>JBBGZY010000034.1:447500-795000 GCA_037952925.1 Lithobates clamitans | reverse complement strand
ATCAAATGGGTACAGTACAGGTAATCTAGGTAGCCGGCCCACTGGCCCACCAGTAGCAGGTGGTAATGTTCTAATTTCAGACTATAAAGACTTTTTACAAACTTATTTTAATAAACAGTGCAGTCTGTGAATGTGATTTAAATTAGACTATATACTATATAGGTCCGGATTTTATTTTATCATCAATCAATGTGATCAGACATAATAACATATAACTAAGCAGCATTTTCTCCTTGCATGCATGCATTGCATATATAGTTACCTGTAGTGCGCTACTGCTGGGCCCCATCTCATGAAGCATGATGAGTTACTTGATGATGACGACCAGTGTGACTACAGACAGTCCGTCCACTCGTCCAGTCCACCACTGGCAGTGGCAGCGCAGCAGGTATGAATTGATTTGATGATGATGACTTGTAGAGACTGCACCGCTGCGCGCCTTTCCCACCCGACAACAAGGCCGCAGGTCAGGCGCAGGCAGCCAGCCAGTCAGACAGTGAGTGCACTGCACTGTGCTACTCACATTCAGTTCACTCACTGACAGTGACACTGTCTCACTCAGTCAGTTCTCGTTCTTGAAGTCAAGTGCGTGGCGCGGCGTGGGCGTATAGGCCTAGGCTAGGCCGCCTGAGCAGAGCACTGTCTGTGTCAGGCCACGCACTGAGGCCAGACTCAGCAGCAGTCAGCAGTCCGGAGGTCAGCAGGTCGTCAGTGTCACCTTGTTTGGCCCTGTTCTGGCCTGCAGCAGTGGTCGGTCGCGTCGCACGCTGGCTCAGCCTGGCTGGCGGGCGGCTGCCTTCGTTCTGAGTCCGGGCCGGAGGGTGGTGAGCGGCTGAGCGCGGCGGCTGCTGGTCACGTGATGTCTCCGATGTTTGCGCGCGCTTTGTCTCCCGCCGGCCACTGCTTTATGAAGGTAGGGGCCGGCCGTGCGTGACGCTGACGCGTCATCACGGTGCGTGCCGCTGCTGCCTATCGTGACATCACACGCCCCGACTCCTGGCCGCCGCTCATGCGCAGTGCGGCGCCGCACTTTCGGCCGCCGCTCATGCGCAGTGCGGCGCCGCACTTTCATGGGGGACTCGGGGCTAATAATGATAAAATAGATGGCCGAGACTCGGGGCTTTTCGGGGTCACATTCGGGGCTTCAGCCACGGCTAGCCACCCCCTCCCGACGCCCCTGCCGGTATGGGTATCGGACCGAACGTGCAGCCCTTGTGATCTTTCAAGGTAAGCTCTTTAGCCCTTTCCTCACACACAAGGTGTGTAAGAATATCTCTTGGAGCTTCAGTATGCATATACATGCTGAGCACCAGTGCTGCGATTGAGACGTCTGGAAGATATTCCATACGGTACTTTGATACAATTGCAGTCAATGACATTATCTTTGTCTCTCAACACATCCAAGAGCCCTTATTTACTATTTATTGTTTATGTCTTTTTGTCATTGTAGCTAATGACTATAGGTGTCCCATCGCTACTTTTTCTTGCACCACAGCATTTGAGATCAAACAGCTGCCATAGGCAACACCCCTACTTGAGCCAGCACAGGGATTATTTACCCCCTATGTGCTATTAGGTATGTCCACTAAATTTTAGCAGGTGCTTGCTTAATAAGAGATAAGTTCCTACTTTAGGGGCATTTTTTACCACGCTGCTTTTTCTTTTTCTTTATCTTTAGCTGATAACACACCCTATAACCTCAAACACCTGGGGTGTCACCAGTTGACGGACGGGACACCCCCTGTGCTCTTGACCTGGGTCACGAACGTGCTTGGCGATACCCGCTTTTGGAGCCAGCATAGAGATAATTTATCCCTTATGTGCTAATAGGTACGTATAAAAAGTAAACACCAGAGCCCGTTTAATTGCTAGTAGGTGTTTGTTTCAATAAGACTTAATAATAAAAGATCATTCTCCTGGGACAGTTTTTTATCATATGTCTCCCTTGGTCCATAGCTGACAAGACATTTTATAACAATAAACACCTGAGGTGTCACCAGCTGACTGACGTGACGCTCTTTGTGTTCTGTCCTTCGGGTCTGGACCCCGGTGGCTAATCCCCTCCTCCTTTTAAAACTGGATGCTATTGATGCTGATCTTGCAACACTACGGTTAGAACACTTTTTGTAAATACACCATGATATCTACCCCATGCAAATAGATTCAAATACTGTATCATGTCTGATATACAATATGTTTTATTGTGTGTTCTTTTTGTCTTTTTCTATAAAATGTTCTTTAGACAGACAAATACCTCACCACCAGCCCCTGAAGAAGAGGTCGCAACTATTATAAAACCTCGAAACGCATCGGACTTGCACTGTAAACCAGCTCCTTTGCTGAAACAGCTCCTGTGGGGTTAAGTGTAGTACTGTAGATCTGTCCTGTATACATTTGCTGTATCACCATCATTTGTAACTTTGGCATCCATTTTGTTCTCATTTTTGTTTTCATTATAATGTGTCATGCTTTTTAACTTTTTGATAAAATAAAACTACTATTTTTACACTTTTTGATGTATTTTTTTCGAGACTTCCACCCTTTAAAATCCCATTAAGAGGAAAACTTACTATTGTGCAGTCTGCACAATTACCCCCCCCAGTCTGCACAATTACCCCCCTCAGTCTGCACAATTACACCCCTTCCCCCAGTCTGCACAATTGCACCCCCCCAGATTGCACGGGGGGAGTAAGAAATGAGAGAGAAATAGAGGCAAAGCAAATAGAATTCAGGGGAAAGAGGGAGTTGTGCAGATAGCTCACGTAGCTTTCCCCTCGGGTTAGTCTACACAGGAGTCCATGCAAAAGATTAGAGTGTGGGCAGAAACAAATGGGAGGAGGAATGTTGGATTGGACAGGTGGCCGAGTGGGGAAGGAGCTAGGAAGACAGTGACAACGGGCGACAAGCAGATACAGCCCAACTCGTGTGTTTGTGTGTGAAACAAACAAGGAGAGGGAGGATGGAAGGGAGCATTCTGGCACTTTGGTGCCCCTACCTCTGCAGGCGTCGGGGTGCACTGCACCCCGTGCACCTGCCTCGGATCGGCCCTCTTTGGGAGGAACCAGGGGACAGGTGGTTAGGTGGGCATTGAAAATGAGTTTAGCAACTTCGTCTATAGTAGCAGGTTTGAATAAGGGAGTGTTAATTGTACCTGTTGACAAGGGGTGTTAAGTGAGTGGAGATTTTATCACAAATTAAATCAATCTTATTTTTAAAATGACTAGTAATCTCCTGGGCAGCGAATGAGTTAGAAGGTGGAGGCAGTGGAGGACGAAGTAGAGAGCTTAAAGATAAAGAAGAGTTGACATGGACTGGACGAGAAGGTGTTAATGAGATGGATAAAATAAGTCTGCTTCACAGTGTGGAGGCAAGAATTGTATTTTTTAAGTGCAGATCTGTATTGGTTGAAGTCTTTGAGAGACTTATTCTTATGCCACAGACGCACTTAATCTTTCATGTAGTCTATAGGTGGGTCATTGTGGTTCTCAGATTATTTTTTATCAGCGCCAATTTGCTGAACACCCATTTTCCCAAAAAACTAGTGACCATCATGCTCAAATATATTCTAAGAGCTACAGTAACACCTGGAAAGGTATCAGCAAGCCCTTCTTCATGTAATAAAACTGCCTGTTGAGATGGAGCGAGACATGACCAGAGCTTAGGAAAGGCTGCAAACTGGACAATTTTCTCAATGAACATACTACTGAAATCTCGAGGGAAAATGCGTTTAATTTTTCTAAAGGAAGTCTGGGCCCCCCTCTGGCAGGGGGACATGGGGCAATTTCCCCTTTTGCCCCCTTATAAATTCAGCACAAAATACCTTCTTCAGCTCTGTGTATACAAAGGAGCATGGGGGAGCTCATGTCCATAATGGGGATGGTATTGACACAGCCCCAAATGATCCGCTATGGCTCAAAATTTATATAGTCCAGAAATATTTAGACAGAATAAAGGTGAATAGAGCACCTGGACCAGATGGCATACACCCACGTGTCCTAAAAGAATTGAGCTATGTATTTTCAAAGCTACTGTTTCTAATTTTTAGAGACTCTTTAATGACTTGCATAGTACCACTGGATTGACGTAGGGCCAATGGGGTGCCTATATTTAAAAAGGGATCAAAGTCTTTACCAAGCAACTAAAGACCTGCTAGTTTAACTTCTATACTTGGGAAGATAGTTGGGAAGATAAAAGACCACAGATGAGTTTTTGCTAGAAAATAAATATTGTAAGCAATAGACTCCATGTATTCATAAAAAGGCAGAAGTTGTCGAACAAATCTGATTTCTTTTTATTTCTTTTTAAGCAAAACCTTTTTGATGCAATTCCCAACACACGGCTAATGTGTAAGGTACAATCTACAGGCTTGGAAAAATCAGTTTGTAAATAGATAGAAAACTAATTAAAAGACCGTATTCAGAGAGTAGTGGTTAATGAATCATACTCTGAATGGTCTAAGGTTATTAGTGGTGTACACCAAGGTTCAGTGTCGCAACGCTGTATCTTGGCCTAGGCTGACAAGGCCCAGGCCTAGGGTGGCACTTTGCAGGGGGGGCAGCAAAACAGCCTCCTCCCGCCTCCTGCACAAAAAGAGTCCCCACCGGCTTGCGCTACACTTCTAGTGTAGCGCCAGTCTTATGGGACAGACTGGGCTGGGGGGGCAAGGTCCAGGAGGCAAATTAGTCTGGCGCCCCCATAAAGCAACAGCACTGTTGCCAGCATGATAATACCAGCTTGTGGCTGGTGACTGACCTGACGTCGGACAGACCAGTGGCCGCACTTCTTACAACTGGCGGCTGCCAGTACTAGTAAGTGTGGCACTGGCAGGTCTTAGCAGCCTAATGCTCCGCCTACCCTCCTCAACATTCTATGTCCAATAATCCACAATATGGATTTAGCCCAACCCTATCTGCTGGTCCATTGTGATGTGATTTAGGGGTATTTTACCATGTGAATATGAGCACTTCCACCACTGTGTGGTGTGGTGTGGTGAGGTTCAGTGCAATGTTAATGCACTGATACCAGTGTAGTGTACTGTTCTTTTTTTTTTTTTTTTTTTGCAAACATACTTTATTGAATTGTCACATTCATAGATTTCTATCGGCTGCCATGCGGTGACCCGTGCTGCACTGTAAAAAAGTACTGCATGCAGTACTTTTTTCAGTGCACACCACGGCGGTGCAGGCTGTTTTTTTTTTTCCTTGTCTTATGTTGGGGGTGCTGTGGGGCTGCATGGGAATAGCCACAAAACACAGTCCCATTGCACCTGGTGTGAAAGGATCCTTAAGCAGGCAGTGGATTATGCAATTTTCTTTCCTGCAACCATGGGTTGCAGGTACGAAAATTGCTTGATTCCCCCATCAACACTGATTGTGCAGCTATCTTGTTCACCAGGCTGGGGGCCTGGGGAGACATCCCTGCCGGGAGAACATAGTGATTACTGCTAGCGGCTATAGCATGAAGGGGCATGGCCTTGACAGAAAGGGGTGGGCCATATTTAAATTAGGGGGTGCATGAGTTTAGTCTGGCCTAGGGCAGCACAAAGCCTAAATACACCATTAAGTATCGGGACCCTAACTTTGTATTCTACTGTATTTATAAATGATATAGAGTCTGAGATTAAAAGTACAATTTCAGTCTTCAGATGTCACCAAGCTATGCAGTGAAATAATGTCCTTACAGGATATATCCAACTTACAAGCTGACCTCGATACACTGTTTAATTGGGCAACTATGTGGCAAATGAGGTTTATTGTCGATAAATGTAAAGTTATGCACTTGGGGGCTAAAATACTTGCATTGTACATACTAGGAGGAGAACAGCTGGGGGAGTCAATGATGGAGAAGGATCTTGGTGTTCTGGTAGATCATAAGCTTATTAATAGAATGCAAAGCCAAGCTGTGTTTTCAAAAGCAAGTAAAATCCTTTCTTGTATTACAAGAGGTATTGGACTGCAGTGAGAATCACTTTGCCCCTGTACAAATCATTAGTAAGACCTCATCTAGAATATGCAGTTCAGTTTTCAGCACTAGTGAAAAAAAAAATATTATATATATATATATATATATATATATATATATATATATATATATATATGTATATATATATTAGTATATATACTCGTATTTAGAAGTGAAAAAATATGAACAAATATTGAATAATATATAAATTGTAGCTGCTGTACACAAGGTGCTATGCACTTGACAAAATTAAAAATAGATGAAATACAGCGCTCACAATAGTGCATAAATATAATCAAATGAATAAGTGAGATTAAACCATTAATAATTGAGAGAATGTCCATAAAATGGTGAACAATGTGCTCCAATCAATAAAGTGCAATAGTGCTCCGAAATTCGAGGTTCGCCACACCCCTCCTGTGTCCCCAACCAGCGGATGGAATGGACCCCTAGCTTTTCAGTCTAGGGGTTGTTCAGGCTTAGATTGTTGGCCAGGGATGGCAAGTTCACATCAGGATACAAAGAAGATCTCCCATAATCATGACAGTCATGTGTAGATATTAATGCCCAAAATTAGATAAAAGAAGGGGACTGATAGTGAAGTACTAATTGGCAAGAATTTTATTGCACAAACTAAAAATGGGTACTTGCAGAATGTAGGTTAAAATGAAGCATGCTGCTGGTGTGCATTCCACTGACAACCGGAAGTGACGTAGTTTGGACTCGAAACCAGAAATTGCGTCAATGCGTTTTGCCCTCCCACAGGGCATCATCATGGACGTCATTTGGAGGTTAGAAAAGCCGACTTTAAATACAGGAAGATGGACACCTCCCCCTTATTCAGCCAATAGAAAAAATCGTGGTGGCCATTTTACCAGTTAGACAAATATGTCTCCTCCATTGAATAATGTTTGCCATAAGGGAAATTAGCGGCCATCATATTGGTTGGATGTCAGTTTCTTACATAATGAGGCTGGTTCCCATAGGTGAGGCTGGATTCACACCTTTGCAGTTTTAGTGCTTTTTTCATTCCTCAGATTTGCACTACCGTCCATTTAACATGGTTTCCTATGGAATACGTTTGGTAGTGCAAATCTCCAATGCAGGTGTGAATCCAGCCTAAATAGTAATTGATCTAAAGGACTTCAATCCATATAGAACAATACATTAATAACATCATTGTCAAATACAGATTTAAAAATATTAAATAAATGTAAGTAGTACCTTTTAATAAAAATATACAGTTATAATTGAATTGGTTCAGCACAATACGAAATGATAAAAGAAAAAAGAAAATAGAAAAAATAAATAAAATAAAAGTAAAAATACAAATAAAAATGAATAAAATCAAATAAAAAATAAATAAAAACATGAAATTAAAATAAAGATAAAATAAACAATCAAAATAATAAAAAATTAAAAAAAATAAATTAACAAATTAGAAATAAAATAAATATAAATGAATTGAAGAGATAAATAAAACGTATTCGAGAATAAAATTGAAGATCGCAGTATGAAAAATGTATCAAAATATGAATTATTACCGGTTGGACAGGAAACAATTAATTCAATGTTTAACCCCAATGAACTCATCGTTCTTGGATGATGGATCCACACTGGGTCTCGTTCTGAGAGATGGCCCTCTAGTTCTGCCCACATATTGCAACCCACATGGGCATGTTAAGAGGTAAGTGGCATGCGTGGTTCCACAGGTGATGAACTTCATAATTTTGTGGGACTCACCAGATGTATGAGAGGTGAAATGTGTAGTCTTCCTTGTCCTGTATCTGGAAGTTTTACACATCACACACCTCCCATAGCTGTAAAAACTCACTTGGTCCAAGAAGGTACAAACCTTCTTGGGTGAGTCTATAACGTTGGGTGCCAGTTTTAAATGTAACATGGGGGCTTGGTGTAAATTAACTGTGGTCTTACAGGTAAAATTTGATTTAAATCAACCTCTTTCAATAGTAGGGGCCAATGTTTGTGAATGATTTTTTTCTATTTGTTTGTGCTGCCATGTGAAACTGGGCATAAAAGCAACTCCATAGTCCCTCTTATTAACCTCTTTCTTCTTAAAGGGGTTGTAAACCTTCATGTTTTTTCACCTTAATGCATCCTATGCATTAAGGTGAAAAAACACCTGGCAGTGACCGGCCCCCTAGCCCCCCCGTTTTACTTACCTAAGCCCTGGAACTTGACCCGGCGGAGACACGCTGTCTCTCTGTCTCTCCTGGTTCAGGATTGGTCAAGGTATGTACTATGTATTCCCCTGAAGTCATGACAAATGTTGTTTCTTTCACGCTTATGTATGGATATTATTTGTATAATCAACTGATATTTTGCATTGTATTTTTTGCTAGAGCTGGGCTATTTGTGGTGGTCCTAAATTATCCCCTGGGGAAGCCATCACTGGCAAAACATGTTGGCACTTAACATCTATCTGTGACCACCTTCTTTTATTGGGACACCAGTGACCCAGTACATGCATTATGTATATGCTCTACAAACGGTTTTAATTGCATTTTCTGCTTTTCTCTCCTTTTATATAAACTTTATATGTATCAATTATTCCAAGCACCGCAATAATCCCAATCCTCTTTTATGATTTTCATTAAACGGGATGAGGTGCATGATATTCTAGAGCCATTTAGATCACCTTCTGTTGAGAATTAGGAAGGGTTATAAACACCACAGTTTGTCTAATGCCGCGTACACATGGTCGGACTTTTCGTCTACAAAAGTCCGACGGACGCCGACGGACCAAAGCTGGCTGACAATCCGATCGTGTGTGGGCTTCCCCGGACTTTCAGCTGACTTTTTCAGCCGCAAATCTGACGGACTTTAGATTTGAAACATGCCTCAAATCTTTACACCGGACCCAGAAATCCGCTCGTCTGTATGCTAGTCCGATGGACAAAACCCACGCTAGGGCAGCTATTGGCTACTGGCTATAAACTTCCTTATTTTAGTCCGGTGTACGTCATCACGTACGAATCTGTCGGACTTTTGTGTGATCATATGTAGGCAAGTCCGTTCGATAGAAAGTCTGCCGCAAGTCCGCCAAAAGTCCGCCAAAAGTCCGTCGAAAGTCTGTCGGAAGGGCTGTCGGACTTTTGTAGCCGAAAAGTCCGACCGTGTGTACGCGGCATAACAACTTTAGACTCCACTATGGGAGGGATCCGAGTGGATGGACATTCTGTGGCATAGACAAAGTTGAGGGTAATTGGAGAGGAGGTAACCTTAAGAGGGCCATCTCTGAGAACTAAGAACGATGAGTCCATTGGGGTTAAACATTCAATTGGACCTTAATTGTTTCCTGTCTAACTGGTAATAATTCATATTTTGATACATTTTTCATACTGCGATCTTCTATTTTATTCTATAATACTTTTTATTTTCTCTCTTTACTTCATTTAGTTTTATTTTATTCCTAATTTGTTATTTTTCTATTATTTTCATTTTAATTTTTATTATTTATTTATTTTTATTTTTACTTTTATTTTTATTTTGTATTTTTATTTTATTTTTATTTTTATTTATTTTTATTTTTATTTGATTTTATTCATTTCTATTTTTACTTTTATTTTATTTATTTTTTCTGTTTTCTTTCTTCTTTTTTCTTTTTATCATTTCGTATTGCTCTGAACCAATTAAATTATAACTGTATTTTTATTAAAGGTACTACTTACATTTACTTATTTTTTTTAAATCTGTATTTGTCAATGATGTTATTAATGTAATGTTCTATATGGATTGACGTCCTTTGGGAACCTATGGGAACCAGCCTCATTATGTGAGAAACTGACATCCAACCAATATAATGGCCGCTAATTTCCCTTATGGGAAACATTTATTCAGTGGAGGAGACATTTTTCTCTAACCGGTAAAATGGAAGCCACAATTTTTTCTATTGGCTGAATAAGGGGGAGGTGACCATCTTCCTGTATTTAGAGTCGGCTCTTCTAACCGGAAATGGGCAAAACGTGTTGACGCAATTTCCGATTTCGAGTCCAAACAACGTTACTTCTGGTTGTCAGTGGAACGGACGCCAGCAGTGGCGTTTCCCATTGCAATTTCTTGCTATACATGATTGATTTTAACCTACAGTGCCTTGCAAAAGTATTCACCCCCTTGGCACATTTTTCGTGTTTTGTTTTTTTGTTTTTTATTGTGAAGCAAACAACAAATGGGACAAAATAACAGAAAAAGTCAATGTGCATAACTATTCACCCCCCTAAAGTCAATACTTTGTAGAGCCACCTTTTGTGGCTATCACAGCTCCAAGTCGCTTTGGATAAGTCTTTATGAGCTTGCCACATCTTACCACTGGGATTTTTTGCCCATTCCTCCTTGCAAAACTGCTCCAGCTCCTTCAAGTTGGATGGTTTGCGCTTGTGAACAGCAATCTTTAAGTCTGACCACAGATTTTCTATTGTGTTGAGGTCTGGGCTTTGACTAGGTCATTCCAACACATTTACATGTTTCCCCTTAAACCACTCAAGTGCTGCTTTAGCAGTGTGTTTGGAGTCATTGTGCTGCTGGAAGGGGAACCTCCGTCCTAGTCTCAAATCACACACAGAGTAGTACAGGTTTTGCTCAAGAATATCCCTGTATTTAGCACCATCCATCTTTCCCTCAACTCTGACCAGTTTCCCAGTCCCAACTGCTGAAAAACATCCCCACAGCATGATGCTGCCCCCACCATGTTTCACTGTGGGGATGGTGTTCTTTGAGTGATGTGATGTGTTGGGTTTGCGCCAGACGTAGCGTTTTGTTTGATGGCCAAAAAGTTCAATTTTAGTCTCACCAGACCAGAGCACCTTCCTCCATACATTTTGGGAGTCTCCCATATGCCTTTTCACAAACTCAAAACGTGCTATTTTGATTTTTGATGAAAGTAATGGCTTTCTCCTGGCCACTCTGCTATAAAGCCCAACTCTATGGAGCGTATGGCTTATTGTCGTCCTATGTACAGATACTCCCATCTCTGCTGTGGAACTCCTCCAGGGTTACCTTAGGTCTCTGTGCTGCCTCTCTGATTAATGCCCTCCTTGTCTGCTGAGTTTTGGTGTGCGGCCGTCTCTTGGCAGGTTTGCTGTTGTGCCATGTTCTTTCTGTTTGGTTATGATAGATTTGATGGTGCTCCTAGGGATCATCAAAGATTTGGATATTTTTTTATAACCTAACCCTGACTTGTACTTCTCAACAACATTGTCCCTTACTAGTTTGGAGAGTTCCTTGGTCTTCATGGCAGTGTTTGGTTAGTGGTGCCTCTTGCTTAGATGTTGCAGCCTCTGGGGCCTTTCAAAAAGGTGTGTATATGTAATGACAGATCATGTGACACTTAGATTGCACAGAGGTGGACATCATTTCACTAATTATGTGACTTTTGAAGGTAAATGGTTGCAACAGAGCTTTTTATGGGCTTCATAACAAAGGGGGTGAATACATACGCACATGCCAATTATCAGTTTTTTATTTCTGAAAAATAGTTTTATGTATATATTTTTCTAATTTTATTTCACCAACTTAGACTATTGTGTTCTGATCCATCACATGTAATTCATATTAAAAAAAAACACATTGAACCAAAGGCTGTAATGTAACAAAATAAGTAAAAAGCCAAGGGCGTGAATACTTTTGCAAGGCACTGTACATTCTGTAAGTACCCATCTTTAGTTTGCGCAATAAAATTCTTGCCAAGCAGTACTTCACTATCAGTCGCCTTCTTTTATCTCATTTTGGGTTTTAATATCTACACATGACTGTCATGATTATGGGAGATCTTCTTTGTATCCTGATGTGAACCTGCCATCCCTGTCCAGTAATCTAAGCCTGAATGACCCCTAGACTGAAAAGCTATGGGTCCATTCCATCTGGTGAGGGGGTGTGGCTCACCTCGAATTTCGGAGCTCCATTGCACTTTATCGATTGGAGCACATTGTTCACCATTTTATGGACATTCACTCAATTAATAATTGTTTAATCTCACTTATTCATTTGATTATATTTATGCACTATTGTGAGCGCTTTAATTCATCAATTTTTCAGTTTTGAGCACTAGTTCACAAACAGGATATTGGGCAACTGGAGAAAAGGCAGAGAAGGGCAACCAAACTGATAAGAGGCATGGAGGGGCTCAGCTATGAGGAAAGATTAGCTGAACTGAATTTATTCTCTCTTGAGAAAAGGAGAGTCAGGCTAGGGTTACACCTATGGGTTTTTTTAGCTAGATTTGCAGTTTGCAGAAACGCATTACAGTCCATTTAACATGATTTCCTATGGTACACATTCACATCTATGCGTCTTTCAGCCATTGCATTTATGGAAATGGTCAGGGACTTTTTTTTCCCACAGCAGATTGCATTTTGCATGTAATAGACTTCAATGGACCCACACCAAAAATGCAAGTGTTGTGTTTTTGATGAGTTTTTACATGCGTTTTGCATTTTCTTTTCTCCATAACAAACTAAATAGCCGGTTGTTAAGAAGCGGGTGGACGGTTATCAGCTGTCAGTGGTCAGACAGCTAATTGTAAAAAAAAGAATTGCCGGCAATAAAAAAAATCAGGGAAAAAACTGCACCCCCCCCTCCAAATCCATACCAGGCTCTTTATCTCAATTCAAGTGAAACCATGCAAATGGAAAATACATTGTAAATGAGCTGCAGCAAGTACAGTAAATGTATTTGATAACATACATGTAAATAAATCAATAAACCACATGTCGCTGTGGTTATAAATTAATATGAAACATAAAAACCAAAGAAATATAGAAAAGTTCATATAGATAATGTGATCAGTCCACAAACCATATGTTGAATCCAGGTGATGATTAGGGATGAGCTTCGAGTTTGAGTCGAACCCATGTTCGACTCGAACATCGTGTGTTCAACCGTTCGCTGAATTGCGAACATTATGGGCCATTCGCGCCAAATTCGAGTGGTGCGTCACGGCCCATAATTCACTACGGCATCGCAGTGCATTGCTGGCTGATGATTGGCCTATCATGCTTGGCATGCTTGGCCAATCACAGCGCCGTCTGCACAGAGAGCCGTAATTGGCCAAAGCCAGGGTGGATTTGGCCAATTATGGCTCAGGGGGTTTAGTACACGCCCCACACTATATAAGGCCGCCTGCGTGGCGGCCTTGTGTAGTGTGTTGCGGCAGCGGAGAGAATTAGACAGAGAGAGAGACAGTGTCATTTGATTTAAGTTAGAGTAGGCAGACAAGTCAGTTAGCTGCACTTATAGTGTATTATGTATATATATATACCTATATATATATATATATAGATATATATATACACACACTGTATTCAGTTTAGCTAGATCCGTTCCTGTTATTCTCTTTCAAATATACTGACAGGCAGGCAGGTGTTTTTACAGTATTTACAGTTAGTGTACTGTGTAACCTGCACAGTTGCAACTATAGCTACCTGAAGACAAGTGCTGGTGTTCTTCTTCTGATCCTATTAATACCACAGGCAGGCAGCTTGAAGTATTTACAGTTATGCCCCGTACACACGGTCGGACTTTGTTCGAACATTCCGACAACAAAATCCTAGGATTTTTTCCGACGGATGTTGGCTCAAACTTGTCTTGCATACACACGGTCACACAAAGTTGTCGGAAAATCCGATCATTCTGAACGCGGTGATGTAAAACACGTACGTCGGGACTATAAACGGGCAGTGGCCAATAGCTTTCATCTCTTTATTTATTCTGAGCATGCGTGGCACTTTGTCCGTCGGATTTGTGTACAGACGTTTGGAATTTCCGACAACGGATTTTGTTGTCGGAAAATTTTATATCCTGCTCTCAAACTTTGTGTGTCGGAAAATCCGATGGAAAATGTCCGATGGAGCCCACACACGGTCGGAATTTCCGACAACACGCTCCGATCGGACCTTTTCCATCGGAAAATCCGACCGTGTGTACGGGGCATAAGTGTACTGTGTACCCTGCACAGTTGCACCTATAGTTACCTGAAGACAAGTGCTGGTGATTTTCTTCTGATCCTATTAATACCAAAGGCAGGCAGCTTGAAGTATTTACAGTTAGTGTACTGTGTACCCTGCACAGTTGCACCTATAGCTACCTGAAGACAAGTGGTGTTGTTCTTTTTCTGATCCTATTAATACCACAGGCAGGCAGCTTGAAGTATTTACAGTTAGTGTTCTGTGTACCCTGCACAGTTGCACCTATAGCTACCTGAAGACAAGTGCTGGTGTTCTTCTTCTGATCCTATTAATACCACAGGCAGGCAGCTTGAAGTATTTACAGATAGTGTACTGTGTACCCTGCACAGTTGCACCTATAGCTACCTGAAGACAAGTGCTGTTCTTCTTCTGATCCTATTAATACCACTGACAGGCAGCTTGAAGTATTTACAGTTAGTGTGCTGTGTACCCTGCACAGTTGCACCTATAGCTACCTGAAGACAAGTGCTGGTGTTCTTCTTCGGATCCTATTAATACCACAGGCAGGCAGCTTGAAGTATTTACAGTTAGTGCACTGTGTACCCTGCACAGTTGCACCTATAGCTACCTGAAGACAAGTGCTGGTGTTCTTCTTCTGATCCTATTAATACCACAGGCAGGCAGCTTGAAGTATTTACAGTTAGTGTACTGTGTACCCCTGTACAGTTGCACCTATAGCTACCTGAAGACAAGTGCTGGTGTTCTTCTTCTGATCCTATTAATACCACAGGCAGGCAGCTTGAAGTATTTACAGTTAGTGTACTGTGTACCCTGCACAGTTGCACCTATAGCTACCTGAAAACAAGTGCTGTGTCAGGTCACCTTGAGGCTAGGAGACAGATGCACACCATTGGGATCAGGAGTGCACCGCAAGGCAGTGGACCCTACGGCTGACTGCTGCAGATGGGAGTCCGGGTATAAGGAAGGCAGGGCCGCTGGAACACCAACACGGATCCCACCTAGGTTAGAGCGTAGGATTCCCTGGGGCGCGGAGTCCAAGAGCCAGCAGGTGTTCACCAGAGCCTCTAGTGGTGAGGATGGACTGGGCTGCAACTGGCTCCAGGTCGCGACCCCCAGGGTCCCCCAGCTCACACCCACAGTAGGCAACAGAAGGATAGGGATAGTAAAGGAATAAGCCAAGGTCAGGGCCACAAGCAGACAAGGACAACAGAGTACACGCCAAGGTTCAGGGTCACAGGCAAACAGGGATAGTCGGGGACACATCAAGAGGTCAGGGTCACGAGCAGACAGGAATAGTATAAAACACGCCAAGGTCGGTAACAGAAATAAACGTAGAGCACACGGCAGGCAGGAACAGGAAGCCAAACACACAAAGGTTAATCAGCAGGGCTGACCTGCAGTGCAGAGGTTAATATAGAGTTCTCTGATAGGAGCTGGGGTGGAGCCATGCTAGAGGAGAGTTAATAAAAGCAGTAAGGTGAGAGATAGCTGGTCTTTGGAGATGAACACATGGAGACAGGTAAGCTGACAAACAAACTCTATTGCATAACCATGACATGCTGTTGTTCTTTTTCTGATCCTATTAATACCACAGGCAGGCAGCTTGAAGTATTTACAGTTAGTGTACTGTGTACCCTGCACAGTTGCACCTACAGCTACCTGAAGACAAGTGGTGTTGTTCTTTTTCTGATCCTATTAATACCACAGGCAGGCAGCTTGAAGTATTTACAGTTAGTGTTCTGTGTACCCTGCACAGTTGCACCTACAGCTACCTGAAGACAAGTGCTGGTGTTCTTCTTCTGATCCTATTAATACCACAGGCAGGCAGCTTGAAGTATTTACAGTTAGTGTACTGTGTACCCCTGCACAGTTGCACCTATAGCTATCTAAAGACAAGTGCTGGTGTTCTTCTTCTGATCCTATTAATACCACAGGCAGGCAGCTTGAAGTATTTACAGTTAGTGTACTGTGTACCCTGCACAGTTGAACCTATAGCTATCTGAAGACAAGTGCTGGTGTTCTTCTTCTGATCCTATTAATACCACAGGCAGGCAGCTTGAAGTATTTACAGGTAGTGTACTGTGTACCCCTGCACAGTTGCACCTATAGCTACCTGAAGACAAGTGCTGTTGTTCTTTTTCTGATCCTATTAATACCACAGGCAGGCAGCTTGAAGTATTTACAGTTAGTGTTCTGTGTACCCTGCACAGTTGCACCTATAGCTACCTGAAGACAAGTGGTGTTGTTCTTTTTCCGATCCTATTAATACCACAGGCAGGCAGCTTGAAGTATTTACAGATAGTGTACTGTGTACCCTGCACAGTTGCACCTATAGCTACCTGAAGACAAGTGCTGTTCTTCTTCTGATCCTATTAATACCACTGACAGGCAGCTTGAAGTATTTACAGTTAGTGTGCTGTGTACCCTGCACAGTTGCACCTATAGCTACCTGAAGACAAGTGCTGGTGTTCTTCGGATCCTATTAATACCACAGGCAGGCAGCTTGAAGTATTTACAGTTAGTGCACTGTGTACCCTGCACAGTTGCACCTATAGCTACCTGAAGACAAGTGCTGGTGTTCTTCTTCTGATCCTATTAATACCACAGGCAGGCAGCTTGAAGTATTTACAGTTAGTGCACCGTGTACCCCTGCACATTTGCACCTATAGCTACCTGAAGACAAGTGCTGGTGTTCTTCTTCTGATCCTATTAATATCACAGGCTGGCATTCTGCTAGCTGCAGTATAATCAATATACATATATACATCACAGTTTTGTGCAGCTACATCTCACTGCAGGCCATTAGTATGTCTGGAAGGCCAACAAGGAGGGGCAGACAGTCACAAGCCAATAAAAGCGGGCAAGCAAGCTCTGTGTCTAGAGGCAACAGTGCTGGTCGTGGACACGGTGCATCCCCATCAGCACATGGCCGTGGGACACGCTTGTCCTTTTTTTCGGCAGCTGACCGTGTTGAGCCGCAACATGCGGAAGACTTGGTAGAGTGGATGACCAAGCCGTCCTCATCCTCTCTCATCCAGGCTCAGGGTACTTTTCTGGCAAAGCAGCTACCAACGCGACCTCTTCCCTCGACTCAGTGGTATCAGTCACTCCTTCCCTAGCCCCACCATGTCCTCCTGAGGAGTCCCCCGAACTGTTTGACCACAGTGTTGGGTTCATGCTCCAGGAGGATGCCCAGCGTTTTGAAGGCTCCGATGATGGTACTCAGCTAGAGGAAGGCAGTAACGTGAGCCCAGACAGAGGGGGTGCCCAAAAAGGACAGCAATCTGGCAGTCATGTTCCCCCAGCTGTAGCATACTGCCAGGTTTGCTCCAGTAATGAGGAGGAAGGAGATGATGAGGTCACTGACTACACGTGGGTGCCTGATAGGAGAGAAAAGGAGGAGAAGGCACATCAATAATGGGGCAGGATGCCCTCCAGGGGCCAGCTTAAGGGCAGCACACCGACTGTATCACACTGCAGAGCTCCGCATGTGCAGGGCGTTGCTGTCTCTGCGCATTATTCCAAAAGTTCTTTGGTGTGGGCCTTTTTTGAGACGAGTGCATCAGATCCCACCGCTGCTATTTGCAACATATGTCTCAAGCTTATCTTGCATGGCCAAAACATCACCCGCTTGGGCACCACATGCTTGACCAGACATATGTTGACCTGCCATACAGTTTGTTGGCAAGCGTACCTAAAAGACCCACACCAAAGAACAAAGAGGACCTCTCCTTGCTCCTCATCAGCTGGGATCTCCAAGCCCACTATACCTTCAGTCCTCTTTGAGACCTGCACTGAGAGGTATGAAGGTGTAGAATTAGGTGTGTCACAGCCAAGTACTTGTGGGCAACCTGCTATCGGTACACCAATGTCAGATTGTACCAGGCAAATTTCCCTGCCCCAGCTGCTGCAGCTGCTGCACCGCCGAAAGAAGTTTGCTCCCAGTCATCCACATGCCCAACGGTTGAATGCTAGCTTGGCTAAATTGCTAGCACTTCAACTGCTGCCTTTTCAGTAGACTCTGCTCTCTTCCGTGAGTTTGTGGAATTCCTCAGTGGCAGGTTCCCAAACTCCACTTTTTCTTACGGAAGGCGATTCCGGCTCTCTACCGGCATGTGGAAGGCAATGTCTTGGCCTCGCTGGACAGGGCGATCAGTGGTAAGGTGCATATTACCGCTGACTCATGGTCCAGCAGGCATGGACAGGGACATTACCTATCTTTCACGGCGCATTGGGTGACTCTGCTGGCAGCTGGGAAGGATGCAGGACAAGGTGCAGTAGTGTTGGAGGTTGTTCCGCCACCACGCCTCCAAAATGCTACTACTGGTGATTCTGACACACCTCTTTCCTCCACCCCCTCCTCTTCTTCTTCCTCCATGGCCTCTTCCTGTGCTTTGTCCTTGGAACCAGTGGTGCTACGTAGGCGTTCAAGGGGCTACGCAAGTACGCAGGCCAAAAGATGCCTTGCGGTGCTTGAGCTGGTGTGCTTGGGGGACAGGAGCCACACTGGGGCAAAGATTCTGTCAGCTCTGCAGGGACAGGCTCGGAGGTGGTTAACGCCATGCCAGCTTAAGGCAGGAATGGTTCTTTGTGACAATGGCACCAACCTCCTCTCCGCCCTCCGACAGGGACAACTGACCCATGTGCCCTGTTTGGCTCACGTCCTTAACTTGGTGGTGCAGCGGTTCTTGGGCAGGTACCCGGGCTTACAGGATGTCCTGAGACAGGCCAGGAATGTCTGTGTGCATTTCCGCCGGTCATATAATACCAGTGCTCGGCTGGCTGACCTCCAAAAGGAATTTAACCTGTCTAAGAACTGCCTAATCTGTGACATGCCCACCAGGTGGAACTCAACGTTGGCCATGCTGCAGTGGCTGCACACGCAGCAGAGGGCCATCAATGAGTACCTGTTTGACTATGGCACCAGGACAGGGTCAGGGGAGCTTGCTTTTTTTTTCCCCACGCCAGTGGGCCATGATCAGGGATGCATGCACTGTCCTGTCACCATTTGAGGAGGCCACGAGGATGGTGAGCAGTGACAGTGCATGCATCAGTGACACTGTCTCCCTTGTCCACCTGTTGGAGCACACGCTGCATGGAATAATGGACAGGGCACTTGAGGCAGAACAGAGGCAGGAAGAGGAGGACTTCCTTAGCTCTTAAGGCCCCCTTTATCCAGTCAGTGTTCTTGCGTGCCCGCCGATCACACAGGACGAGGAGGAGGAGGATTGTGTCAGCATGGAGGTGGAGCCTGGCACTCAGCATCAGCAGCAGTCTTTAAGGGATCATTTACCATCCCAAGAAACTCATGGACTTGTACGTGGCTGGGAGGAGGTGGCTGCGGATCATGTCGTCCTTAGTGACCCATAGGACTCCGGACTGAATGCCTCAGCAAACCTACGCTGCATGGCCTCCCTGATCCTGCAAAGCCTGCGGAAGGATCCTTGTATTCGTGGTATCAAGGAGAGGGATCAATACTGGCTGGCAACCCTCCTTGATCCACATTTCAAGGGTAAGGCTGTGGTCCTTATCTAGCCATCGCAGAGGGAGCAGAGGATGAAACATCTTCGGGAAGCCTTGAAGAAAGGTCTGTGCAATGTGTTCCCAGAGACTGGGAGGTTACAAACTCCTGTTCCTGGACAACGTGTTGCTGAGGCTTCGGTCAGTCAAAGAAGGAGCGGTGGAGAAGGTGGCCGCCTGACCGTTGCGTTTAGAAAATTTTTTAGTCCGCAGCCCCAAGGTATGATCGGTTCCAGCAACCATCGCCAGCGTCTGTTTTACATGGTGCAGGAATACCTAGGGGCAAGATCTGACTTGAACACCTTTCCCACCAAAATGCTCTGGGTTACTGGGTCTTGAGGATGGATCACTGGCCAGAGTTTGCACAGTATGCAATTGAGCTAATGGCCTGTCCTGCATCCATCGTTCTTTCGGAATGCACATTCAGTGCTGCTGGAGGCTTTGTAACCGATCACAGGGTGCGCCTGTCCACCGACTCGGTCTTGGTTTACCACCAGCTACCAAGCACCTGATGCTGATGTAACAGAATAATTTTTTTTGAAATGTCAGATCCCTTCAAGACTATCCTGTTATGCTGAGTGACTATCCCCTTCCTCCTGAATGATCATGCTGATAGCTTTTAAGAATATTTTTGGTTCTGGGCGCCGCCACCAGTGGCTAAGCCCCCATATTTCAGCCCCTGTTTAACAGGGGCATGTAATTACAATTTTTGATGCAATACTTTGCAGCAGGGCTCATTCCTGTGCTCCAACTAGAGTATCTGTGAGGGGTTGCAGTGTTGTGGCACCAGCACCAGTGCCTAAGGCCCAATTTTTCAGCCCCTGTTTAACAGGGGCGTGTAATTACAATTTTTGATGCAATATTTTGCAGGAGGGCTCATTCCTGCGCTCCAACTAGATTATCTGTGAGGGGTTGCAGTGTTGTGGCACCAGTGCCTAAGGCCCAATTTTTCTGTCCCTGTTCAACAGGGACATGTAATTACAATTCTTGATCTAATATTTCACAGCAGGGCCTGTTTCTGCGTCCACCAAGAGTAACTGTGAGGACTTACAGTGTTGTGGCACCAGCACCACCACCAAAGGACCAATTTTTCTGCCCCTGTTCAACAGGTGCATGTCATTACAATTCTTGATCTAATATTTCACAGCAGGGCCCGTTGCAGTGCCAACCAAGAGTAACTGTGAGGACGACTCCTAATTGCAAACGGAAGGAAACAACAGGAAGTGAGATGAAATCTACCCCTAGGAAGGGAAATTCTCTCCTGTAAGAGTTAATATGGGAAAAACGTGTCTCCTCTCCACTAATGCTTTATCAACAATCCTTGTTTCACTAAAAACCCCAAATCGTCAAAAAACATTTGTCATTGGGACAGAAAGTGAGGTGAAATCTTCTGAAGAGTTGCACAGACAGTAAAACAAATGTCACAGGGGTGATAACCCTTCCCTATGTTTTCCAAAAAGCTTAAAATAGATTTTTTGGCTGGAGCTACACTTTAAAAATGTACCAGTTCAAAATTACAAACAGATTCTACTTAACAACAAACCTACAGTCCCTGCCTTGTTTGCACCGCCTGTATACTGCTGTTCAGAGTATATAGGGCCTGGGGGCCCCACGCGCTTCCTTTTTTTAATTTGGGTGCGGGGTTCCCCTTAATATCCATACAAGACACAAAGGGCCTGGTAATGGACTGGGGGGGTACCCATGCCGTTTGTCTCACTGATTTTCATCCATATTGCCGGGACCTGACAAGCAAGCAGTTTTAAAAGACTTTTATTCCTTTAAAAATGTCATTTTGTGCAGGGACTATTCTAAGCACGGGAAACATGCGCCACTTTACAGGCATACTACAGACACCCCCAGGTATGATATTTAAAGGAATATTTCACTTTTTTTTCACTTTAAGCATCATTACAATCACTGCTCCCGAAAAAACGGACGTTTTTAAAACTTTTTTTTGCATTGATACATGTCCCCTGGGGCAGGACCCGGGTCCCCAAACCCTTTTTAGGACAATACCATGCAAATTAGCCTTTAAAGTTAGCACTTTTGATTTTGAACGTTCGATTCCCATAGACTTCAATGGGGTTCTAAAGTTTGTGCAAATTTTCGGTCTGTTCGCTGGTTCTGGTGCGAACCGAACCGGGGGGTGTTCGGCTCATCCCTATTGATGATTAGAATATCCATGTGTCCCAGCTCCACCTTAGGCACACTAGCATTTTTTAAGATATTAGAAGCTGTTATTGCTGTTATTAGCATTTTTTTTCTGCTCTTATTCCGTGTACACATGAGCAGAATGTCCGACAGAAAAAGTCAGACGGGAGCTTTTCATCGTATATTCTGATTGTGTGTATGCCCCATCTGACTTTTTACGTCGAAAAATTCTGACAGACCTAGAAAGAGAACATGTTCTAAATTTTTCCGACGGAACCAATTCCTATCGGGAAAACCGCTCGTCTGTATGCTGTTCTGACATACCAAAAACGACGCATGCTCTGAAGCAAGTACGAGATGGAAGCTATTGGCTACTGGCTATTGAACTTCCGTTTTCGAGTTTATTCCGACGGGAAAACTGGTCGTGTGTACAGGACATGAGAAGTTAAATAGTGTTATCCTATGTGTCCATGCACATTACTTTAGGCTATTAGCATTTTCTGAGCTTCAGCTTCTAGGAGCAGAAAAATGGAAAATTCCTATCAAAATACTTACCGTAATTTTCCTTTCCTGATGGACTCCATGGCAGCAACGTGTGGGTTTAATCCCGCCTCTACTACCCTATAGGACACTACTCCCATAAATTTTTGCTCCTTGCCCACGGCCGTGTTCGGTAACTAGCCTACCTCAGCCATTCGGGAGGGAACTCCTGCTGCCATGGAGTCCATCAGGAAAGGAACATTTTGGTAAGTATTTTGATAGGAATTTTCCATTTTCCTGACAGACTCCATGGCAGCAACGTGTGGGAAATAACTCGCCGTACACACCCGGGTGGGCCAAATGCTGAACAAAAGATTTATTTAACACTGTCAACCGACAAAACTTTCAAACCAAAATTGACAGAAGATAAAATTGCTGGTTCAACACAGTAATGAGACATGAAAGTATGAATTGATGACCAGGAAGCTGCTCTGCAGTTCACATCAGGTGCAACATGACATGAGGCTGCCCAAGAAGTTGAGAGACTTCTAGTAGAGTGTGCTGTAACCGCCTCAGGAGGAGCCAAGCCCTTCTCTCTGTAAGCCCATTGGATAGCTTGGGCCACCCAAGCCGTGATGAATCTGACAAAAGCCTTGGAGCCTTTATTTTTTCCATGGAACAGAACGAAGAGAGAGTCAGATTGACGTAAAGAAGCCGTAACTTCCAAATATTGCTTTAGAGTAACTCCCATATCAAGAGGCTGTAGATCCAGACTCCCAGCAGAATTGAAGGTAGGAAGTGTGATTTCCTGGTCGTGAAAGACCGAGGTAACTTTGGGATTTGTTCCTAGCATTGGAATTAGGACCACTCTATCCAGAAAAAAAGTGAGAAAAGGTTCCTTTGACCCTAAAGATTGAATTTCAGAAATCCTCTTCGCCGAAGTTGTAGCTACCAGAAAAGAGGTCTTGAGGGTTAATTCTCTGACTGAGAGTGATTTGTCAAGTTGTGAAAAGAAATCCAGAACTAACGTAACATCCCATTTGGGAAATCTAGGTTTCCCCTGTGGCCTAAGCCCCTTTGAAAAACTGTTGGACCAAAGGATGTTTGGCCCTTGCGACTCCAGAGAAGGCTGAAATTGCATACACCTGGACACAAAGAGAATTGACAGATAGTGAGATATCCAGTCCTGTTTGCAGGAAACTTCAAATGTCCTGAACCGCCAGATTACTACAGGAGTTGGACCTGGAAGACATGGCTTGCAAACCTCGACCAAATCCTTTCTTATACCCAATTGGTACTATTTCTTCTTGCACTAAGGAAAGTGGGAATAACCTCTTCAGGGCAGCCTAGCGCCTCCAACCTTCCCCTTTCAAAAACAAAGCCTTTAGGCGCAGGTGATCCGGGCAAGGATGTAGTCTCGATCCTTGAGACAGAAGATCTGGTCTGGATGGTAAAGGAATCGGATCCTGGACACTGAGAAGCATTAGGAGAGGAAACCAAGGCCTGTTGGGCCAGTAAGGAATTATGGCTATCACCTCTGCTATCTCTGACCTCATTCTTTTCAGGAACTGAAGAATGATAGGAGTTGCCGGGAAGGCATAAGCTCTGTGGAACCACCATTTTTCCGTCAAGGTGTCCACCCCGTAAGCTTGAGGGTCCCTGTACCTCGAGTAGTACCTCGCCAGTTTCTTGTTGCAGGGGGAGGCAAACAGGTCAACCTCCGGGGAGAACCCCAATGTTAGGATCCAATTGAATACTTCTTTGTGGAGAGACCACTCATTGTTGTCTAAGAGTATTCGGGAAAGAAAGTCTGCCTGAACGTTCTGAACCCCCGGAACATATGTCGCTGTTAAATCTTTCAGGTTCCTCTGGGCCCAGGACATAATTGGTTCCACCTCTTGTAGTAGGGATAGACTTCAAGTACCCCCTTGCCTCCTTATGTATGCCACTGCTGTGGTATTGTCTAGTCTGAGTAAAACCGAAGTTCCCGAAATCAGATGACAAAACGCCAGAAGAGCCTGGAAGGCTGCTCTTAACTCCAAAATGTTTGACACCGTTCTTCTGGAAGGACAATCCCAGGTGCCCTGAGCTACTTCCGCCAGGCAGTGGGTGCCCCAGCCCCTGTTGCTGGCATCTGTTGTTATAGTTACCCATGAGATAGGATAAATGGAATGGCAGTTGCAAAGGTTCTCCCGCTGGAGCCACCACGGAAGGGAGTTCCTCATGGGCAAAGTAATTTGAATCAGCTGGGCTTTGTTGCCTGTCCACTGATGAAAGAAACCCTTCTGAAAAGGCCTCATCCTCCATTGTACCCACCTCACCATCGGAATAGTTGCCACCATAGTGCCGATAATTCTCAGGCACTAGAGGGCATGGTGATGGGAAACAGAGAGAGCCGGATGGATTCTGTCTCTGACTATTGAGATCTTCTCTTCTGATAATGAGATGGTGCCTCTGACTGTATTAAACAGGGCTCCTAAAAACACCAGGGACTGAGACGGGTCTAACTGACTCTTCTCCAGGTTCAGGATCCACCCGAATTCCTGTAGGGTGGAGATAACCTAACCTCTGTGTGCTAGAAGTTGATCCTTGTCTTGAGCAAAGAAAAGAAGGTCGTCTAAATAATGATGCAGACGAATCCCCTTGGTTCTCAGGAGAGCCACCACTGCTAATAGAACTTTTGAGAAGACACGCAGAGAAGTTGATAGCTGGAAGGGAAGGTATGTGAACTGTAGATGAAGCTTGCCCACAGAGAAGCGGGGAAATTGTTGGAAATCTTCCGCAACGGGGACATGAAAATAGGCGTCCTTGAGGTCTATGGAGACCATCCAGTCTTCTGGTTGGACGGACTATTGAATTGTGAATAGCGTTTCGATCTTGAACCTTTCTTTTCTGATAAAACAGTTCAGATGAGTTAGATCTATGACAGGCCTCCAGGCCCCACTCTTCTTTTGGACCATAAAGAGAGGAGAGTACATTCCCATGCCTCGCTGGTTGACTGGAACGGGGATGACAGTGCCTTGAATCAACAAAGATTCTACGTAAGCTAGAAGCGTCAGCTTTTTTTCTTCTGAAGCCAAAAGAGAAGTGGGAACCCACCTGTCAGGAGACTAGTAGACCAGACTGTGTGGACTGCACAGAGATAACCTAAAACACATGTAAGTGAATAGTGATATTTATTAAAATAGGTGTTAATTCAGGAAATACAAACAGTGCAACACCAACACAACAAACCCACCACAAACAACAATATCTACAGCAAGGGGCAATACCGGAATCACAGATGTCAGCCAGGCCAGGGTCATACACAGCAGGTCAGCAAGAACAAGGGATATACCAGAGACATAAACGTTTAGCCAAGCCAAGGTCATACACAGGAAGATCAGTAAATGAGGGACAGGGAACCAACAGGACAGAGAGGAGATGGATCGGGCTGAAGGGTACAGGAACACAGAAGGGATCGGGTCAGGATAAGCTCAGGCACAAGGTCAGATGCAGGCTCAGGATCGGGTAACAGGCGAACAAGGTCAGGGCTCAAGGAGAGAGATACCAAGGCAAGCATATGAGGGCTTGCCGGGTATTTATAGGACTGACTGTGATTGACTTCAAGTCACACCTGAGCGCAGGGAGTGTTGTCTGCTCCATACTGCCAGGATCCATCCGCTGGTGGATGTCAGTACTGTGGCCAAAAGATGAAATGACACCAGCAGGGAAATATTCTCCCGACAGTTCAACACTGCCAGGAGACACCTGCTGGTGGACCCCAGTACTGCATGCCAAACGATATATCTTACCAGCGGATGAATCCTTTCCTGACAGTACCCCCCCTTAAAGGAGTGGCCTCCGGACGCTCCAACTAGTCTTAATTGTTCATAGTCTATGGCATCAGGCAGAATGGTGGAAGAAGGCTGGTCATCAGGCCCATCCAGGCAGACAGCTGGCACATCAGAGTCATTGAGCTGGGCAGCGGACAGGAACAAACCAAGCTGGGCAGCAGACAGGAACAAACCAAGCTGGGCAGCAGACAGGAACAAACCGAGCTGGGCAGCAGACAGGAACAAACCGAGCTGGGCAGCCGGCTCCGGGTCATCGAGCTGGGCAGCCGGCTCCGGGTCATCGAGCTGGGCAGCCGGCTCCGGGTCATCGAGCTGGGCAGCCGGCTCCGGGTCATCGAGCTGGGCAGCCGACTCCGGGTCATCGAGCTGGGCAGCAGGCTCCGGGTCATCGAGCTGGGCAGCAGGCTCCGGGTCATCGAGCTGGGCAGCAGGCTCCGGGTCATCGAGCTGGGCAGCAGGCTCCGGGTCATCGAGCTGGGCAGCAGGCTCCGGGTCATCGAGCTGGTCAGCAGGCTCCGGGTCATCGAGCTTAGCAGCAGGCTTCGGGTCATCGAGCTGGGCAGCAGGCTCCGGGTCATCGAGATGGACAGCAGGCTCTGGAGTATTAGGCCGAACAGCGAGCACCGTAAGGGCAGGCCGGATTACAGGCACCGGCTCAGCAAGCTGGGTAACGGACCCCGGCCCAGTGGGCTGGGTAACAGGCCCCGACTCAGCGAGCTGGACACCGGGCACTGGTTCGGCAAGCCGGATAACGGATACTGGCTTGACAGGCAAAGTGACGGACTTCGGTTTAGCAGACTGGGTAACGGGCACCAGTTCAGCAGGCTGAGACACAGGCACCGAAACTCCAGGCTGAAACACGGGCACCGAAACTTCAGGCTGAGACATGAGCACCGAAACCTCAGGCTGAGATACCAACATCACGACATCAGGCTGGAAGACAGGTACCAGGATATCAGGCTGGAGGATGGGCACATCAGACCGGAAAGCAGGCTCATCAGGCTGAACAGTGGGCACATCAGGCTGGAAAGTGGGTACTGAGACATCAGACCGGGCAGCAGGTGCTGGAACTTCAGGCTGGACAGCAAAGACAGGCGCTGGCACATCAGGCAGAACAGTAGGTACTGGCGCAACAGGCTGAACAGGTACATCGAACTGGTCAGTAGTCGCTGGAGCATCAGACTGGAACATGGACACTGGGATTTTGGGCTGAGCAGCAGGCACTGGGACCTCAAACTGGGCAGCGGACACAGACACTGGCACATCAGGCTGGAAAGCGGACTGGAAAGCCGGCACTGAGACATCAGACCAGGCAGCGGGTACTGGAACTTTAGACTGGGCAGCAGACACAGGCGCTGGCACATCGGGCAGAACAGCAGGTGCTGGCATACCAGGCTGAACAATAGGTACATCGGACTGGACAGTAGTCACTGAAGCGTCAGACTGGAACACTGGTAGCAAAACTTTAGGCTGGAACATGGACACAAGGTCATCAGACCGGTCAGCAGGCACTGGACCGTCAGGCTGGGTAGCAGGCACTGGACCGTCAGGCTGGGTAGCAGGCACTGGACCGTCAGGCTGGGTAGCAGGCACTAGACCGTCAGACTGGGTAGCAGGCAGAGGTTTGGCAGAATCAGGTGGGTTAGATGGTGTGGAAGCAAGTTGGGTTACTGGCAGGATCGTGTGGGTAGGAAAGAATTTTTGTTTCTTTTTTGGTTTAGCCCGTGCAGTTTTGTATGTAGGTGCAGGGCTGTAAGAAAAGAAAGTAGCTGGATCGAAGGAAGACTAAGGAACTGTAGCTAGAGAGGGGTTTTGTGGGACTGTTACAGGTGGAGGAGAAGAGACAGGTGGATTGAAGGCGGGATAGGTGCTACACTTGGAGACTGGGTGGTAGTATTTGGTAGGGGGTTGAGTAAACTGGGCTGTAGCTGAGGTTACCATAGGCGACGGGGAGATAGATTTTTGGGAAGGCAGGTGATTAATGGTAGGGCTGGAATATTGTGGCTTAGCTAAAGACAGGAGATCTGACCATGCCTGTAGCACAGGTTGAACAAATGCTGATTCACACACAGCCTGACTAATCAAGGATTGCACCGACTGGATGCAACTAAACAACACCTGCTGTGAACAGGAGGAATAGTGTTCCATGAAATAGGCTGGATCATCCTCTAACAACCAAACCAGGGATTCAACTTGGCCATAATTGAAGGGGGGAGAAAAATCATTGCTTCCTTCGGGAATGCATGAAAGGGCTAGTTTAGCACATAACTGGATCAGGGACTGAGCATCTTCAAATGACATACACCCCTGATCCACTAGGGAATGAGCTAATCGGATAGTTTCCATCAGCTGGTCACTAGTCCACCCTTTTAAAATCTGGCCACAATATTCACCATCCTCTTCTGCTAGCAGAGAATAATAAATTATTTCATTGCAATCCATATTAGCAGACCTAACAAACCAGGATGGTTTCTCAATGCAGCCACGTCTGGTCAGGGATGGCCTTGGTATACTGTCAGGAGACTAGTAGACCAGACTGTGTGGACTGCACAGAGATAACCCAAAACACATGTAAGTGAATAGTGATATTTATTAAAATAGGTGATAATTCAGGAAATACAAACAGTGCAACACCAACACAACAAACCCACTACAAACAACAATATCTACAGCAAGGGGCAATACCGGAATCACAGATGTCAGCCAGGCCAGGGTCATACACAGCAGGTCAGCAAGAACAAGGGATATACCAGAGACATAAACGTTTAGCCAAGCCAAGGTCATACACAGGAAGATCAGTAAATGAGGGACAGGGAACCAACAGGACAGAGAGGAGATGGATCGGGCTGAAGGGTACAGGAACACAGAAGGGATCGGGTCAGGATAAGCTTGGGCACAAGGTCAGATGCAGGCTCAGGATCGGGTAACAGGCGAACAAGGTCAGGGCTCAAGGAGAGAGATACCAAGGCAAGCATATGAGGGCTTGCCGGGTATTTATAGGACTGACTGTGATTGACTTCAAGTCACACCTGAGCGCAGGGAGTGTTGTCTGCTCCATACTGCCAGGATCCATCCGCTGGTGGACGTCAGTACTGCGGCCAAAAGATGAAATGACACCAGCAGGGAACTATTCTCCCGACAGTTCAACACTGCCAGGAGACACCTGCTGGTGGACCCCAGTACTGCATGCCAAACGATATATCTTACCAGCGGATGAATCCTTTCCTGACACCACCTGAGTCTGGGGGCACCGATGAAGGTCCAAGCATGACCGGAGGAGACTGTTTTGATGGTCCAGAAGTCATGAATCGAGGCCGCCCAGACATGACGAAAGTGGAAAAGACGAGCCCCCACTCGGCCTGTCTGAGCGGGCCCAATCTCAAAAAGATTTGGTTGGTTGCCTCTCCCCTTTCGACTCACTATTTGCAGACTTCTTGAAGGATAATTGTCTTGACTTCCAGGACCTGGAGAATTCCCAGCCTGGTTTGTAAGTGCGAGCCTCCCTGGTTCGTTCCTGGTACTGTCTCTTCGGGAAAGGTCTTCTTTGGCCTTGCAGACGCCGATCTTGAGAAAGGAACCCTGACTTCCCGCCAGTGGCCCGGGTAATAGCCCCATCCAATTTGTTGCCGAAAAGAGAAGACCCTCCAAAAGGGATTCGGCACCATACTTGTTTTGAAGCTGGGTCAGCCAACCAGGGAAGGAGCCACAGAGCCCGCTTGGCGGTGACAGAAGAAAGCAATACCTGGGCTGCTAGGCGTATGATGTCAATCGAGGCCTCCCTAGAAAGGCAGATGCTAGCCTCAATTTCTGGATAGACAAGCTTTTGCCGTATCATCCGAGATATTCTTAAGCGCCTCGTGCACATTATCTGCCCATACCTCTATAGCTTTGGACATAGCCGCCAAAGCTGAAGCTCGCTTACAGGCCATACCTGCTGTAAGATACACTCTCTTCAGATCATCATCAATCCGTCTGTCCAAAACATCCTTGAAGGATACTGTATCCTCCAAGGGAAGTGTCACATGTTTTGCCAGCCTCATCACGGCTGCATCCACCAATGGGACCGACACCAAATGCTTCACCTCTTCCTCCTTAAAGGGATAGAGCTTTGAAACTTTAGAAAGCATGGAATTCTTCTTCTCCACCTTGCCCCATTCATCTGTGATAATTTTGCCAAATTCAGTGATAAATGGAAAATTAACACGTTCCTTTTTTAACTGTTTTTTAGAATTTCCTCTGTTTGGGGGGAGCAGCCACCGGATCCTCCCAATTTAAGGTATCTCTAATGACTTTAACCAAGGGAGGAAGCAGAGCAAAGTCAAATCCCACACAGGGGTTATCTTCATCCGAGTCACTGTCAGAGATGGCAACCGAAGGGTGGCTAGGCAAAGAGGATTCCCAAGTATCCTGCAATTGTGTCTCCCTCACTGGGAAACGTGAAGGCTCTGCAGGAGGAACATCGGACCGGTCAGCTTCAATACCACTAACTGACACCTTAACAACACTCTCAACCAGGGTTTTAAGTTGCTGGTCCGAATCCCCTCTTTCTTTAGATGCCTTGGTGTAGCAGAGATCACACAAAGATTTCCCTGCAGGTACTTGTACTCTGCATCCCCAGCAGACACTAAAAAAACAAAAACATGAAGAGAATTCATAAAGCAACTCTTCCGTGAGGACAAACCAGTGATTATAAATATTGTTAATTTATTAAGACTATCCAAAAATTATTGCAAAAATACAAATACAAAAATAGACATATATCCCCAAAACCAATACATATTAAAAAAGACCTAGGGTCTCAGGAGAAAACCGGTGGCCACCATTATCCAATTACAACTCACGTTTCTTTACCTCTCACACACTCATACACATGCAGATCTCAGTCGGTCACCAATTAGATGACATTTATGGATATAAAACTTACAAATTTCCTGGGATTATATCAAATATATATAACTGGATTGGACAGTGATGGAATGCAATGCATCATAGTGCTTTCTCAAAGAACATAGTAATAGGATATTTTTATGGCGGTGAGAGGGTTCCTTGTGGTTTCCATAGCGCTAACTTATAAAAGAGGCCGCTTCAGTATATAAATGTGTGCACACAGTGGTTAATGTTCAGCATAAGATGAAACACAGTGTCAAGTAAAGTGTATCACTTTGTTGATATAAACAGAAAAGACACTGACTTTTAAAACAGCAGGAGCGGAACACCGTACAGTTCATCATGCAAGATAGCAGAGGGAAGCTTACAGTTACCGGCGTCTAGATGGGATCATATCGATCAGATGTTCACCGTCACAGCCACTGCAGAGGAGATCCCCTTGATGTATAGCAGGCGGTTTCTGGATAGTTACGGTGATCGGCTATTTAGGAAAGGCTGAGTCCTCAATAGAGTTGTGTGGACGTCATTGTAGATATTGGCTGCAATAGTCAGGCTCTGATGTTGGCTATTGAGCCAAAAGGATCATAGAGCAGGTTGAGATAAAAGTTCAGTTCAACTGATATGTGGCCACACAGAAGTCCTCCTCACGGATACCATGTAGTCCCGATGCTTACATGTTTCGCTAACTGATTAGCTTCTTCAGAGCATGCGCAATGGTATCTCTGCCTGGCTTAAACCTCCCATTTAGTAATTAATTAATCCATTTCATCTGGCAGGTATCCTATAGCGCTTTGGTTCATTGTTGGTATCACTCAACACTCGTGCAAACATACACACTCTCAGTGAGGCAAACAGAGTTTAACCCAATGAATGACATTTATTATTATCTTGAGATGCCAACAGGGGGACAAACTTTTAGCAGGATAGAATTAGCTCAGTGGAAATTATAGAGAATGTACAGGGATATATGTGTATATATAAAAACATGTACAGACCAAAAGGATTTAACAAAATTATCGTGTATAAGGATTCCAATTATTCATCAATAAAACCAGAATCAGGCCGCACAGTGATCGATGGAAACTCTTCACATATGTGACTGGACAGGGATTATCGAGATTCAAATTAAAAATTAATGAATTATAATTTATCCCATTACGGTATAAACAGATGTATTTTCAGAAGAGAATCGAAGAGGGAGTGGACATGTGAGTATCAAATAAATTGACCCCATAGCAGCCCTGAAAACGAGGGGAGGGGAAATGGGAAAATAAGGAAGGGGGGGAAGGGGGAGGGGAGAGGAGAGGAGAAAGGGAAAAAGGGACACTGGCTGAGTGACTGGAGTGAGCTATCGAAGAATGAGATTGATGTCCAGATTTTGGGGAGGAACCGTAATGTTTGGATTTGGAAGAGGAGCGCCGGTGGTGCGATTTAGAAGAGTCACTTCCTCTGTGAGAGCTGCGTCGCTTTTATGACCTAGAAGGGCTGAAGAACAAAGAAAGAGAAACCACAGAAACAGAATAATCAGGAAAGACAGTAACCAGACAAAATTCACCCCCCCCTAACTACCGGTCACTCAGGAGGAGAAAAAACACCCCTAAGTACCTTTTGTGAGGAGGCTGGCCACAGGCGGGCGGTGGGGAATCCATGTCTCCAGCGATATCCATCCGAGCTGAAAAGACATGGGAATCAATACAAGGGACAGGGAAGCACCAGCCCACCTGTCCCCTAGAAAGCCACTTACCAGTAGCCAACACACAGGGGCAAGGGGAAGTCACCGCAATAGCCCGCAAGCATTCCCAAGGCTTGCAGGCTATTTACCCTGTTTAAATAGGGCGCCCCTGTGACATCACCGCCGGGCCGAGATCGGCGCCAGTGTACATGCGCGATTAGCGTCCTTTTGCCACTATCGCGCATGCGTGAAACCAAGCCTTGTTTTTGTACCATACTCGCATATGTGCAGTACGGCTGAAAAACTAAACTGAAAGTAAAACGATGGCTGGAACGCAGGATGAACCAGCCGCCATGCCCGTATACCTAATGAAGCAATGCGAAAGAGACAAACGAAGGGGAAAAGACAAATATAGAACACAAACTGCTGCTATGAAAAAAGGAACATCTCACCACTCCACCACGATCGCCATGGGCCGAAGGTAAGATGAAAGACACCAGACTTTCAGGGGCAAAAAAAGGTCATCTGCTAATAGCTGGATATCCGACCAATGCCCAGCCTTGCCTGCCAGTGGCCAGGATACTGGTTTCTTCCAGCGCCTCTTCCAATGTCCACTCCACACCCTGCTAATAGCTAGGGCTTAGCGGAGTAGTGCGACTTTCCAGTCCCAAAGTCGCAGCCAACCTTGATCGTGGGGGCGAAAAATCTAGGTCCTTCGGAAGAGGACAAAAAAAAAAACACAGCCGTGGGCAGGAAGCAAAGATTTATGGAAGTAGTGTCCTATAGGGTAGTAGAGGCGGGACTAAACCCACATGTTACTGCCATGGAGTCTGACAGGAAAAAATGATTTTTTTGGAGCGTTTTTCAAGCAGAAAAATATGCTAAATGCTCCTAACTGCTTTGAAATGCTACTAAACTGCTATTAACAGCTTTTTTTTTTAGCTTTTTCTTTTTTTTTCATATCCTGCAAAAATGCCAATAAAATGCTAATGCTCCTAACTACTCCTAAAAGCTTCTAAATGCTTCTAAAAGCTACTAAAATGCTACTAGAAGCTGGCACAAAAATGCTATTATCAGCATTTTTCATCCAGTGTTTTTCTGGAATTTTTTTTAGCTTATAGCGTGCGTGGAGCCTAAAACACCACATGTGCACACACCAGTAAAGATGTCTCCTTTTCTGTAAAGAGAAGTCTAAAAACGCCTGTGTAGAAATAACCTTACACTTAGACCCCTTTCACACTGCCAGCGTTTTTCAGGCGCTAAAGCACTAAAAATAGCGCCTGTATAGTGCCTGAAAAAAGCGGCTCCTTTCACTCAAGTGTGAAAGCCCAAGGGCTTTCACACTAGAGCGGTGCGCTGGCAGGGCGTCGCAAAAAGTCCTGCCAGCAGCTTCTTTGGAGCGGTGAAGGAGCGGTGAACTTACTGCTCCTCCACCGCTGCTCCCCATTGAAATCAATGGGGTAGCGCTGCGATACCACCGGCAAAGCGCCGCTCCAGGGGCATTTTAACTCCTTTTTGGCCACTAGCAGGGGGTTAAAACCTCCCCGCTAGCGGCTGAATAGAGCTGCTAAAACAACGGTAAAGCGGCGCTAAAAATAGCGCCGCTTTACTGCCGAAGCCCCTCGCGACTCGGTGTGAAAGGGCTCTTAGTATCAAACTTCACCGCACAGGTCCTCCGTCAGTCAGAGACTCCAGCAATGATAAAAAAGAAAGAGCACCAGGCCCACATAGTGTAAAATCCTCACGTTTTATTGAGAAACCAAATTAAAAAATGTACAAACATAATGTTCTACATTTTAGTCGACACCTAATATCATGTTATTATTTATGGTAAGTCTTGAACAAACTACACAGACACAGATTGAGCCGTTATATAATGTCTTTACTCTGTAAAACCAAGTTTAGTTACAAAAAATATACTTTTTTTGAGCCACAGCTCCATTCCTTGCTATAAGTGCATGCTACTTTTCTGTTGTTGATTAAAAAAAATAAACTTGAACACGTATATGTAGTGCCACCCTCATGATGGTCGCTGATAGAATCTATACCCCACTGGTTGCCCTGAATCTGCAAATCCTCCGTCACCTCTGACACCCTGGGTTCAGTCATTTTTACCAGAAGTCACCAATAATAAGAAACTTACCAGTGAAACAGTTCAAGTTTGTTTACTGTGGTAAAAGGGACACAAAAAAGTGTAAAACATAACACTGTAAATTGCAAAGGTATTTTTATCTGAACAATATAGCACTGGTTCTAAGTACTATTTGCAATAGGTAACCTTTTGGCAGTAAAGAGAAAAGCAAAGCATACAAAATGACACAAATTGTGCCAGACCCTGTTTCCATCACTGTAACCTATGTGAACAGGTCAGCAGAAGGGTAGGGAACTGACACTTAATTTACCATGTCAGGTTCACTCCCCTCTGTTTCCTCAAGCCACAGGCCATTAACATTACTACAACATGACAAACATTATGCAAACTTTTGTGTTTAAATGAACTTGCTCCTTAAAATAGAGTTTCAGAGAAAGTGAGAGCAGACCCTTTGTGCTAAAAACAACTTTAGTCACTTGAGCGAGTAAAGAGAGAACAAAAGGGTTGAAGTGTTACTCCTTGGAACCTGGCAAATATTCAGCTAGCCTTGAAGTAATAACAATAGGGTAATTCGTGATGATAGGATATAGCAAATTTGGCTGATCTGTTGTGTATCTTTATTTTACTTCACAATCTTCCTACATGGCTGAAATATTATTGCATACAATGGGATTGCTGGTGGTAAAGATGTGAACAGGATATAGATGTCTGCATACAGTGTTCGTTAGAATATGTTAACTGACTTCCAGTGGCACCACAAGTACCAGAAAGCTGGGTTGAATAAAGAATGTCTATATGCAGTGTCTTAAAGAATCTGGGCGAATACCCGCTCGCCACACTGGTTACAGAAGCTGCTGGCAGCGATGCAGGTGATGATGAAGACTCTTTTAGGAACTCCCTCTGAATCCTGTGTCTAGGAATGGCGTCTGACCCCGTCACACCGCGCCGCGGCCTACCAGGATCTGAAATGCAGGCATCGCTGGAGGATCTGGAACAGTCTCCGGTTTGCTGCAGTGGGAGAAGCGATGCTGTCCACAGAGGTACCTCTGAATGCAGCTGTGCGACACACTGCTGTGCAGGCCACAACTTGGCAGCAGCTCACACTGACATAGAGCTCCTGCTTGCAGATCCAAGCTGGCGTTCCAAGAGAGCGATGTAGGCCTAAACCAGCCCTTTTATATCCTCTACCAGCATTCTGTTCTCCTCTCCTGTTGCAATCTGGTAGCGGTAGTTCAGACCAGTCCTGCTGGAATTGAAGCCCCAATTTTCTGAACTACACATCCGTCGATGCTTTGCTCTGCTCTGAGTTTTGTCTCAAAGGAAAATGACACACGGAATCCAAGCCAACACTAGAGGGAGACATCTCCACATTAATAACCATACACTGTCCCTGAATTGCAGGCATAATAGCCAGCTCCTGGCTACATACTGTATATATTGTTGGCCCTTGCACAAGTAGCCCACCCACACACTGCACAGTCAATTAAATCACTGTGGACAAATGCTTGCATGAGTGGAATATACCAAAGAGGAAGATCCTAAGGGTTATCACAGACAATAGGAGTATTATAGTGGCAATAAACAAACCACAGCAGCAGCAGAAGAACCACCCAGCTCTAGTGAGGAAGACTCCCCCATGACAGAAAGTGACTGTGAGACTGAGTCCAAAATTAATGATCTGCGGAGAGCCATTTTTTTATTCTTTTAAATAATAACAGTCAATTATCAAATGGATATGAGATGATTGATCTTGGGGCTGCTCTACTGGTGTATGTTTGTTATTTTTTCACTTTATTTGTATCTCTTGTAAAACTATTCTCTTAAGATGTTGGACACCGTTTGTGGTCTTGTCTGGTGTTAAGAGAATCTTTGATAAAGCAAGATCAATACTGAACATCTTGAAGTCTTCCACTGCAACACTGAAAATATTGGAGCAGTGCGGCCTTACTCTTTTCAATGACTGCCCCCCACATTGGTCAAGTAGGACTAATGTCTGACTCTGAAGATGATGTGTAAGAGGAGAATATTGCAAAATCACAGGAAGTGATAGAAGCACCGTCCACTTCAAAGCAGTCAGTTTTTTGGTTTCTTTCAAAATGCCACAGAAGACCCAGGTGGAGCATCTCCCCAAACAGGCAGCATAGAGCAGCAGATCAGTCTGACTGTTAATCAGGTGCACAAAATGTGTTTTGCTATGCCCTGAGGGATGAGGGATGGCCTGTAATGCACAGTGCTCTAGATGCCGGTGGTCAGAGGAGGCCTGTAAAAATGCAAAATGCTGGATGCTGGTCTCAGGTCTGAGGGATGGCCTGTAATACACAGTGCCCTGGATGCCGGTGGTCAGAGGAGGCCTTTAATGCACACACAGTGCTCTGGATGGACGGTGGTCTAAGCAGAGGCTTCAGTCCTGTAATTTTAATTTACACACTCACAGTGCTCTCGTCTGCCCTGCTCTTGACGGTCATCTTTCTTGTGACTGAGTCGGGAGGCTGAACAGTGCTGCTCTGTTCTGGACATTTGTTTGAGGGGTTGGAGAGGGCCTGTAATGCTGGATGCACAGTGCTGCCTGCAACTGCTGCTAAGCGATGCACGATACGGACTCGACTCGCTTGCTTGCTGGGAGCAGAAGCAGGCAGAGCTCCATGGAAACTGGAACACATTTTCATTTAGTTTTCATTTGTTAACGAAAACGGAATTGATTTTCGTCAGTGGGTGAAAATGTGGTGTACTTTTCATTTAGTTTTCGTCATTGTAAAGATGCCGCTGATGAAAATTTTGACGAAAAAGTTTTAGATGATGAAATTAACACTGTTTATCAGGTCCTCATAATGATTTAATTGTTCGTCAAAATGGGTGGTTTGCGTGAATATTTGTCCCTGCCAAAATATTTATGAAGGCGAAACTAAGAGGGAATTGAGGAGCAGAATTGGGAAAATGATTATTGCAAGAAAAAAGGAAGAAGAATCTCCGGTTGCCATGCATTTTAGGGATGTTCATGGGTCCTCACCAAAACACTTGAAGTTCTATGGGTTATATATACTTACTTTGACTGACAGACAGGTAGAGACAAGATTTGCACCAGAAGGAAGAAAAATGGATATTCATTTTAAATTCAATGATCCCTTATGGTCTCAACAATGAGCCTTCGTTGCAGCTATTCCTGTAGCCTGTCTCCTAATGGTATGCTCTTAGGTGGGAGATTTATGTTATTTGTATTGGGGCATTTTGTTTCCCCAATGCATGGACTGACTTTGTGATATGGGTTAATACACTGGATTTCCTGACGCCAACATGACAGCATACATGTGATATAGCTCCGCCTCTAAAAGGAAAGCTAGAGCAACCTCCCTCATTCTCCTTTTTGTCCTCAAGATCTACACACGCAAGATGGTGTGTGATGTTGTGATAAGTCCCTACCTGCCGACGGAGTCCGTCTGGTTAAGCCTCTCCCAGGCACAGTCCCACAACTTAAGTTGCTAACTGCACCAACAAGGTAGAAAGACCCTTCTGGTGGTTCAGAAGACTAACTAGTGACATCAGGACCTCATGTGGTGCATCTGAGCTGATGTTTGGGTGCTGGAGTCCACTCTGCATGTGCTTCTCTCCAAATCTGAGCTGAATCCTAGTGCTGGAGTAAGTGCTCCCCTTTCTTTTCTCCCACAGGTTTGTGCCATCACTTTTTGTTTTTCCTCCCTTGCCTCTAGCTTTATTAAGCTTCATATTATTTCCTTTGTGGAAGCAATTAGTTTTTTTTGTTTTTTCTCTTGTCTGCGGCTTTTTTTCTTTCATCTGTGGCCTTTCCAGTGACCGGCATGCGTGCACGACTCAGTCCAGGTTTTGTGGCTATTTCTGGTTTCAGGGCCAGCTATGGCATCCACACATGCACTGTGCAGGGAACCTCATGTGGCGGCCATCTTTGTTATGGTATGTCCGGGCTCACACATTCGTGAAGTGAGTTTTGCACTGGAAACATCTTCTGTTTTCCCTTGCTTATGCTGCAGGTGAATGGGGGGAGGAGGAAGGTGATTTTGCCACATGTCTACAATCTGTTTGCTTTTTTCCCTGAGTCTCTTTCATTGTACTTTATGTGCAGTGCTGACATCCTTGCTCTAATATAAACTTTCTGCCACATAACCAAGAACTCCATGTGCTCAGGTAGGGACCATCAGTGTGGTAAATAAGAAGCGGAAAAAGAGTGCCTTTCTATGAGCATGGCCTTCATTTTCTGGTGCAACCTAGCATTCTCTCATTTAGGGTCAAGTCCAGTGTGGACAGCGGGTCATCCAGTCCCGCAGGTTTCGTCCAGGGGGCGCAGAAAGTTACCAGTGAGTGTCGGCATTCCTCCCCCCCAAGCGCTAACAGCGACAAAAGGGTAAGAAGTGCTGGGCCTGCAGCACAGACCTATTACCAGACTAACATGTCTGTGGATATTGCCGCCGAGACCTCTCTAAGGGCAAGGGACACTATGAGCCTGCAAGTCATGGCCATTCATGGGCAAATAGTGAGTCTCTAACTGAGTTCTCCAGCCACTTACAGCATGCCAGCGGACTCCAGGCAGAATGTCAAGAACCCAGCCCTGCAGATGAGTGCAGGGCATCACAGTTAGCCCTCCTAATAAAGGAGGCCCAGAGCCCATCACAGCCATCTTTATTCCCAGGTCTGAGGGTACCTTTATCCAACCATTCATCCCTGCCTTAAAAATGGCTTAACCTGAGGTGGAAGAAGGTCATTTGTCCTCCTTAAAGAGGCTAAGTAGGTTTTGGGTGTCTCTTGGGTTCAGTCATTCATATTAGCAGGACCAGTACAAGGGGGAACTTGCCCTGGGCGCAGTGTTGGGGGGCAGATTAGGAGCATCACCTCTTTCTTTATCTCCATGACAGGACCAAAGCTTTTGGCTTCTGTCCCCGCTCACCACCTGTAAGGATTCAGTATTCTTAGATATGCCCGGATCTAGCTACGGCATTTTCTACATCTTCTGTCCCTGCCCTCCGGCCTGCCCACCAACTGTAAGGGTTTATTATTATTCAATCTGCCTGGGTCTAGTCCTGGTATTTTCCCTTGGCTTCTGTCCCCACCCACCCCCCGGCTGGCCCACCTACCCAGCACCTGTGACACTTTGCTAGCCTTTGTTCTACAGGTAGATAGATGCCACTGCCACAATAATTTGATTTGCAGCTGCGGCAGGAGTTACACCCCCTGCCACTTTGTGCATGCACTACCATCTACCAAATGCAACCCATTTAAGTGAATGGTGCCACACTGCAACCTCCCCACAACTGCACGCAATGCACAAAGTTGCAGTGCAGTAGTTCAGTATGGGGGCTTAAAACAGGTGGTGAGGAGGCAATATATGTCCCCCTCACCACCTATCAGACACTTCTGAAAAGCAATCCAAATGCAGATTGCTTTTTAAAAGAAAGACAGTCCTTTAACATACAGTCTAAAAAGTAAAATCACTATGCAATGAAACAAAATAAATTAGTGACCTACAGATATGTGTAATGGAAGCTGCAGTGTGGGGTGTTGCATCCAAGAGAACAATCGATTTTAGTACTAGGCAAGCAAGTCTTTCATTTTATTGCACAGTGATTTTTATATGTATGTTAAAGCACACTGTTATTACTGTTAGGCCTTATTCATTTGTTTCCACTTGACCCTCCCTTCTAGATTGTAAGCTCTAACGAGCAGGGCCCTCTGATCCCTCCTGTATTGATTTGTATTGTAATTGTACTGTCTGCCCTCATATTGTAAAGCGCTGCGCATATATAAATTCTGTATAATAATAATAATAATTCATACAGGTATGCTACTGTCTTCATTCTGGCAGTGCACCCATGCCAAATTGGGAGCAGTGGCACTCATGACCTAGAGTAGAGTAGGTGCAGATTTTATTTAACCATACATCTTTAAGCCCTTCCCACTGTCATTCCCTGTACACACGACCGGTTTTCCCATCGGAATAAACTCTGAAGGTCCGGAGTTCTGACGGAATTCCGCTCAAGCTGTCTAGCATACACACTGTCACACCAAATTCCCACCGTCCAGAACACGCTGATGTACAACACGTAGGATGGGACTAGAAAACGGAAGTTCAATAGCCAGTAGCCAATAGCTTCCGTCTCGTACTTGCTTCAGAGCATGCGTCGTTTTTGGTACGTAGGAGCAGCATACAGACAAGCGGTTTTCCCGACAGGAATTGGTTCCATCAGAAAAATTTTGAACTTGTTCTCTTTCTAGGTCTGTCAGAATTTTTGACGTAAAAAGTCCGATGGGGCATACACACGATCAAAATATACGATGAAAAGCTCCCGTCTGACTTTTTCTGTCGGACATTCCGCTCATGTGTACATGGCATCACAGCAATTTGGTTGTGCAATTTGGTTTGTTGTGCATTTCCAACTTATCCTGTAATCTAGCTGTCAAGTTTTCCATTAGCTCCACATCTTTTATTCTGGCGTACAGATCTTCTTGGGAGTCTGGGGAGCTCCGGTTCCAGTTGAGGGCAACCAGGAATCGTGCAGCTGTCAGGACATATCTAAGTAGCTTCTTGGATGGTTTGGTAATTTGTAATTCCAAGTAGGAAAAATGTTGCTGTCATGGGGACCTGTACCCCAAGGAGGTGGGAAAACAAGTGCTGAGTCTCCGTCCAGAAGGGCACTATCTTGGGGCAGCTCCAATAAATGTGCTAGAGGGTGCCTTTGTCTCCCTGGCAGCGCCAGCACTGATCAGAGCTAGAGGGGTAGATAGCGTGGAGTACGTCCGGTGTAAGGTACCAAAAGTAAAGAATTTTATAATCGTTCTCCTTGTAGAGCATACAGAAGGAGCTTTGAGCCGCCTGGGACCAGATCGTCTGTCACGTCATCTCAGGAATTTCTTCTCCCCGTAGCTTTTTTCCACCGGAGCATGTAGGTATGTTTACCCTGATTTGGTATAGAGTAGGAATTAAGTAGTCAGTATATGTCAGAGATCAGACCCTGGCGTGCGGTGCCCTCTAATATTAAGCTCTCGAAGCGGGATGGCGCTGAAAATTGGAGATTTGGGGCAAAGGATTGGGCATAGTGGCGTATTTGCAGATATCCATGGAACACCCAGCAAGGTAAGTAATATTTTTCCTGGAGTTCTCGTGATCTCGGATTTACCAAGTGGCCATAGTGGAATAAGTTCCGTGTTGCCCAGGGTGAAGACATCTGGTGAGTGAGACCAGGAGGCATCTTGGGGTTGCAGAGGAAAGAAGTTAACAGTGACTTTTCTGAGCTGAGCTCATGTGCGAGGGAACATTTTGCACCAGAGTGATCTGAGTTGAGACATAGACCCCAAAAGCTTACCAGGGTCCACCTCCGCGTTCTCATTCCAGAGTACACTATTTGGGTGTATAGGCGCGAGCCATATCTTTTCAATCTCTGTCCATTTATTATAGGATCGTTGGGGGAACCAGGTGGTCAGAGGGCGCGCAGTTGAGTCGCTTGATAATATTTTACCAGGTCAGGAAAAGCTAGCCCCCCATCAGAGCGGGAAGCAACCAAGACCGAGCGGGGTATCCTGTGTCTCCTGTAGTTCCAGACAAAGCATATCAAATCTGCTTGAAGCTTTCTTAGTTGTATATAAGGGACAGGGATAGGCAGTGTCTGGAATAGATACAGGAGTTTAAGGAGAATGCTCATCTTCACAGAAGCCACTCTCCCCAGAAGGGATATATGGTGGGTCTTCCATTTTTGCAGTAGATCTCTTATGGAGCGAAACAGGAGCGGGAAGTTCACTTGGTATAAGGTGGCAAAGGTTGGGGTGATATGAACACCTAGATATTTCAGGGCTAAGGTCTTCCTATTATAAGGGAACATTGCTGCAGGTGGTGCACTTTGGCTGCCGGGATGTTGATTGGGAGTGCCTCTGATTTGGTTGCATTTATTTTATATCCTGAGAGGGACCTATAGGTGTCAAGTTCAGCATGCAAGTAAGGCAGTTTGGGTCAGGGTGAGTATGACATCATCTGTGAACAGTGCTAGTTCAAACTCCTTCCCTCTAACTGGAAAACTCAGAATGTCTGGGTTTCTGCGGATGGATGCCACCAGGGGTTCAACACATAGTGCAAACAATAGAGGTGAGAGTGGGCACCCTTGGAGGGTCCCATTTGCAATCGGGAAAGAGGGAGACAGAGAAAAAGGAGTTTTCACTTAGGATTTAGGGTTGGTATAGAGGTGTAGAATAGCCCGTAGAAAGGGTCCTCGGAATCCCATGTGGCATAATGTGGCAAACAGGAAAGGCAAGCCAAGGCAGTCGAAGGCCTTTTCCGCATCCTGACCGAGGACTAAGGACTCCAGGCCGTCCCTGTTTGCCAGATCTATTAAATCAATAACCCTTCTCGTGTTGTTCCCTGCCTGATGGAGAGGGACAAAGCCCACCTGATCTTTGTGTATTAAAGAGGGTAATATCGTTTTCAGGCGTATCGAGAGGAGTTTGGTAAAAATTTTCAGGTCAGAGTTTAAAAGTGATATAGGCCTATAGCTAGCGCATAAAGAGGGGTCCTTGTCAGGTTTCGGTATCAAAGTGAATTATGATTTTTGCATGTCTGAGGGTATGGGAGTTTGCTGAAGGAAGGTGTTAAAGAGTTTACACGTATGTGGCAGAAGTAGGGGAAGAAAGGATTTATAATACTCATAGGGGAGGCCACCTGGACCGGTTGCTTTACGCGTGGGTAGGGTTTTGAATCTTGCACATGAGTTCCTCTTCCGTGATGGGTGCGTTGAGGGAGAGGAGGTCCAAGGCCTGAAGCCGGGAGATTCCACTACGTTCTGGATAGTGATTCATGAGGTCAGTTAGTTCTGGGGGAGGGGAGTCATGAGGGATCTCGGGGTTGTTGTATAGAGTGGTGTAGAACTCCCCAAAGGGGTGGGCAATGTCCTAGGGGTGAGATAGTAGGCAGCCTATTCTGTTTTTAATTTGATATGGGGTAGTCGTGTGAGAGCGTTCAGCCAATTTCCAATCTAATAGAGAATGGGCTTTGTTACCCTTACCATAGTACAGTTGTTTTAGTCTTGTCAGGGCTTTTTCTACTTGGCCTAGTGCCAGATCTTTAAGATCGTTGTTCCTAATTTTTACAGATAGTCTACTGACTGGAATGGTTCCAGCTGATTGGAGAAAAGCCAATGTAGCACCAATATTTAAAAAGGGCCCAAAATACATCCCTGGGAATTACAGACCAGTTAGCCTAACATCAATAGTATGTAAACTCTTGGAGGGGATGATAAGGGACTATATACAAGATTTTAGTAATAGGAACGGTATCATTAGCAGTAATCAGCATGGATTCATGAAGAATCGTTCTTACCAAACCAATCTATTAACCTTCTATGAGGAGGTGAGTTGCCATCTAGATAAAGGAAGGCCCGTAGACGTGGTGTATCTGGATTTTGCAAAAGCATTTGACACAGTTCCCCATAAACGTTTAGTGTACAAGATAAGGTCCGTTGGCATGGACCATAGAGTGAGTACATGGATTGAAAACTGGCTACAAGGGCGAGTTCAGAGGGTGGTGATAAATGGGGAGTACTCAGAATGGTCAGGGGTGGGTAGTGGGGTTCCCCAGGGTTCTGTGCTGGGACCAATCCTATTTAATTTGTTCATAAACGATCTGGAGGATGGGATAAACAGTTCAATCTCTGTTATTGCAGACGATACTAAGCTAAGCAGGGCAATAACTTCTCCGCAGGATGTGAAAACCTTGCAAAAAGACCTGAACAAATTAATGGGGTGGGCGACTACATGGCAAATGAGGTTCAATGTAGAAAAATGTAAAATAATGCATTTGGGCGGCAAAATATGAATGCAATCTATACACTGGGGGGAGAACCTCTGGGGGAATCTAGGATGGAAAAGGACCTGGGGGTCCTAGTAGATGATAGGCTAAGCAATGGCAGGCAATGCCAAGCTGCTGCTAACAAAGCAAACAAAATATTGGCATGTATTAAAAGGGGGATCAACTCCAGAGATAAAACGATAATTCTCCAGCTCTACAAGACACTGGTCCGGCCGCACCTAGAGTATGCTGTCCAGTTCTGGGCACCAGTCCTCAGGAAGGATGTACTGGAAATGGAGCGAGTACAAAGAAGGGCAACAAAGCTAATAAAAGGTCTGGAGGATCTTAGTTATGAGGAAAGGTTGCGAGCACTGAACTTATTCTCTCTGGAGAAGAGACACTTGAGAGGGGATATGATTTCAATTTACAAATACCGTACTGGTGACCCCACAATAGGGATAAAACTTTTTCGCAGAAGAGAGTTTAACAAGACTCGCGGCCACTCATTAAAATTAGAAGAAAAGAGGTTTAACCTTAAACTACGTAGAGGGTTCTTTACTGTAAGAGCGGCAAGGATGTGGAATTCCCTTCCACAGGCGGTGGTCTCAGCGGGGAGCATTGATAGCTTCAAGAAACAATTAGATAAGCACCTGAATGACCACAACATACAGGGATATACAATGCAATACTGACACATAATCACACACATAGGTTGGACTTGATGGACTTGTGTCTTTTTTCAACCTCACCTACTATGTAACTATGTAACTATACAAGGGTAATACGGAGACAGATGATTTTTTTGAGTAAGGGTAGGGATGGGGAGGTTTGTAGTCGAAGTTCTAAGGCCCTAAGTTCCCTCTCATCTTGTGATTTGGTGGCTCTCGTGTCTTTCTTCATGGGTGAAGCGAGCGCGATGCATCGACCCCGAAGAACTGCCTTATGGACTTCCCAAAGAGTGGAAGAGGATATGTCAGGCGTGTTGTTCTCGGTGAAGTAGAGTTTCAGTGTGGATTCTAATTCCGTCTTGGAGGGGAGGTGTTGTAAGAGGAAGGTGTTCAGCTGCCAGTGACATGGTTTGTGATTAGGGGCACCTAAGTCCAGTGTCAACAGGATGGGGGCATGGTCCGACCAGGAGATCAGGAGAATCTGTGCAGCGCGGCTGATGCGTAACGTGGCATTATTATCAAAGAGGTAGTCAATTCGTGAATGCATGCGAAGGGGGGCGGGAATAAAACGTGTACTGCCGATCCCCGGGGTGGAGAACCCACTAGGAGTCAAATAGGGCATAGCACCTAGTGATGTGAAGAAATAGTTTTGAGTCTCTAGAGGCTCGGGTGTGCGAATCCCTAGGGTTCACCATGTGGCGGTCAAGCACCGAGGAGTGGGATAGGTTAATGTCCCCGCCTACTATTAACCACTTCAGCCCCGGAAGATTAGGCTACTTAATGACCAGAGCACTTTTTACAATTTGGCACTGCACTGCTTTAACTGGTAATTGCGCGGTCATGCAATGTTGTACCCAAACTAAATTTGCGTCTTTTTTTTCCCCACAAATAAAGCTTTCTTTTGATGGTATTTGATTTTTTAAAAATTATATTTTCTACTTTTAGAAAAATCCAGAAAACTCAATTATAGTCATACATTTAGGCCAAAATGTATTCAGCCACATGTTTTTGGTAAATAAAATGTCAATAAGCGTATATTTATTGGTTTGCGCAAAAGTTATACTGTCTACAAACTAGGGTACATTTTCTGGAATTTACGCAGCTTTTAGTTTATGACTGCCTATCTCATTTCGTGAGGTGCTAAAATGGCAGGGCAGTACAACCCCCCCCCCCCCCCAAATGACCCCATTTTGGAACGTAGACACCCCAAGGAAATTGGTGAGAGGCATGTAGAGCCCATTGAATATTTTATTTTTTTGTCACAAGTGATTGAAATATGACAAAAAAAATAAAAATTACACAAAGTTGTCACTAAATGATATATTGCTCACACATGCCATGGGCATATGTGAAATTACACCACAAAATACATTCTGTTGGTTCTCTTGAGTACGGGGATACCACACGTGTGAGACTTTTTGGGAGCCTAACCGTGTACAGGACCCCAAAAACCAATCACCGCCTTCAGGCTTTCTAAGGGCGTACATTTTTTATTTCACTCCTCACTGCCTATCACAATTTTGGAGGCCATGAAATGCCAAGATAGCACAACCCCCCCCCCTCCCCAAATGACCCCATTTTGGAAAGTAGACACCCCAAGCTATTTGCTGAGAGGCATGTTGAGTATTTTGCAGATCTCGCTTTTTGTCACGTGGTTGCTTTTTTATTATTATTTATTTTGCTTTTTTATTTTATTTTTAAACTGTTTCTTTATTTTTTTAAATCAGTTTTATTGTTATCTCAGGGAATGTAAATATCCCTATGATAGCAATAGTTATTGACAGGTACTCTTTTTTGAAAAAATGGGGGTCCATTAGACACTAGATCTCTCCTCTGCCCTCAAAGCATCTGACCACACCAAGATCAGTGTGATAAAATGCTTTCCCAAATTCCCAATGGCGCTGTTTATATCCGGCAAAACCTAAGTCATGAAATGCTCAAAGCTTCCGGTTTCTTAGGCCATAGAGATTATTGGAAGCATTCTGGTCTCTAATCAGCTCTATGGTCAGCTGGCGGAACCACCGGCTGCATTCTCGGGTTCCCTGTTGGGACAGGAGAGCCTGAGAAAACCATGGAAGACAGTGGGAGGGGGGACGTTCCCTCGCACTGCTTCTAAATGCAGTCTAGAGGCTAATTAGCCACTAGGATTGCTTTTACATGAATGCTGCCCGCTGGCTGAAAAGAATGATACCAAGATAATACCTAAACATACAGGTATCATTCTGGTATAACCACTCAAAGTCCAGCAACATACCAGTAGGTCGCTGGTCCTTCTTAGGCATACATTGTATGTTCTCTTTTTCATGCAGCCCATGGGCTGCATGAAAAAAAGGGATTGATCGGTGGGTACGCCCTTCATCCACCCACTTCTAATGATGGGCATACATGTACCAATTTTTTTTTTAACTGTGGTGGTGAAATCACCTTCTACAGAGCTGGAGTCGCTGATTTACGTATCGTGGGAGCAAACGCTGTTACTGTCAAGATAAATAAATCAGTGCTGCAGCTGCTAAGCAAATGATGGTTAACAATACAACAAAGTAACATTACAGTATAACAGGAAAACATACCATACCTGCAAAGCAAATACAATAAAATATAGTAAAAATAAAACATTTTTTAACACAATCTGTGCCTAAAAAATATAGTTACATAGTAGGTGAGGTTGAAAAAAGACACAAGTCCATCAAGTCCAACCTATGTGTGTGATTATGTGTCAGTATTACATTGTATATCCCTGTATGTTGCGGTCATTCAGGTGATAATCTAATAGTTTCTTGAAGCTATCAATGCTCCCAGCTGAGACCACCGCCTGTGGAAGGGAATTCCACATCCTTGCCGCTCTTACAGTAAAGAACCCTCTACATAGTTTAAGGTTAAACCTCTTTTCTTCTAATTGTAATGAGTGGCCACGAGTCTTATTAAACTCTCTTCTGTGAAAAAGTTTTATCCCTATTGTGGGGTCACAGTGTTTGTAAATTGAAATCATATCCCCTCTCAAGTGTCTCTTCTCCAGAGAGAATAAGTTCAGTGCTCGCAACCTTTCCTCATAACTAAGATCCTCCAGACCCTTTATTAGCTTTGTTGCCCTTCTTTGTACTCGCTCCATTTCCAGTACATCCTTCCTGAGGACTGGTGCCCAGAACTGGACAGCATACTCCAGGTGCGACCGGACCAGAGCCTTGTAGAGTGGGAGAATTATTGTTTTATCTCTGGCGTTGATCCCCCTTTTAATGCATTCCAATATTCTGTTTGCTTTGTTAGCAGCAGCTTGGCATTGCATGCCATTGCTGAGCCTATCATCTACTAGGACCCCCAGGTCCTTTTCCATACTAGATTCCCCCAGAGGTTCTCCCCCCAGTGTATAGATTGCATTCATATTTTTGCCACCCAATTGCATTATTTTACATTTTTCTACATTGAACCTCATTTGCCATGTAGTCACCCACCCCATTCATTTGTTCAGGTCTTTTTACAAGGTTTCCACATCCTGCGGAGAAGTTATTGCCCTGCTTAGCTTAGTATCGTCTGCAAATACAGAGATTGAACTGTTTATCCCATCCTCCAGGTCGTTTATGAACAAATTAAATAGGATTGGTCCCAGCACAGAACCCTGGGGAACCCCACTACCCACCCCTGACCATTCTGAGTACTCCCCATTTATCACCACCCTCTGAACTCGCCCTTGTAGCCAGTTTTCAATCCATGTACTCACCCTATGGTCCATGCCAACGGACCTTATTTTGTACAGAAAACGTTTATGGGGAACTGTGTCAGATCCTTTTGCAAAATCCAGATACACCACGTCTACGGGCCTTCCTTTATCTAGATGGCAACTCACCTCCTCATAGAAGGTTAATAGATTGTTTCATAAATCCATGCTGATTACTGCTAATGATACCGTTCTTATTACTAAAATCTTGTATATAGTCCCTTATCATCCCCTCCAAGAGTTTACATACTATTGATGTTAGGCTAACTGGTCTGTAATTCCCAGGGATGTATTTTGGGCCCTTTTTAAATATTGGTGCTACATTGGCTTTTCTCCAATCAGCTGATACCATTCCAGTCAGTAGACTATCTGTAAAAATTAGGAACAACGGTCTGGCAATCACTTGACTGAGTTCCCTAAGTACAATCAGATGCAAGCCATCTGGTCCCGGTGATTTATTAATGTTAAGTTTCTCAAGTCTAATTTTAATTCTGTCCTCTGTTAACCATGGAGGTGCTTCCTGTGTTGTGTCATGAGGATAAACACTGCAGTTTTGGTTACTGAAGCCCCCCGATTCACTCGTGAAGACTGAGGAGAAGAATAAATTCAATACCTTTGCCATTTCCCCATCCTTTGTAACCAGATGTCCTTCCTCATTCTTTATGGGGCCAATATGGTCTGTCCTCCCTTTTTTACTGTTTACATACTTAAAGAATTTCTTGGGATTTTTTTTTGCTCTCCTCCGCTATGTGTCTTTCATGTTCTATCTTAGCCGTCCTAATTGCACCCTTACATTTCTTGTTGCATTCTTTATAAAGTCTGAATGCTGAGGATGATCCCTCAACCTTGTATTTTTTGAAGGCCTTCTCCTTTGCTTTTATATGCATTTTTACAATGGAGTTAAGCCATCCAGGATTTTTGTTCACTCTTTTAAATTTATTACCCAATGGGATACATTGACTAATGCCCTTATTTAATATGCTCTTAAAGCAAACCCATCTCTCCTCCGTATTCTTTGTTCCTAAAATTTTATCCCAATTTATGCCTTTTAGCAAGGTTTGTAGTTTAGGGAAGTTGGCTCTTTTGAAATTCAGTGTCTTTGTGTTCCCTTTATGTTTCCTATTTGTGTGATTTATACTGAAACTAATTGACCTGTGATCGCTGTTACCTAAATTGCCCCGTATTTCCACATCCATGATCAGGTCTGTATTGTTGGTAATCAGTAGATCCAGTAATGTTTTATTTCTAGTTGGTGCGTCTACCATCTGACCCATAAAATTGTCCTGCAAGACATTAAGGAACTGGCGAGCCTTAAATGAATGCGTGGTTCCCTCCGCCCAGTCTATGTCTGGATAATTAAAATCCCCCATTATGATAACACTTCCCATCCTTGCTGCTAATCCAATTTGTGATAGGAGATCCGTCTCCACTTCCTCCCTCAGGTTAGGGGGCCTATAGCATACTCCCAGTATTATTTTCCCCTTAGCTTCATCCCTTTGGAGCTCTACCCATAAAGATTCCACATCCTCTCTAGCTCCCTTAGTGATGTCATCTCTCACATTCACTTGTACATTATTCTTGATATATAGGCATACCCCTCCATCTTTTTTACTCTCTCTATCCTTGCGGTATAGGGTATACCCTTGAATGTTTGCCAGCCAATCATGAGAGCTGTTGAACCAGGTCTCTGAAATTCCCACAAAATCCAAATCCTCCTTGTACAACAGTATCTCTAGTTCACCCATCTTGTCCGCCATGCTCCTGGCATTGGTGAACATGCCACATAGTTTAGACCGGTCGCATATTGTACTCATATTGGGTGTTTCGAGATTGCAACTAGGACTTGCTACTATACTCACCTTGTGTTTTTGTGCTTTGGTTAACCTACCACTAATGCCCCCAATACTACCCTCTGGAATATCTTCCGCGCTGGCTATCTCTGTCTCTGGACCCTCCCCCCCATCGCCTAGTTTAAAAACCCCTCTAACTTTTTGGCCATCTTCATTCCCAGCAGATCTGCACCCTCCTCATTTAGGGGCAGTCCGTCCCTTCTATAGTACCGGTTACCGACTGAGAAGTCGGCCCAGTCCTCCAGGAACTCAAACCCCTCCTTACTACACCAGCTCTTCAGCCACTTGTTTACTTCCCTAATCTCCCTCTGTCTTTCTGGTGTGGCTCGATGTACCGGTAGTATTCCAGAGAATACTACCTTGGAGGTCCTTTTCCTCAATTTAGCTCCTAAGTCCCTAAAATCGTTCTTTAGGACACTCCATCTGCCTCTGACTTTGTCATTGGTGCCAACGCGCACCATGACAGCCGGGTCTTCCCCAGCCCCTCCCTGTAATCTGTCCACAAGATCCGTGATGTGCCGAACCCAAGCGCCCGGTAGACAACATACTGTTCGGTGCTTCAGGTCTTGGTTACAGATTGCCCTCTCTGTCCTTCTAAGAATTGAGTCCCCTACCACCAGAATCTGTCTTTCCTTTCCCTTTGCTGCCCCCCCCCCCACTCTCACTGGAGGAGTTCTTCCCCCGGCAGCTAGGAGAGTCCCTCAGCTCCAGCAGTGCTGGTCCCTGACTGGTTTTACCAATGTCACTCAATGGAGCGTACTTATTGGGATGCTCCAGTCCTGAATCGGCCTCCCTGGCACTTCCCCCTCTTCCCCTCCTGACTGTCACCCATCTACTCTTTGCTAGTGCCTGCACCTCTTTGTCTCCACCTGCCTATGTGCTGGCCCCTGCCGGCACCTGCTGTGTACGTTCCTGGCTCTCCTTTAGTATGGAGGGACTTCTCAGTGCTGACAGTTGCTTCCCCAGATTCAGAACCTGGGCTTCCAGGGAAACAATGTGCTTACATTTTGCACAGCAGTATTCTGCCCTCGATCGTATGATCAAGGAACGCATACATGCAGCAAGATGTACAAAGAGTCACCTCTCCACACCCACCGGGCATCGTACCTATTAAAATTAGTGAGGATTTGGGGATTTTACCCTGTCCAAATTACCTAACAGCCAGCTTCCTGGCACTAATACTATAATAATAATATATGCCGAAGCATGGGGACAATCCACCCCTAATGTTAAGAGCAAATCGCTCCTCCACCCCTGCCCCCATGCTTCGGCATATATGCTCTTTTTTTTAACTGTGGTGGTAAAATCACCTCCTACAGCGCTGGAGTCACGGCTCTACGTATTGTGGGAGCAAACACTGTTGCTGTCACAAATAAATAAAACCATGCTGCAACTGAATTGTGTACCTGCTAATCAAATGATGGCTAACAATAAAGCAAAGTAACATTGCAGTATAACAGTAAGACATACCATACCTGCAAAGCAAATACAATAAAACATAGTAAAAATAAAACATTACAGTTCTAAAATACAGTAACAACAGAGAAAGAACAATAGATATAGAACAATAGTGAGCGAACAATAGAGCGGACAGTAGAGAGTGAACATAAGAGAAAGAGCAATAGAGAGAGGGAAGAAAAATAAAACCACAACTATTTTTGGCTTTTTTATTTTATATATTTTTTGTGTTTTTGTGTGTGTTGTGTGTTTTGGCTGTGATGCTCTCTTCCTGGAATTTTAGGAAGGAGCCAGTTCGTCCTGATGCTTTGTATAGCACAAAAGCATTCAGCAGAACCAATTGAAATAAGTATACGGACACTTTTTTGTACCAGCGTCTGGCCTTACGGGCAATTAGGTACGGCGCCAAAAAATGGTTGTTGAGGTCCACCCCTCCCATGTTAAGGTTGTATTCGTGGACACAGAGGGGTTTCTCCACAACACCAGTCGCCGTAGGAATTTGGTCGTATCAGCGTGAAGGGAGGACAGAACGAAAACATTCCGTGAATCCCTCCACTTCACTGCTAACAAGTTATTACACTTCAAGCAGGCTCTCTCCCCCGTTGAGTGTTCGGAAGAGGCGTGCAAACACTTTAGTTAGAAAATTAATCTGGTGGACGTTCGGGGCATAGAGGGTGCAAAAAGTGACTGTTTGCGTCTGCCATTGTCCGCGTAGGATAATATAGTGTCCTCGCGGGTCATTGAAAGACTCAGAGCATGTAAACGGGAATCCACGTTTAAAAAGAATGGCTACACCAGCCCGTTTGTGGGGGTTAAATGCCTGATAGACCTCAGGGTAATGTCTGGAGGCGAACGCGAAGGCGTCCCCCTTATTGAATTGGGTCTCCTAAATCAGGATATCTACCCCCAACTGCCTGAACTCCCTAAGCGCCAGGTGTGTTTTCCTGTTGGAGTTTAGGCCATTAACATTTAATGACATAACCTTAGCCATGGTGATGGGTATATGCAAACTTAAAGTGGAGTTCCACCCTAAAAAAAAAAAAAAATTAGTAAAGTGCTTAAAAAAAATAAAAAAAAACATTAGGAGAAAAAAAATGTTTTTACTCACCTCTAAATGCCTGTTGCTAGGGGGTCCCTCGTAGTCTGCCTCCTTCGGTGCCTGGGCTCCTGACGTTACTTTCCTCAGCGCAGGAAGGGAGATTGCCTCTCCACCCTCCCTCTTGTCAATCATCAATTTTAATGAGAACCCCGCTTTAAAAGCACTTATCTGGTCCAGCTGGTGGGATGCCATGGTGTGGTGGCCGGGAGTGCACCATCTTCTGGAGAGGATCCGCATGGTTGCTAGGAGCATAGGGTGAGCCAGTGGAGTAGAAAGCGGGAGAAGAACAGAGACAGGGACAGAAGACAAAGGTAGATTAATACTACATACAGTAGGCAAAGCTAACATTGTGAATAAGCTCTGTATAGTCCATGATATACAGGGCCAACTAAGTTCCTATATGTCCTACCTGCCAGGAGTAGGAAACAGGCCAGGGGGACACAGAGGACCGCAGCGATAATTATCAAAAGTCAACAATAAAGTATCAAAGGAACTCTAGGGGGTAAACCAAGGGGGGTCTAGTGATCTGAAGGGTAACCACTCTCAACCACTAGCCCATTGAGCTAAACAAGGGTAAAACAGGGGCCTAAGGAGGCCATGTGTAAGGCTGTAGGGTGGGCCAGGAATGTCAACCAGGGGGAAGTGCGGACCATAGGCAGGTGTGCCAGGTGGGGAGGCTCTGCTTCAGTCAGCCATTTTTTGGTTTGCCAGCTTTACGGGGGGGGTGTCTGGCATTCGGGAATGTTTAGCTGGTGGGACCTTCTGCCATACTGTGGGTGGGGGCGGTGGGGTGGCCACCAGGTCCCATTCCTGGAGTTGGGGGACAGGAACCCCCAGAATGCCACAAAAAGCTTCCAGGTCTTCTGGATAGCATAGCACGGCAGATTGTCCTTGTCGTCTTGCTGTGAGGCTGAAAGGGAATACCCAGCCGTACACAATGTCTTCTTCCTGCAGCAAGAGGAGAAGGGGTTGGAGGAGCCTGCGCTTTTGCAGGGTAATCCAAGAGAGGTCCGGGTATAACTGTACCGGTGCGGTGTCAAAGACTACTTTGGGGATAGAGCGGGCCTTGCACATGATGTCCTCTTTCAGATGGTAAGAGTGAACTCTGCAAATGACATTATGGGGTTTGGAGGCAGGCCTTTAGGGCGCATGGCAGGGTGTGCTCTCTTCATTTCAATGTGTTTGCCGGGGTGTTCTCCCAGAAGGTAGGTTGAATAGGGTTTACAGGGTGATTTGCAGGTCTTCTGGGCCCTCCGATTCAGGCAGGCCCCTGACTCGGATATTGTTCCTGCTCCCCCGGTTGTCCAGGTCCTCAACATGGCACTGCATGTCTCTCAGCAGTATATAATGGTCTGCACGTTGTAGTTGAGTGCAGTGTACTGCCAACTTAGTTTTTTGTATTTCCTCCTCTGCCATCTCCACTCTGTCTGTTAAGTGTTTGAAATCAGCATGTAGTGTTTGAATATCTGCACGATAAGTGGATTTAACATCCTCAATGAGTTGTTTAAAGTCCTCTTTGGTTGGTATGACTTGGAAATATGATTGCCAGGAGGAAAGCGGTGGTCTGGGCCTGCGTTTTGGGCCTCATTTGGGGGTCCCATGAATCACTCCATGCCGTGGTCTGGGACGGAGAGGTGGGCCGCCATGTTGGGTTCCCTGTATGAGTAGGGACCAGAGAGCTGATTGCCTGGGTTTAGGTAGAGGTGAAGTCTGCACCCCTCCCAGAAGATCTGGGTTCCCTGGAGTGGGATTGTCTCTGTGATTTGGGGGAGGCAGGAGCAGGGGAGTAGGCCTGGCGTGGCCGGGGTCTGAAGCTGTGCACAGCAGCAACGGGAAGGTGCTTGTACACTGTGTACGGGGTGGGGGTGAGGCCAAGTGGAGCGGCCTGTGTCCCGTGTGGTGCCACCACTGGGGAGGCCGGGTGCTGGGGGTGACTCACTGTGTCCATCGGGGATGTTTGCATCCTGGGTGCCATCCATGCAGACTCGGGTGTGCTCCATCGGATGGGCCAGAGTTTGGAAAGCTTGCAGTGGTGAAGACCACATGGAGGAGGTGGAGGCATCTGAAGCCATCTTGTCTGCCCCACCGGGTGGCATGGGAGGTGGCGAAAAGTAGCCCCGGAAGGTCGTGGAAGAACCAGGAGGAGGTTGGGATGATCTCTGTACTTTGGAGGAGCGGGTTCTCCTGGATCCACCCATGTATGGGTGCAGAAAGTCCCCTTAAAGGGCTGTGGAGCTGTGGGCTATGAGAGAGCTAGGAGCTCAAGCGTCCATGCAGGTCGACTTCCGGTCATGCCCCCCCAAAATCTTTTCATTTATTTTCTTAATAAACAAATAGACAGAACAAGGCAAAATAAAACCTCATACACATATTGAATCAAAGAGAAAATAAATAAATAAAGAGAAAAAATAAAGCAACTTCAAAATCAATTCACATTACATACATGGTATAATAGCCATTAATTCAAAATAGCAAATTGGAGCAACAAAAAAGGGAAGAAGAGAAAAAAAATTAAAATAAATTTTATATATATATATATATATATATATATATATATATATATATATACAAGTGCACTGTGTACGGGCGCTGGACACAGTGCACTATAGGTAGCATGACATCTATGAAATCACGTGATTGCATGTAAGACGCTTCATTTGCAGGGTTTTGTGAGTCATTTCTCAGTCGATCACCAGTACTATAGAAGGGACAGACTGCACCTAAATGAGGAGGGTGCAGATCAGCTGGGAGTAAAGATGGACAAAAAGTTAGAGGGGTTTTTTAATTAGGTGACGGGGGGAGGGCCCAGACGTAGAGATAGTCAGCGTGGAACATATTCCAGAGGGTAGTATTGGGGGCATTAGTGATAGGTTAACTAAAGCACATAAACCAAAGATAAGTATAGTAACAAGTCCTAGTTGCAATCTCGGAACACCCAACAAAAGGATAGTATGCGACCGGTCTAAACTATGTGGCATGTTCACCAATGCCAGAAGCCTGGCGGACAAGATGGGTGAACTAGAGATACTGTTGTACAAGGCGGATTTGGATTTTGTGAGAATTTCAGAGACCTGGTTCAACAGCTCTCATGATTGGCTGGCAACCATTCAAGGGTATACCCTTTATTGCAAGGATAGAGAGGGTAAAAAAGGGGGAGGGGTATGCCTATATATCAAGAATAATGTACACGTGAATGTGAGAGATGACATCACTAAGGGAGCTAGGGAAGAGGTGGAATCCTTATGGGTAAAGCTCCAAAGGAATGAAGCTAAGGGGAAGATAATACTGGGAGTATGCTATAGGCCTCCTAACCTGAGGAAGGAAGGGGAGACAGATCTATCACAATTTAGATTAGCAGCAAGGATGGGAAGTGTTATCATAATGGGGGATTTTAATTATCCAGACATAGACTGGGCGGAGGGAACCACACACCATTATCTAAGGCTCGCCAGTTCCTAAATGTCTTGCAAGACAATTTTATGGGTCAGATGGTAGACGCACCAACTACAAATACAGCGTTACTGGATCTACTGATTACCAACAATACAGACCTGATCAGGGATGTGGAAATACAGGGCAATTTAGGTAACAGCGATCACAGGTCAATTGGCTTCAGTATAACTTCCAACTTCCCTAAACTACGAACCTTGCTAGAAGACATAAATTGGGATAAAATCTTAAGAACAAAGTACACGGAGGAGAGCGAACAAAAGTCCTGGATGGCTTAACTCCAATGTAAAAATGCATATAAAAGCAAAGGAGAAGGCCTTCAAAAAATACAAGGTTGAGGGATCATCATCAGCATTCAGACTTTATAAAGAATGCAACAAGAAATGTAAGGGTGCAATAAGGACGGCTAAGGTAGAACATGAAAGACACATAGTGGAGGAGAGCAAAAAAAATCCCAAGAAATTCTTTAAGTATGTAAACAGTAAAAAAGAGAGGACAGACCATATTGGCCTCATAACCACTTAACCACTTGCCGACCGCCTCACGCCTATATACGTGAACAGAGCGGCACGGGCAGGCAAAATCACGTACCTGGTACGTGATTGCCTTCCCGCGGGCGGGGGGTCCGATCGGACCCCCCCCCCCCCGGTGCCAGCGGCGGTCGGCATTTGGCTGGGAGCATTGAGAGACGAGGGGGAGGCCATCCGATCGTGGCCCCCCCTCGCGATCCCTCCCAGCCAATGAGAAACATCCCCTGCCTCTGTATAGTACACAGAGGCAGAGGATGTGATGTCATCTCTCCTCGGCTCGGCAGTTTCCGTTCCGTCGCTGAGGAGAGACGACATGTGAGTGAGTGCACAACACTACACAACACAGTAGAACATGCCAGGCACACTAAACACCCCCGATCCCCCCCCGATCGGCCCCCCGATTCCCCCCAATCACCCCTCCCCCCTGTCACAAACTGACACCAAGCAGTTTTTTTTTTTTTCTTCCTGATTACTGCATTGGTGTCAGTTTGTGACAGTTAGAAGTGTTAGGTCAGTTAGGGTTAGCCCCCTGTAGGTCTAGGGTACCCCCCTAACCCCCCCAATAAAGGTTTAACCCCTTGATCACCCCCACGTCACCAGTGTCACTAAGCGATCATTTTTCTGATCGCTGTATTAGTGTCACTGGTTCCGCTAGTTAGGGACGTAAATATTTAGGTTCGCCGTCAGCGTTTTATAGCGTCAGTAACCCCCATATACTACCTAATAAATGTTTTAACCCCTTGATTGCCCCCTAGTTAACCCTTTCACCACTGATCACCGTATAACTGTTACGGGTGACGCTGGGTAGTTCGTTTATTTTTTATAGTGTCAGGGCACCCGTCGTTTATTACCGAATAAAGGTTTAGCCCCCTGATCGCCCGGCGGTGATATGCGTCGCCACAGGCAGCCTCAGATTAGCGCCAGTACCGCTAACACCCACGCACGCACCATACACCTCCCTTAGTGGTATAGTATCTGAACGCATCAATATCTGATCCGATCAGATCTATACTAGCGTCCTCAGCAGTTTAGGGTTCCCAAAAACGCAGTGTTAGTGGGATCAGCCCAGATACCTGCTAACACCTGCGTTTTGCCCCTCCGCCTGGCCCAGCCCAGCCCACCCAAGTGCAGTATCGATCGATCACTGTCACTTACAAAACACTAAACACATAACTGCAGCGTTCGCAGAGTCAGGCCTGATTCCTGCAATCGCTAACAGTTTTCTTGGTAGCATTTTGGTGAACTGGCAAGCACCTGCCCCAGGCAGCGTCAGATTAGCGCCAGTACCGCTAACACCCACGCACGCACCGTACACCTCCCTTAGTGGTATAGTATCTGAACGCATTAATATCTGATCCGATCAGATCTATACTAGCGTCCCCAGCAGTTTAGGGTTCCCAAAAACGCAGTGTTAGCGGGATCAGCCCAGATACCTGCTAGCACCTGTGTTTTGCCCCTCCGCCCAGCCCAGCCCACCTAAGTGAAGTATCGATCGATCACTGTCACTTACAAAACACTAAACGCATAACTGCAGCGTTTGCAGAGTCTGGCCTGATCCCTGCGATCGTTAACAGTTTTTTTGGTAGCGTTTTGGTGAACTGGCAAGCACCAGTGGCCTGGTACACCCCGGTCGTAGTCAAACCAGCACTGCAGTAACACTTGGTGACGTGGCGAGTCCCATAAGTGCAGTTCAAGCTGGTGAGGTGGCAAGCACAAGTAGTGTCCCGCTGCCACCAAAAAGACAAACACAGGCCCGTCGTGCCCATAGTGCCCTTCCTGCTGAATTCGCCAATCCTAATTGGGAACCCACCACTTCTGCAGCTCCCGTACTTCCCCCATTCACATCCCCAACCAAATGCAGTCGGCTGCATGAGAGGCATTTTCTTTATGTCCTCCCGAGTACCCCTACCCAACGAACCCCCCCGAAAAAAGATGTCGTGTCTGCAGCAAGCGCGGATATAGGCGTGACACCCGCTATTATTGTCCCTCCTGTCCTGACAATCCTGGTCTTTGCATTGGTGAATGTTTTGAACGCTACCATTCACTAGTTGAGTATTAGCGTAGGGTACAGCATTCCACAGACTAGGCACACTTTCACAGGGTCTCCCAAGATGCCATCGCATTTTGAGAGACCCGAACCTGGAACCGATTACAGTTATAAAAGTTAGTTACAAAAAAAGTGTAAAAAAAAAAAAAAAAACCACAAACAAAAATAAAAAAATAGTTGTCGTTTTATTGTTCTCTCTCTCTCTATTCTCTCTCTATTGTTCTGCTCTTTTTTACTGTGTTCTATTCTGCAATATTTTATTGTTATTATGTTTTATCATGTTTGCTTTTCAGGTATGCAATTTTTTATACTTTACTGTTTACTGTGCTTTATTGTTAACCATTTTTTTGTCTTCAGGTACGCCATTCACGACTTTAAGTGGTTATACCAGAATGATGCCTGCAGGTTTAGGTATCATCTTGGTATCATTCTTTTCAGCCAGCGGTCGGCTTTCATGTAAAAGCAATCCTAGCGGCTAATTAGCCTCTAGACTGCTTTTACAAGCAGTGGGAGAGAATGCCCCCCCCACCGTCTTCCGTGTTTTTCTCTGGCTCTCCTGTCTCAACAGGGAACCTGAGAATGCAGCCGGTGATTCAGCCAGCTGACCATAGAGCTGATCAGAGACCAGAGTGGCTCCAAACATCTCTATGGCCTAAGAAACTGGAAGCTACGAGCATTTTATGACTTAGATTTCGCCGGATGTAAACCGCGCCATTGGGAAATTGGGGAAGCATTTTATCACACCGATCTTGGTGTGGCCAGATGCTTTGAGGGCAGAGGAGGGATCTAGGGTCTAATAGACGCCAATTTTTTCAAAAAAAGAGTACCTGTCACTACCTATTGCTATCATAGGGGATATTTACATTCCCTGAGATAACAATAAAAATGATTAAAAAAAAAAAAATGAAAGGAACAGTTTAAAAATAGGATAAAAAGCAAAAAAATAATAAAAAAAAAAAAAAAAAAAAAAAGCACCCCTGTACCCCCTGCTCTCGCGCTAAGGCGAACGCAAGCGTCGGTCTGGCGTCAAATGTAAACAGCAATTGCACCATGCACGTGAGGTGTCACCGCGAACGTCAGATCGAGGGCAGTAATTTTAGCAGTAGACCTCCTCTGTAAATCTAAAGTGGTAACCTGTAAAGGCTTTTAAAGGCTTTTAAAAATGTATCAATTTTGTTGCCACTGCACGTTTGTGCGCAATTTTAAAGCATGTCATGTTTGGTATCCATGTACTCGGCCTAAGATCATCTTTTTTATTTCATCAAACATTTGGGCAATATAGTGTGTTTTAGTGCATTAAAATTTAAAAAAGTGTGTTTTTTCCACAAAAAATGCGTTTGAAAAATCGCTGCGCAAATACTGTGTGAAAAAAAAAAATTAAACACCCACCATTTTAATCTGTAGGGCATTTGCTTTAAAAAAAATATATAATGTTTGGGGGTTCAAAGTAATTTTCTTGCAAAAAAAAAAAATTTTTTCATGTAATCAAAAAGTGTCAGAAAGGGCTTTGTCTTCAAGTGGTTAGAAGAGTGGGTGATGTGTGACATAAGCTTCTAAATGTTGTGCATAAAATGCCAGGACAGTTCAACCCACCCCCCAAATGACCCCATTTTGGAAAGTAGACACCCCAAGCTATTTGCTGAGAGGCATGTCGAGTCCATGGAATATTTTATATTGTGACACAAGTTGCAGGAAAGAGACAATTTTTTTTTTTTTTGCACAAAGTTGTCACTAAATGATATATTGCTCAAACATGCCATGGGGATATGTGAAATTACACCCCAAAATACATTCTGTTGCTTCTCCTGAGTATGGGGATACCACATGTGCGGGACTTTTTGGGAGCCTAGCCACGCACGGGACCCCGAAAACCAAGCACCGCCTTCAGGCTTTCTAAGGGCGTAAATTTTTGATTTCACTCTTCACTGCCTATCACAGTTTCGGAGGCCATGGAATGCCCAGGTGGCACAAAACCCCCCCAAATGACCCCATTTTGGAAAGTAGATACCCCAAGCTATTTGCTGAGAGGTATAGTGAGTATTTTGCAGACCTCACTTTTTGTCACAAAGTTTTGAAAATTTAAAAAAGAAAAAAAAAATTTTTTCTGGTCTTTCTTCGTTTTCAAAAACAAATGAGAGCTGCAAAATACTCACCATGCCTTTCAGCAAATAGCTTGGGGTGTATACTTTCCAAAATGGGGTCATTTGGGGGGGTTTTGTGCCATCTTGGCATTTTATGGCCTTCAAAACTGTGATAGGCAGTGAGGAGTGAAATCAAAAATTTATGCCCTTAGAAATTGGTTTTCGGGGCCCCGTACGCGGCTAGGCTCCCAAAAAGTCCCACACATGTGGTATCCCCGTACTCAGGAGAAGCAGTTGAATGTATTTTGGGGTGCAATTCCACATATGCCCATGGCCTGTGTGAGCAATATATCATTTAGTGACAACTTTTTGTAAATTTTTTTTTTTTTTTTGTCATTATTCAATCACTTGGGACAACAAAAAAAATATTCAATGGGCTCAACATGCCTCTCAGCAATTTCCTTGGGGTGTCTACTTTCCAAAATGGGGTCATTTGGGGGGGTTTTGTACTGCCCTGCCATTTTAGCACCTCAAGAAACAACATAGGCAGTCATAAACTAAAAGCTGTGTAAATTCCAGAAAATGTACCCTAGTTTGTAGACGCTATAACTTTTGCGCAAACCAATAAATATACGCTTATTGACATTTTTTTACCAAAGACATGTGGCCGAATACATTTTGGCCTAAATGTATGACTAAAATTGAGTTTATTGGATTTTTTTTATAACAAAAAGTAGAAAATATAATTTTTTTCAAAATTTTCGGTCTTTTTCCGTTTATAGCGCAAAAAATAAAAACGGCAGAGGTGATCAAATACCATCAAAAGAAAGCTCTATTTGTGGGAAGAAAAGGACGCAAATTTCGTTTGGGTACAGCATTGCATGACCGCGCAATTAGCAGTTAAAGCGACGCAGTGCCAAATTGTAAAAAGTGCTCTGGTCAGGAAGGAGGTAAATCCTTCCGGGGCTGAAGTGGTTAAGGACCAGCCTCGTTTTGGATTTTAGGTGTTTACATGTTTAAAACAGGTTTTTCTGCTAGAAAATTACTTAGAACCCCCCAAACATTATATATGGTTTTTCTTCTAACACCCTAGAGAATACAATGGCGGTCATTGCAATACTTTTTTTTGCACTGTATTTGCGCAGCGGTCTTAAAAGCGCACTTTTTTTGGAAAAAATTCACTTTTTTGAATAAAAAAATAAGACAACAGTAAAGTTATCCCAATTTTTTTTTATATTGTGAAACATAATGTTACGCCAAGTAAATTGATACCCAACATGTCATGCTTGAAAATTGCGCCCGCTCGTGGAATGGCGTCAAACTTTTACCCTCAAAAATCTCCATAGAGATTTAAAAAATTCTACAGGTTGCATATTTTGCGCTACAGAGGAGGTCTAGGGCTAGAATTATTGCTCTCACTCTACCGGTCGCTGTTATACCTCACATGTGTGGTTTGACCACCATTTTCATATGCGGACGCTACTCGCGTATGCGTTCGCTTCTGCGCGCAAGCCCGTCGGGACAAGGGGGGTTATAAAAATTTTTTTTTATTATTATTTATTTTACAATATTTTATTTATTTTTACACTGTTTAAAAAAAAATTGTGTCACTTTTATTCCTATTACAAGGAATGTAAACATCCCTTGTAATAGAAAAAAGCATGGCAGGACCTCTTAAATATGAGATCTAGGGTCAAAAAGACCTCAGATCTCATATTTACACTAAAATGCAATAAAAAAAAAAAAAAGTCATTTAGAAAAATTACATTTGAAAAAATATGCCTTTAAGAGGCGTGGACGGAAGTGACGTTTTGACGTCGCTTCCGCCCAGCAGTGTCATGGAGACGAGTGAGCGCCATCTTAGCCTCACTCGTCTCCAGACACACCAGAGAGCAGGACGCGATCGCCTCCGCCGCTACTGACGGCTCCGGTAAGCGGCGGAGGGCACCGGATCGCGGCGGGAGGGGGGGCCCTCTCCCGCTACCGGTAAAAGTGATCTCGCGGCGAATCCGCCGCAGGGACCACTTTTATCTGAAAGCCGGCCGCCGCACGAAAACGGGGATACCGGGGTTATGGCAGCTAGCTGCTGCCATAACAACGATATCCCCGTTCAAAGTTTGGACGTACATCATCGTGCGGCGGTCCGGAAGTGGTTAAAGAATGAGGAAGGACATCTGGTTACAAAGGATGGGGAGATGGCAAAGGTACTGAATTTATTCTTCTCCTCAGTCTTCACAAGGGAATCGGGGGCTTCAGTAACCAAAACTGCAGTGTTTATCCTCATGACACATCACAGGAAGCACCTCCATGGTTAACAGAGGACAGAACTAAAATTAGACTTGGGAAACTTAACATTAATAAATAACCGGGACCAGATGGCTTGCACCCGAGGGTACTTAGGGAACTCAGTCATGTAATTGCCAGACCATTGTTCCTAATTTTTACTGACAGTCTACTGACTGGAATGGTACCAGCTGATTGGAGAAAAGCCAATGTAGCACCAATATTTAAAAAGGGCCCAAAATACATCCCTGGGAATCACAGACCAGTTAGTCTAACATCAATAGTATGTAAACTCTTGGAGGGGATGATAAGGGACTATATACAACATTTTAGTAATCATTTAGTACGGTATCATTAGCAGTAATCAGCATGGATTCATGAAGAATCGTTCTTGCCAAACCAATCTATTAACCTTCTATGAGGAGGTGAGTTGCCATCTAGATAAAAGAAGGCCTGTAGATGTAGTGTATCTGGATTTTGCAAAAGCATTTGACACAGTTCCCTATAAACATTTACTGTACAAAATAAGGTCTGTTGGGATGGACCATAGGGTGAGTACATGGATTGAAAACTGCTTATAAGGGCGAGTTCAGAGTGTGGTGATAAATGGGGAGTACTCGGAATGGTCAGGGGTGGGTAGTGGGGTCCCCCAGAGTTCTGCCATGTGACCAATCCTGTTTAATTTATTCATAAACGACCTGGAGGATGGGGAAAATAGTTCAACCTCTGTATTTGCGGACTATTCTAAGTTAAGCAGGGCAATAACTTCTCCGCAAGATGTGGAAACCTTGCAAAAAGATCTGAACAAAATAATGGGGTGGGCAACTACATGGCAAATAAGGTTCAATGTAGAAAAATGTAAAATAATGCATTTGGGTGGCAAAAATATGAATGCAATCTATACACTGGGGGGGGGGGGGACCTCTGGGGGAATCTAGGATAGAAAAGGGCCTGGGGGCCCTAGTAGATGATAGCAGCAGCTTGGCATTGCATGCCATTGCTGAGCCTAACAAAGCAAACAGATTATTGGCATGCATTAAAAAGTGGATTAATTCCAGATATAAAACGATAATTCTCCCGCTCTACAAGACTCTGGTCCGGCCGCACCTAGAGTATGCTGTCCAGTTCTGGGTACCAGTCCTCAGGAAGGATTTACTGGAAATGGAGCGAGTACAAAGAAGGGCAACAAAGCTAATAAAAGGTCTGGAGGATATTAGTTATGATGAAAGCTTGCGAGCACTGAACTTATTCTCTCTGGAGAAGAGACGCTTAAGAGGGGATATGATTTCAATTTACAAATACCATACTGGGGACCCCACAATAGGGATAAAACTTTTTTGCGGAAGAGAGTTTAACAAGACACGTGGCCACTCATTAAAATTAGAAGAAAAGAGGTTTAACCTTAAACTACGTAGAGGGTTCTTTACTGTAAGAGCAGGAAGGATGTGGAATTCCCTTCCACAGGCAGGTGGTCTCAGTGGGGGGCACGACCACAACATACGGGGATATACAAGGTAATACTGACATATAATCACACACATAGGTTGGACTTGATGGACTTGTGTCTTTTTTCGACCTCACCTATTATGTAACTATGTAATAGAGCACCAAGTCCGCACATCACTGAGCTCAGTCGCAGAATCGCCGCTTTCGTCACTTTCAGTGTTTGATGACGAATTTCCCCACTAATCACTATCGCTCAATTCTGCATTGTATCACTGTTTTCTAGCTGGTCTAAAACCGCTTTTGACCTGAAGGGACGCTTTTTGGGTGCCATGGACATTCTCAAGTTTCCAGGTAGAAAGAACTGTAAAAGTGCAGGCAGGGCACTGGACAAAGAACTAGGGACAAAACTGAGGTGAAATGGTTTGCTACAGTAATGTAATCCTAACACTGTATTGTGTGTATGTTATATTTCGTACTTTTTAAAATCTTGCACCAGGCTCCGCCCCATGCATTGCGACGCTCGCAGGGAATGGAACCAAAGAAAGATAGATGCACCAGCCGGAGGATCTGGCCAGAGGACACAGCGGGAGGACATTGCGGGATCGTAAGGACAAGGTAAATAACTAGGGGACTACAGGGATATCCCGAGTGTGGCTCTGGGTTAGTAATCCTATCTGGACCACCCTCATGGTAGTTTTGTGATCCTGACTTGTGACTGCCTGTCCCACCTCTTTTACACTGATGAATATTTATGCACCTAACACTGGTCAGAAAAAAATGCTCACTGAGGCTTTTGAGGTGTTACAGCGTTTCGCTCAACCATTTTCAATTGTTGATGGTGAATTTAATGTTGCTTTTTGTCCCACACATAATAGAAGGTCCCTATTCCAATCTAGCCTGTCCTCCTCAATGCAATCCCTAGCTATTTCCCTTTGTACTTTGATCTGAGCCCAACACCTTTTTGACTCCTGGAGAATTAAGCACCCTACTGCTAGGCAGTTTTCACTTTACTTCCCACCTCATAAAAATGTTTTCTAGGCTGGACTATGTTTTTGTTTCTGCCCCCCTCTTGACAAATGTAATGGCCTCTGAACTTGATCAGATAACCTGGTCTGACCGCACTCCTATTTTCTTGAAACTTTCTTTGGCAACTGCTTTTTTCAAAAAAATTCATTGGCGACTTAACGAGTCGCTAATCAACCAGACAGAGACCAAAGAGAAACTCTCCCCAAGTTTTTCCAGCTTAACAAGGGCTCTGTGCTGGGCTCATTCACCCTATGGGTGACTCATAAGGCCTATTTTCAAGGGGAAAAAGCAGGTTGAGGGTCAGTAAATGGCCACTCGATAGAGGAGGTATATAAGAACCTTGAAGCTTTAGCTCCTCCACGATATCGCGGATGGTAAACCATCTCACCCTAATGGAAAGGGTGGGGTCCTAGACCCATGGGTAATTAATCAAAACAAAAAGTAGACTGAGGGTCAGTAAATGGGCACTTGATAGAGAAGGTATATGAGAACCAACAGCAGTATGGTGAAAAATACAAAAAAGCTTTAATAATAGTATACAAATGCACTCTAACCAAAGTGGTAGTTCGCCGGTACTAGACCTGCAACCTTCCAGGCCACCAAATAAAAATGAGACAATGTTGTCACAAGTTAAAATGTACAGAGCTGAACTCAGAGCCACACACACACAGTCACCAGCCTTCATTCACACAGCAGGTTCAGGGGAACCAGTAGCTTTTGTGCTGTAAATGGTTCAACACAATTTATGGGGGGAAATTACCAGCAGATCAGAGGTACCTCCATGGTACCCCCCTGGGCACCTACTTATGCTTGTCTTCACTTGGGGTGGTGGGTGGAGGTGGTTTACACTTTGTCGATGTACCTCAGCCACATTAAATTGACTGACTAAATCGACAATGTATTTGTGTTGTGGCATGGCTCCAGATGTGAGCTGGAGCAATTTTTTAATGAACTTGGACAAAACACACAAAATTTTAAGTTAACTTATTGTGTAGACCCCTATGAAATCCCCTTCCTGGACCTGTCTATTGAAGATAAGAAGCTAACTACTAGGACTTTTCGTAAAAAAACACAGCAAATACGTTATTACACGCCAGTAGTCAGCACCCTAAACATCTGGTGAAAGATATACCTGTGGGGCAGTTTCTCAGGATATGGAGAAACTGCGCCACTGATGATGACTACAGGCGTGAGGCCAATGATCTATATCAAAGATTCAGGGAAAGGGGCTACTCACACCATTCTCTCAGGGGGAGCAAGAAAAATGGCTATGATGAGAACTAGATCTGACATCCTAAAACCAAAAACCAACAGTGAGGACAACCATGATGATCCAGTAAGAATTATAACACCCTATAGGGCGCAATGGGTGGCTGTAGGTGAGATCCTACAGCAACATTGGCACATACTGACACATAGAGACGACATTGAAACCATAGTAGTCCCAAGGCCCCTTTTGGTAGCTAAAAGAGCCAGGAACCTGAATGACATGCTAGTACAGTTAGAATTTTTGACAAGTAGAAATTAGCTAACAGACCTTCCCAAACTACAGGGCATGTACCCATGTGATCACTGTGATATGTGCAAGTTTGTTGATCAATTAACTGTTTTCACCGACTCTGACAGCAGCAAAAATGATCAGATTAGAGACTTCATTAACTGTGCAACAACTAGAATGCTGTATATTATGGAATGTCCCTGTAAAAAATTATATGTAGGAAAACCCAAAAGACAATTGCACGTCAAATTCGGTGAACACATTAAGAGCATTAAACAAAACGTAGAAACTTCAATTGCACTGCACTTCAATGAGTGCATTGCTGGACAGCTCTTTGGTCTGAAAATAAAGGGTTTCTATGTCTTGATATTGTCAACTAGAAGGGGAGACTGTGATATAGTGTTATTAAGAAAGGAAAAGTCCTGTATTTTTAAACTTAGAACTTTGGTGCCTAAAGAACTCAATAATGAAATGAGCTTAAAGGTGTTTGTGGAACCTTAAATCATTGCTTTCAAGCCACGTTGAGTCACAGTGAGAATTATTCTCCCCTTACCTGCTAGTTAAAAATGTCAAAAATGCCAAAAATGTTCTAAATATCAATGTTAATGCTATTTGAAAATGCTATTCATTAAAATATCAATGTCTTTCCTGAGTATCAAGTGTGAATGACACACTTGTAAATGTAAATATAAATGTGTAAGCACGGCTGCTGAATGCTCTCCATGTTTTAATATGAAGAAATTGTGTTCAATACATTTTAGAAGGGAGATTCTCTTTAAGGAGAGGTACCTGCAGTATAGGAATGGTAGGAGGGAACATGTTCCCTTTAAAATCCAGTGACGCAATGCGCTCCAATGTCCTGACAAAGCATGTGTTGATGTGCAAAAGGCGTCATTGTATCACATACCAGTAAGCTCGGAGCCGACACAGCCAGCTATAATGATACGCTATATACCATCTCCGTGAAGCCTGCCAGGGACATAGAAGAAGTCACATATCAGCAAGTGAACTGTTTATGTGGAGTTTGCCAACCGATGACCCTCTCATGAGCCTGGCTGCAGCACACCCAAGACGGTGCTGCATTTAAGTGACAGCTTGCATCCATGACTCTCCATCCTATACCCGACTAGTGGATTGCCATAACAAGGAACACATCGGAATGGTGAGAGCCGTCGGGCAGTATCAATGCAGCGAAACAGCTCACAATGTGGCCTTGACATTTCATGGAATATTGCAGGACTAATTTCCCCATGCTTGGAGTGTGAAATATCCCAATTACCTGCATGTTCCACATTACACTATAGCACCGGTTTCATGGATTGCTGTATGATTGTTTTGGATCATCATTATCCACTTATTATGTGACATTGCACTGCTGTGGGAACTAGAAACCTTTGTTGATACTTCAACATATGACAGCTGTTGTTTTCACAAAGTGTCAACCAAGGGCACACAGACTTGTGCATGGATGCCCCAGCTGCATTATCATAATGATCATGCTGGGAGAATTCTAGACTTCATATTCCTTGCACATGGATCAGCCTGATTCACCCCTCTTGTGTTGAACCATTTACAGCACCGAAGCTACTGGTTCCCCTGCCCTTCCTGTGTGAATGAAGGCTGGTGACTGTGTGTGTATGTAGCTCTGAGCTCAGATGTGTACATTTTAACTTGTGACAATGTTGTATCAATTTTATTTGGTGGCCTGGAAGGTTGCTGGTCTAGTACCGGCGAACTACCGCTTTGGTTAGAGTGCATTTGAATACTATTAATAAAGCTTTTTTGTATTTTTCACCATACCACTGTTGGTTCTCATATACCTTCTCTATCAAGTGCCCATTTACTAACCCTCAGTCAACTTTTTGTTTTGATTAATTACCCATGGGTCTAGGACCCCACCCTTTCCATTAGGGTGAGATGGTTTACCATCCGCGATATCGTGGAGGAGCTAAAGCTTCATGCACACTGGACGTTTTTGGACATTTTTACAGCTGCTGTTTTTGGCTTCAGACATTTTTTTCTACAGTCAATAAACTCCCCATGCACATGTAGGCTGTTATCAACTGTTTTTGGCTGGGGCATTTTTTGGCTGTTTTCAGCTGTAAAAACACTTTAATGTCAAAAAACGCTAATAAACGCTGATAAACGTTAAAAAACGCAGCCCACCAGTCTTTTTTAACGTTCTTGATCCATTGAAAAAAAATAAACGCTAAAAATGCTAATGCTAAAAAACTCTAAAAAACACTAATACACGCTAAAAAATGGTATTGCAAAAACATTGAAAAACTTTGAAAATCTCACTGCAAAGCTACTGGTGTTTTTAGAATGTTATTTTAAAGTCCAGTGTGCATGAGGCCTTATACTCAAATGCCACTGATCCCCTGACTGTTTTTTATGATTTGATCTATTTTCAAGGGCAGTTGTATTCTGAGGACTCTTGCCCGAAAAGAGATGTTGCCGGTCAAAAAACCTCCTTGCTGACAAAGCTGAGATCTGCTGAATGCCTCCTTGTGCTCTGCCCCACGGTGGCCCGCCTTCGCGCAGTGACCTCTCTACGTAATCAACTTAAATCTTTTGCTCTGACAGGCATTACTAAGTCTTTAATATGGGTGAAAAAAAAATTCTATGAATATGCCAAGAAGCCCCATAGAATGCTAGTGTCAAGGCTTAAACCCCCCCCCCCCCCCCCCCGCCTCCATCACTCCTTTCCTGGCTGTCTGCTACAATCTGATGGTACACCTACACATTGGGGTTGATTTACTAAGGAAAATCCACTGTGCACTACAAGTGCACTTGGAAGTGCAGTTGCTGTAGATATGGGGGGAAGATCTGAAATGAGGGGAATCTCTGCTGATTTTATCATCCAATCATGTGCAAGCCAAATTGCAGTTTTTTATTTTACTTGAATTTGCACTTGTCCCCCTCAGATCTACAGTGACTGCTCTTCCAAGTGCACTTGTAGTGCAGAGTGGATTTACCTTTAGTAATAACCCCCATTGTCCCCAGTCTATGGCCAAGGTCTTTGGGGAGTTCTACAACAAGCTTTACAATTGTTTAAACATAGCTCTTCACTGCCCTTTTAAACAAGAGGCTCTTGACTCATTTTTTGCTCAAATCCATCTGCCCAAACTGTCCTCTACTGATCTCTAGACACTAAATGCTTCCATTACTGTGGAAGAACTCATTACTACTGTTAAACATTTACCCGCGTATACCGTATTTTTTGCTCCATAAGGCGCACCTGACCATAAGACGCACCTACGTTTTTGAGGAGGAAAACAAGAAAAAATATTCTAAACCAAATGGCTGCGAGTCCTGCTGGGAGCTGACCCATGGGTCCTGCTGGCTGCTGGCCTGTAGGTCCTGCTGAGAGCTGGCCATGGCCTCCTCAATTAGGATTACAAGATCTTTACAAAGATCCTGGCTAACTGCTTATCCCAATTACTTTCTAAACATATCGATAAAGACCAAGTGGATTGTGTTTCAGCTAGACCCGAAGGAGACAATACTAGGCATACCATAGACCTTATTGATATGCTAAATAGAGTTTATCGTCCAGCACTGATTCTGAGTCTGGATGCCCAGAAAGCAGTTGATCAGTTGAGTTGGCCTTACATGTTTGCAGTCTTATCCCAGTATGGTTTTCAAGGCTCTTTTTTCTCTGCTCTCCAAGCCCTTATTTCCAACCCTCTGTCCCAGGTTCAGCTATCTTCCTTTCTTTTGCAGACCTTCCAGATGTCCAATGGCACCAGGCAGGGGTGCCCATTGATGCCTTTACTTTTTATGTTTAGAACCCCTGGCTGCTGCTATTCATGCCCATCTGGATATCTGGGGGGTCCCTATGTGACAGAGGGAATACAAACTGTCTTTAATTGATGATGACATCTTGCTGACTTTGACACATCCACTTACTTCTTTACAATGGCGTCACTAAGGGGGGGCCAGAGGGGGCCCTGACCCCCCCAACATTATGCTGTGCTCCACCATGTGCCCCCCCAATTAAAACACATTTTTGTTTCTATATGTAGCAGATGTCCCGCATGTTGCTTGGGTCACCACTGAGTGGACATAGGCTCTTCTGAGAGGCAGAGCATCCTGACAGCTCCTGCGGGGGATTTCTCCCCCTCCCTCTGCTCACTGACACTGTGCAATGCATAATACGAGAGCCGCTCGCATAGCCACGGCCGCCCTATCTGCTCCATTCCCCTGCATCCTCATTGGCAGGGAGGAGAGCGACTTCAGGAAGGGAGGGGGGGGGCGGGCAAGCCTCCCGTTATCTAAGTGACAGTGAAAAAACAGACTGATTTCTCCCGTCCGTAGGACAGGAGAATTATCCTGAAAAATTCTGAAACTGGTGGCTGCAGAGTGTCTGACATTTTTACACAGCCCAACAAACACCCCCCCCCCCCTCACTGACGGAAGATCAGAGAGAAATACAGCTCCTCCTTATCCTCCCACCTCTGCTCCTCCTCTTCCCGCCCCGCCCACACTATCCCCGGCGTGCAGCTGTATCTGAAGAGATGGAATGTGTGGGCGGAAAATATGAAAAACAGCAACTGCAGATTCCTCTGTGTGTCATTGATTCCTGAGCTCCCAGCCTGGACCCATGGACCATGGGTGAGTGTACACTGCACTGTCCCTCTCCCCCATCTTTCAAGACCTTTTACAAACTTTCAGTTCCAGTTAGGCTGGTAATAGACAGTACAAATTTCTTTCCTGCAACCACAGATTGCAGGAAAGAAACTTGCATGATTCCCCCATGAACACAGACAGTGGTGATAGGGGAATCCCTTCCGCTGAGCAATTGTATTCTTCCAACAAACAGTGATTATTACTAGCAGATATGGCGACCACTAGCGATAATCATAAGAGTATCCGGCAGGCTGGTTGCACCCAATTTGAAGATCAACTTGGTACATTCAGCCTCCCAATAATGGTTTAAATCTCAGCCAGTTCCTGCTGAACCAGCCGAGATTTAAACTGTCTATGGCTGGTCTTAGCACTTAGGGAGCCCATACATTGATCACTTTTTTCATTCAACTATTTGGTTGAATAAAAAAAAAGAATGTTCCAATTCCCCCATATACACTTTCCAGGTGGATGGGGGAATCCTCCCACCCTGGACCAGCAGCAGAACTACCAGCGTTGCTGTCCTGTCCCTGCTGTCTCAATGGCAGCAGCACATTAGGACCCAGTGCTAATTATTTTATGGGGCTGATGCACAGGAGGGTCAGCACAATTGGCCGTTAGAGATGGGCTCAGGCGTGTTTGCAATTCCAGATGTTCGATCCCGCCAGGAAGCCGACACTGCACACGGCTAATCACAGGCAGTGAGACATATCCCGGTTCGCAGATCAGGAAATGTCTCACTGTCTGTGATTAGTGGTGTGCAGTGTCGGTTTCCTGGCGGGATCGGACATGTGGGATTTAAAACACGACTGAGCCCATCTCTAATGGTTGTAGACAGTTGAGCTCCCTGCAGGTTGCTTGGCAGCAGTGGAGCCTTCTCTGATATGCTGTCCAGGTGATGCTCCTAATCAAATCTAATGTTATATATGATTGATAGTGGTTTTAGTGATCAAAGCCCACACCTTACAAGCATGGAGCCCACATGGCAGCTGAACATAATGTTGCATATATATATATATATATATATATATATATATATATATGCTGTCCAGGTGATGCTCCTAATCAAATCTAATGTTATATATGATTGATAGTGGTTTTAGTGATCAAAGCCCACACCTTACAAGCATGGAGCCCACATGGCAGCTGAACATAATGTTGCATATATATATATATATATATATATATATATATATATATATATATATATATATATATATATATATATATATATGCTGTCCAGGTGATTCTCCTAATCAAATCTAATGTTATATATGATTGATAGTGGTTTAAGTGATTTAGTGATCAAAGCCCACACCTTACAAGCATGGAGCCCACATGGCAGCTGAACATAATGTTGCATATATATATATATATATATATATATATATATAGTTGTACTGTTGATTCTAATAAATACTGTGTTTATTAGATCTGACTGGGAGTATTACCTGGATCACATCCTGATTGGCAACTGAGAAGGTTATACAGCATTACTGCTGCTAGGTGACCAGCTGGGGGCTCAGCTCTCTACAACCAATAGTGCCAGCCTTCGCCTGCATGCACCTGTAATGTCACCAGCACTAGGTCCTAATAGACTGCCACCGCTGCCAGGGAGACAGACGCCAGACCAGCGCTGTCAATAGTAGGGGCAGGACAGCAAGGGGAGGCTGGGGAAACCCACAGTGGCAGAACACCAGGGCCCGGTCGCAAGTGCAACCTTTGCAACCCTGGTAGTTCTCCCACTGCTTTGGACCCTTATATTTTCCTGGTGTGTTGGTGACATACCTCTTGTTTTCTGCCACCCTGGGGGGCTCCAATACAGTAGGAAGGGGGCTCACTGCAAAACATGTGAAAGGGTCTTGTTGCAGGATAGTAATAAAGGACCCCACAACAGAAGTAAAGGGCCCCAGGTTTTATATATATATATATATATATATATATATATATATATATATATGCATTTTATAGTTGCCCCCCCTACTTTTGTCCCTATCCCCCCATGTACCCCCTCTAAATATGAAAGCTGGAGACGCCACTGAATATCATATTCCCATACATATGTTTTTCTCCTATCTCCAAATTAAACATTATCTTTCTACACTCTCCCCATCCCTGACATTGCCTAAGCCCACTACCTTTGAGTATGTCTGTGCCCAGGGTCAGCACCAATTACACTTAAAGTATAACTAAAGGCAAATTTTTTTTTTTTTCGTTTTGGACAGAGTGGAGAGAGATTAGAGCCCCTGTCAGTTTTTATTGCTGTCTGTGCCCCTGTTAAGGAGATTAACCCGCTCTATTTGTGCTGTTTACCATTATCATTTAAATTAAAAGTAAAAAGAAAACCCAATTTACCAGAAAAGTAATAATGGTAAATCTTCCTAAGGGAACACTAGTTCTGGTGAGCTGGGGGGTCCCAAAAAATTCCTTTAATTTGCAGAGATATCCTCTCACTTCCTGTTTGAGACAGAAAGTCTGACTCTGACCCTGTCTCAAGTCTTTTGAAGGTTTTCTTCTAAGATTTCCCTGTATTTGGCTCTATCCATCTTCCCATCAACTCTGACCAGCTTCCCTGTCCCTGCTGAAGAAAAGCATCCCCACAACATGATGCTGTCACCACCATGTTTCACGGTGCAGTGTTAGTTTTCCGCCACACATAGTGTTTTGCTTTTAGTTCAAAAAGTTCAATTTTGGTCTCATCTGACCAGAGCACATTCTTCCACATGTTTGCTGTGTCCCCCACATGGCTTCTTGCAAACTGCAATTCTTATGGCTTTCTTTCAACGATGGCTTTCTTCTTGCCACTCTTCTATAAAGGCCAGATTTGTGGAGTGCAGGACTAATAGTTGTCCTGTGGACAGATTCTCCCACCTGAGCTGTACATCTCCAGCTCCTCCAGAGTTACCATGGGCCTCTTGACTGCTTCTCTGATTAATGCTCTCCTTACCCAGCCTGTCAGTTTAGGTGGACGGCCATGTCTTGGTATGTTGCAGTTGTGCCATACTCTTTCCATTTTCAGATGATGGATTGAACAGTGCTCAATGAGATGTTCAAAGCTTGGGATATTTTTTTATTACCTAACCCTGCTTTAAACATCTCCACAACTTTATCCCTGACCTGTCTGGTGTGTTCCTTGGCCTTTATGATGCTGTTTGTTCACTAAGGTTCCCTAACAAACCTCTGAGGGCTTCACAGAACAGCTGTATTTATACTGAGATTAAATTACACATACCGTAGGTGGACTCTATTTACTAATTAGGTGACTTCTGAAAGAAATTGGTTCCACTAAATTTTAGTTGGGGGTATGAGAGTAAAGGGGGGCTGAATACAAATGCACGCCACACTTTTCACATATTTATTTGTAAACATTTTGAAAACCATTTTCCAATCTTTTTCCTTCCACTTCACAATTATGTGCCACTTTGTATTGGTCTATCACATACAATCACAATAAAATACATTTTTTGGTTGTAACATGACAAAATGTGGAACATTTTAAGGAGTATGAATACTTTTTAAAGGCACTGTACATATGTACAGTACATGCATAAATGGTATTCTTCAGGGCCCTATCACTCTCCCCTTGGGATAAGATTTGGTCCCCTTCATCTAAAATTTTCAGATGCGTGGCGCAGGGAAAGACAGCTTTTAAAATATTGATGTTCTGGTACAGAACACCTGAAGTTTTACACCGAAGTTTCACTCTCCCTTTTTGTTGGCGCTGTTGTAAAGCAACAGTTTCCCGCTTTCATATTTTTTGGCAATGTGAGATTATAGTGCCTTTCTGGAATACGGTAGTGTCTCTCTTTCAGCAGCTACTTGTGTCCCTTCCATTGGATCCGATACATTATCTTCTAGGCCTCCCCTTTCCTGGTATTGGGAAACTTTTAAATAAATTGGCCTCATATATTTTATTAGCAGCCAGGAGAACCATTCCAGTGCACTAATTGACCCCTACACTCCCCACTGAGGTCCAGCACCTACACGCTGTTTCAGAGATTTTGGAAAAATAGAGTACATGATAGCTCTGGTTGGTGATGCTATGACCCGGTTCAACAGGATATGGGACCTCTGGGATCAGTCTAAATACAGTATGGATCCCCTCCCATGTCTTGATTGTGATTGAGACTGCGGTGACACTATCTAGGGATGACCCCTCACCCCCCATATTTTCATTTCCTTGTACTTCGACCCTTGGAGTATGTCTTTTGGTTTTGTTTTCTATAATTTTTTTTCAATTTCTATATATGGTCTGTTATTTATCTTCAATACAGCTTTGTTCATACATTGTGTATGTTATTGACCTTAATATTGCTTATGAACGAGTCTTTTTCTGGCGTTATGACTCGCTGTGTTTACTGATACTCTTATTGTTAAGCTTTCTTTCCTGACACAGCATATACATATGAGTAGGCTCTGCCCCCTGCCCTATTCCAGGACCGGTTATACTATAAACGTAAGTCTCCTCCCTGCAGGCCACATTCTCTTTTTTTTTCCCTCACTGCTACAGCCGGTTATGCAACTGCTGAAAGCAGGATTTTTCTTTTCCCTCACCTTGCTGGATTCATCTGGCCAAGCCATACAGGTTCAAGCCTCTCCTGTGACGAAGCTCCCCGCTGTACAGGCAGACGTGAATGCCTATATGGGGGAGACCCCCCCCCTCAAGATTCAGGATAAGGGGGGGTAATGGTATCTGGTCTCTAGAGATTGGAATTCCGGTTGGACCATGAAGCATGCAGGTGGTAAGGCACCACATGGTGCACAAATCTATAGTATTCAGTTACTGCTGCAAGCATATGTCACACATGCAATTTTTTGGCCTGTCCATAGTTTCAGTGGGTTTACTATTGCCACACAGGTTGTAGTTTGTGTCTGCAATACTGATAATGCTGATAGCAGTTGTGATGTGCTAGTCTGAAGCTTTCCTATTAACTCAGCAAGGCCTGGACCTACAGGCTTGACTTATTGTCTGCAGGTATGCTGTTAGCTTGAACCACTGAAAGCGTATAGCACATATGTGAATCTTACTGGCTGTCCATAGTGCCATTCTGTTTACTAATACTTCACAGTCTGTGTGGTCTGTGTGTGCAGTATTGCTAATGCTTAGGCTGATTTCAGGTGGTGCTGAGCCTTTCCTATTAACGCAGGGCCTAGCCCTGCAGACTGGGCTTTCTGTGCATTAATGCTTGGTTGTGGTATGGACCTTTTTTGCGGTACATGTGTCTAAGGTAAGTTTTACCTACTAGTGCTAATTGAGGACTATTAACCTGCGCTGTCTGCCTGTGATTACATTGACTTGACAGTACTATGACTGTTATGCGTTTATCTCTATGCATTTACATGCTGACCTTGATGCTGAAATGAAAATCAGGATCTGCTTAAATACATTACCTCTTAGCAATGTGTAATTGTTTCTGTTATTCGTGGTACACCACAGAAGAATATGTGGTTTGTTGTTTGTAGTGGTTACTACTGATGGACTTTTAAACAAATACTCCCAGGCATGGCTCCAGTCTTTCAGCTCATCTGTGGACCAGTAGCAATCAGCCTTCCTAGAGACCAGCAATGTTCATTAAGGTGAGGGCAGGTAGGTATATTCTATATCCTAAAAGAGTGCACATTATGGGCATAATGGATTGTAAATCTCTCCAGCCCTCAACACCAACACCACTTCTCAGGAAGAGGAGAGTCAGCCTGCTTCTGCAACAGGGACAGGTCCTCTTTAGCCCTGAAGGAACCACTATGTATTTAACTGCCAGAAGAGGCAGACCAAGGAAATCTCTACAAAATCATAGTGGACTGGTGGTAACTGGTGTGTCGGACAAAATGTAAAACCAAGTTGCAGGCTAGAGGCAGTGGCAAATGGGCAGAGACTAAGAAGGCCTACAGTCACTAATGATTCCATGCCAAGCCTAAATCAAACGTCTGTGTTTATTTAAAGGCAACCTCTACCTTAGAAGCAGTTGGCCAGGGAGTCTTTATCAGATGGGTCAGCCTTAGCTTTCTTCTAAGAAATTGCTATGGCAAGTTGGCATATCAGAAGCAAAAAGTGGATGTTTTAACTCTGTCCAAAATGACTGTGTGGATCTCTATTGCAATAATGCTCAGGTACTAAATTAATCAACTAAGTCGTTTAAATGGTACCTCTGCCTCAGAAGCAGCTGGCCAAACAGGCTTCATCAGATTAGCCAGGGATGCCATTCTGTCAGAAGAAAAGCAATATCCTTTGCAGAGACCCTGGGACAGCGAATGGATCTGGAGATGAAGAAGGTTCATACTACTATTAAGTAGTGTTTTGTGACCTGCGGTGGAGCTCACTTTGATAACCAGACTGTCAGGACCTCAGACAAGATGAAAGCAGGGCTCTGGTCAGCGATAAACTCTCTATGATGGCGGATCCTAGAGTGAAAATGAAGTAGTCAGAGATGCAGTGCAGCCACTGTGGATACAAGACTGTATGCTGTTTCTCTGGTAGTCTGTTGTGGTCAGTTAATCCTTATGGCTCATCCCACAAGTATCACATACCTCTTTTAAGTCAGAGTGGTGACTGACTGTTCAAGTCGGATCTGGTGATATCTAGAAGGGGGATTAATCCCTTGTGTTAATCATCATTGACCAGAGGATAGCCAAAAGGCAAAGTAACGAAGATTGAATGACAGGTTAAACCTGGGAAAACTATAAAGGAGAATAAAGAATTAATAATCATCTTTATTTGTCTACCTAAACCCAAGTCGCCCAGTAGGGTCAGCTGACAGAATTTTATGTAAAATCTGAGCTTTAGGATCCATGGGTCCTGTGCATTAAGGAAACCATTGGAATTTTTCATTCCTCTCCTCCAACTCATTGTATTCCCTCCATGATGCATTAGAGCACAAGGGTTGTGACTGCATGTTCAGTCAAAAGTAGGACTTGGTCAACAAGCAGAAGGATTAGGATCCAAAACCGCATATGGCATCATTGCAATCAATATCTCCAGTAAGGCTTGGCTTCCACAAATCATTCCCCATTATTTCCAAGGAGTATCGTTAAAAGTGGGGAGATTTCAAATCGCAGCGACTTCAGAGTAGTCCCTGCACTACTTTGGTTCCTTTGATGCGACTTGGGGCCATGGACCTCAAGATTACACAGACATTGCTTCAAGTCTCATAAAGGTCGCATCAAAATCGCATGACTTTTTAGGTCGCAATAGTGGAAACCTAGGCTAAGATTGTAGATGGTCTTTAGACCTAGAAAGTATGTGTGTTTATGTGTGTGTACTGTATACACACTTTGAGACAAACATGTTACTGCAAGTACCTTCGCTTGGCCGTTCCAGTGCACTACGAGTTCATCTGGTAAACTGTGGCCTTTCCACAAATTCCGGGCATTTTCCAGGATATTAGGTCCAGTAGTGGCCGTCTTGCAGGAGCAAGGACTTCTGGTACAGCAATGACCTGCCTGGAAGCAGTTCTAAATCTCTGAAGAATATAGTAGAATTACCTTTAGAGAGAGCAACAGTATAAGTATTTCACTTGAACAAATGATAGCTCTTTCCCATTGGTTGCACCCCACGGTCGCAAAAGGGTAAGAAAATAGCCTGTAGTACCCTATGTGGTCCGAGGGGCCCAACGGAAGGTTGACAACGGTATTACCTGGTTTTTGTAGTAAGGGAAGATTTGTTTCCTGCACCAGGAACAGTGACTCCACAGAGGAGACAAGCCCCTTTTTGGAGGGAGCTAAGCTAGCTAATCTTTCAGCTTATCAGCTACTAGGCATGCCAGTCATCACAATCTATTATTTGTCGGGTATTCATGCCAATGGAGGACAAGATGTCCAAAGTCAGAGTTGCAGTGGTCGCAGACTGAAGTCCTTCCAAAAAAGCATCAAATAGAGCCTCAGCTATGCTGCAAAGACTCAGCAAAATGGGGAAGTCCTATCTTTGTTGTTGAAGGAATGCAAGACTAGTCAACCTCTGTCAGAGGTATCTCCCAGTCAGGTCTGCCAGCCCTTTAGGTTCAGGTTCCTAGAACTTCCTGCCAGATGGCGTAAGGTATAAAACCGTTGGATGTTAAGGGATGGTCTCCAAACCAACAAACCGTTCAAGGGTTCGGCAACACATAGAGTGATCAAGATATTGATCTGACAGTAACCTTAGTGGCTTCCCAGAGGGGGGAGCAGTGAAACTTCTGCCATCCAGCTGGGTCAGCAGATTAGCAATATGCATATTAAACAAACCTAATAGTCTCCAGGATCCTTATCTTCAGTCGTTCAGTGGGGTGAGGACAATAATTGCCCGGTGGCTTGCAAGCCATGATATCTGTGGGTACAGTCTCAGATCCGAGAACCTCCTATTTTCCTTTCTGAGATCCAACACCTCATACAGCGTGGCCAACGGTGTCTTCCAAAGTCAGACAAGTTATATCTAGATACTGGAGACCAAGAAGTGAAGGCTCATATGGAGGTCTCACATTTTAATGTTAGTATTTTAGTGTTTGAAACCTTATGGAGGTCAGGGCGCCTATTCCAAAACTTCAAGTACATTAGAGCAGGGGAAACCCTACAGAATTTAAAGGATGCAATCTTCTGTTTCATACTGTAAGGATTGAATTGTATACAAGTAAGCCTAGAGATGGCATTAAAGAATAGATCAGGATCAGTCGTGTCCTCACTCTCTGGGAACCAGTAACTGTTGCATATCTTGGCAAACCAATTCCAAAATACCTGGGCGGGTTGTTCATTCCCCCTGGGAACCTAAATACACCACGGACGCCAAGACTGTTATGCCTTGTGCCCTTAACCTGGCTAGAGGTGGGGCCAGCACCTTTGTGCACACCCGGGGTGCTGCAGCTAGCCCGAAGGGCAAGGCTACAAACTGAAAGTGCTGCTGTTCTACTTCGAACCGCAGAAACCTTTGGTGAGCGGGAAATATAGCGACATGCAGATATGCATCCCTGATGTCGATAGACACCAGAAGTTCTCTTTGTAGGATGGAAACTACTGACCTGATCGACTCCATGAGAAAGGAGCAGATCTTCAGGAACTGATTTCGATTTTTTAGATCTAGAATGGGTCTGACATCTCCATTCGGTTTTGGTACCATAAAGAGGTTTGAATAAAACCCCAAACCTTGCTCTTCTGTGGGGATCTGTATGCTCACCCCTTGAGCCAGTAATTGGTCTAATGCCCAAAACAGATTGCCTTTTCTCTGGATCTTTGGGAACGTTTGATCTCAGAAAACGAGAGGGTGAAAATTCCTGAAATTCTTTTTTTTTTTTTAATAATCTTTATTAAGGTTTTTAACTTTACAACCCATATAAAAAGGAGTGACAATGTTATAAAATTGCTTTTAACATCTTCGTTTTTACAGCGGCCTTACATTGCAATACATATTAATTAAAATATACCCTTACCATACCCCACCTACCCCTCTCCCGCTCCCTCCCCAAGTAGACAGGTTCTCGCTTTTCCTCTACTACCTATTATATCCAAGCTTTACCAACCAGGGGTTCCACATTTTTTCGAACTCCTTGAGGTTCCCTCTCTTGAAGTACAGAGCCCTTTCTCTCCATGTCTCATTTATTATTTTTGACCACTCCTCTACTGTTGGGGGCTTAACTGACTGCCATCCCTGCACAATCAGTTTCCGGGCTTGGAATAAGCACCTTACAACCACTGTTATTAAACTTGCCCCTTCTCCTTTCCATTCTCTATGTCCCAATACACATAGTCTGGCATCCATCTCTAGTGTGGTTCCAAACGTACTATTTATAGCATCTACTACCCCCGTCCAATACCGAAATAGCTTGGGACATCTCCATACCATGTGGATCAGATCTCCTATTTCATGACATCTAGGGCATTTGGCATCTTATCTTAGCCCGAACATATACAACTTCTTGAGAGTATAGTATGCTCTATGTATCAGCATTAAATGCGAGATTTTCTGTGAGGGGGAGACTGACACCGCATAACCCAGCTCCAGTATTTTTTTCCACTGCACCTCCGTTATTTCCCCTAGGTCCTCCTCCCACTTTTCCCTACATTTGAGATGTTCAGACCTTACAATACTTTTACTACACAACTGTGTGTATATTTCTGACATAAGTCCCTTCGCGTTGTCTGACTTAATCACTTTTTGGAGCAATGGTGTGTTGTTCCATACTAAGGGTTGTGTCTTGAATTGGGCACTCAGTGCATGACTAATTTGCAAATATCTGTAAAATGTTTGTTTTGGTATCCCGTTTTCTCTTTGCAAATCTCCAAAAGTTTTTAGTGTATTCGCCTTATATAAATGCGATAATCTATTTATGCCCTGCATTTCCCATTCTTTAAACTCTCCCATAGTTGCAATTTCCTGTAGGTTTCTATTACACCAAAGAGGGGCATACTCTGTGAACCCATCATATCCCATTAGCATTTTTACTGCTTTCCATACTTTTGTTAACATCTTAATTGTAGGATTCCTAAAAAATAAAAAGACTCTGCCTCTAACACCTCTACAACAGTTTTATGCGGTGCTTCTAGTATTATTAATCCCCTACTGAAGTTACCACCTCCTAGATGCTGCAACTGCGCTGCCAAGAAATAACTCCTGGGGTGGGAAACCGCCATTCCCCCCTTCATCGTTGGTAACTGCAGGGTATAGAGACTAATCCTGGCTTTAACCTTTTTCCATATCGGTTCTCTAAACAACATGTCTATTTTCCTAAACCACCTCTTGTTTATCCACACCGGGGAATTGTGCAACAAGTATAGTAATTGAGGCATCCATGCCATCTTGATTAAATTACATCTCCCAGCTGCTGTCAGGGGTAACCGGTTCCAAATATCAATTTTACATTTGAATTTAGTTAGAAGCGGGGTTATATTGTCATCTATATACTGATTTGGGTCTTTTGTCAGATTTATACCTAGGTACTTCAATGTTGTTACAACTTCCAATTGGGGTATTTCAGACATTATGGGGTTCCTAAGAGTGTCCACTGGCAAGAGTGCTGACTTACCCCAATTTACCACTAAGCCAGTGGTAAAATTATGTTACAGGGCAACCAACATAAATCACTGGTGGAAGCATTAGAGGCAGGCTCGCTACAAGGTGAGCTGCCAACACTTAAAAAGGTTACTAAAGTTTGGCAGACAGTCAAGAGAACTATTGGGTACAGTAGTTACCGAATTTTCACCCATCTGGCATAACAAGCATTTGCAGGAACTATTAACTATTGAAAAAAAAAAAAAAAGATATGGGAAAGCCATGGAATAAATTGGTTGATTCAACTGTATGACGTCAACATTTTAAATCTTTTGCTGAGTCGAGACAAGAGTATGGGATCCCAAATAAAAAAAATTTATAGGCATTTACAAATTAGGCATGCCTTGGACAGTCAGTTCAGGGACTGCCCATTGGAATGGAGTAAGATACCACTTCTCAATAAAATAGTTAGGGCAGATATCACTAAAGGCCTAATATCGGTGACATATGGGCAAATAGACAGAATTAACATGCTGGAAACGCCCTCTGGGACCAGGGAAAGATAGCTGAGGATCAGTGGAAGAGGATCTTGGAATTTGGCCCACTGGTGTCGGTTTCTCCTTCACAACAAGCTTCACACCTTTTACTGCTACATAGAGCTCATTATACTCCTAAGAAACTGTTTATGTTTGGCCGTAGATTGGATGACAAGTGTCTTAGATGCCGGGGGACCTTATACATATGATGTGGAGATGTCCAAAATTGGTCAGAGATTCTAGAAATTATTAAAACCAGGTTAAAGATTAAACTAGAGCTGGAGGCTAAAGTATGCGTTTTGGGCCACATCAAAGAAAATCTAGGGAATGATAATATAATTATTGCAATGGCGAGGTACTTGTATCAAGCGAGGAAATTAGTAGCACAATCCTGGCAGTCAACTGCACCCCCAACTCCGGAAGAATGGGTTAGGACTATAAATGCATTAGTATGGAAGGAAAAAACAACTTTTATTAGAAAGGGTAATTATAGTAAGTTTGTTAAGATATGGAAGCCCTGGCTTCAAAGGATGGCAAGTCCTTTATGAATATTGCATAAGAGTCAGAGGAAGGTTTAGTTAAAATGATAGAACCATAATTGGGGGGGAATGTATTATAGACTTGCTTGCAACTAGACCCCATAACATGTGTGAGAAGACGTATTCTGATGGAAAAAAAAAAAACTCACCATGCCTTACTAAATACCAGCCTACTTTCCAAAAAAAGGGTCATGATATATTTGGGGGGGGTTATTCGTTCTGAGATAGGCTGTCAGTACATCAGGTGTGATCAATTTTCAATGATTGGTAGCATAGTTTGCGGAGTACACATACCAAATATACACCGATTTGGGTTATTTTTTTTTTTACCAAAGAAAGGTAGCAGTATAGATTTGTTAAAAATTCGTTCTTTGTAAAATTTTATATATAAAAAAAAAAAATACATTTTTTTTCAAAAATGGCAGTCTTCATCTGTAGCGCAAAAAAAATGTAAAACCCGGTGGTGATTAAATACCAAAAGAAAAGCACTCTTTGGTGTGAGTTTATGAAGCAGTGAACAATTTTCACGGCTCCATTCTCCGGCATTCAGAGGGGACCTCTGAGCTGGTGAATCAGGGAGTGTGAATTCTGACTCGGATCACCAGAGAAGTGCTGAGATCGCAGCTTCATAAAAAGAAATCTTTGTCTGGAAAAAAAAAAAAAAAAAAAAAATCAAAATTTCATATGGGTACAGTGCTGCATGACTGAGTAGTTATTCAAAGTATGACAGCACTGAAAATTGGCCTGGTCAGGAAGGGGGGGTGAAAGTGCCCAGTATTGAGGTAGTTAAAAAAAAAAAAACACAGAGTTAGGTACCTGGTAACTCTTTTTCTAAGAAGTCTTCCAGGGCAGCATCCGAGAGATAGGCTCCTCCTCCCTAAAACAGGAAACACATTAGTCCACCATTATAAATTTCACACTCTTACCTGTGTGCCTCAGTTATGTTAAAGCACCGAAGGAATTCCCTGTAAGCTGCAAGCTCCCCCTCTGTACCTGGTTTTTGTTGTTTCAAGGGTGGGAACTAGTGCTGCCCTGGAAGACTTCTTAGAAAAAGAGTTACCAGGTACCTAACTCTGTTTTCTCGAATCGTCTTCCAGGGCAGCATCCGAGAGGATATATCAAGCAATACTTACTAGGGTGGGGTTAGAGACTGGAGCACTTTATGACCAAATGCTTGGTCTTGGTCAGACAGCTGGTCTATGCGGTAGTGCTTAGCGAAAGTACTGAAGCTCGACCATGTCGCTGCCCTGCAGATCTGCTCCGGAGTTGCCCCTGCTTTCTCTGCGGCCGAGGTTGCCCAGGCTCTAGTTGAGTGCGCTCTGATTTCACTAGGTGGAGTGAGATTCTGTGCCTTATAGGTAATCTGTATGGCCATCCTTATCCATCTGCTGATGGTGCTTTTTGAAGCTTGTTTCCCTCTGTTGATTCATGCATAGAGGATGAAGAGGGAGGTCGTTCTACGCCATTCCTTTGTTCTTTCGAGATACGCTATGAGCGTGTTCCTTACATCAAGTTTGCTGTAAATGTCTCTTTTCCTACTATCCATGGTTGTTGGAAGTGAGGGTATGATGATGTTTTGGGTTCTGTGAAATGTAGAAGAGACCTTGGGTAGAAAGGCCAGATCTGGAGAGAGAATTATCTTGTCCAGATGTATTAGACAGTATGGTTCTATTGAAGATAGAGCTTGGATCTCACTCACTCTTCTGGCGGATACTAAGGCCAGAAGGAGCGCAGTTTTTAACATCAGGTTTTTGTCTGAGCTGTCCTCGATAGGTTCAAACGGAGGGGAAAGAAAGCCCTTAAGTACTGTGCCCATGTCCCAGGTGGGAGTTTTGTACAATTTGGCTGGTTTGGATCTTTTAAGAGCTATGAGGAATCGTCTTATCAGCGGGTCTTCCGCTAGTCTAGTATCCATGACCGAGGAAAGTGCTGCAACTTGTACTTTCAGGGTACTTTGTGATATGTTTTTGTCTGCACCATCTTGTAGGAAGTCCAAAACTATTGGAATTATCCCACCGTTGGAGATTGGTCTGTCTTCGTACCAAGAAACACATTTTTTCCTTATTTTCTCATAGATGGCTCTTGTTACCGGCTTTCTGCTGTTTAAGATGGTGTTGATTACTCTGTCTGACAGGCCTTTGTTCTGGAGTTTTACCCTCTCAGTAACCAAGCCGAGAGCTTCAAGATTTTGTGGTTCGGATGGTTGACTGGGCCTTGTGACAGTAGATCCGGGCGGTCCCTCAGTGTCAGCTGAGGTTGTATGCTGAGATTTTTTAAATGACTGAACCATGCTCTCTGGGGCCAGTGTGGTGCTATTAGTATCACTGTTGTTTTCTCTGCCTTGATTTTTTGGATTACTTTTGGGATTATGGCAGTTGGAGGGAATGCATAGCACAGATGCCATTTCCAGTTTTGGTTGAAAGCATCCACCCCGCTGTTGCCATCTGTAGGGTCCAGGGAGAAAAATATCGGAGATTTTGCGTTCGCCCTGGAAGCAAATAGGTCTACTTCGGGTATTCCCCACTTCTGGGTGATTTGAGTGAAGGTTGTTTGGTTTAGCGACCATTCCGTGTGTTTTATCGTTTTCCGGCTCAGGAAATCTGCCACTGTATTGTCTGTTCCTTTTAGATGAATACCGGATATCGATCTTATGTTCACTTCTGTCCACAGTAGGATAGATTGTGTCAGTCTCATCAGTTTTTGGGATTTTGTGCCCCCTTGTCTGTTTAGGTATGCGACTGTCATTGCGTTGTCTGATTGTATCTTTACATCCTTCCCCTGTAATGCTGGCTTGAAGGCTTTTAGCGCTTCCCCCACAGCTTTCAGCTCTCTCAAGTTTGAGGAGGCTTGTGCCCATTTGGGTGTTCATTTCCCTTGTGAGAACCGCCCTTCCATGTGGGCTCCCCATCCTAGGGCGCTTGCATCGGTGGTGATGCTGACTGGATTGACTTGAGCCCATCTGCGCCCCTCGATGACCCGAAGTGGGTTGAGCCACCAGTAGAGTGTTTGACTGTGGCGGGGACGGGAATGGATTTTTCTAGGGATGCTTGCCTGCCATCCCACTGGGACAGAATGTAGTTCTGTAAGGGTCGCATGTGAATTTGTGCCCAGGTGATGGCTGGAATGGAAGACGTCATCAGTCCTAGTACGGACATTCCGTGCCTGATCGTTGTGGAATGGTTCCTTAGCAGGGACGTAATTGCTTGTGTCATTTTTACATCTTTTTCCTTTGTTAGGAAAATTTTTGACAGTCTGGAGTCCAGCACGTATCCCAGGTACACTACTCTCTGGCTTGGGATCATTTGCGATTTCGCTGCGTTTATTAACCATCCCAGGTTTTGCAGATAGTTCATACTCTTGTGCAGGTTGTTTTCTAGGATTGCTGCTGAGTCCGCAAAGAACAGGAGGTCGTCTAAGTATGGTATTATTCCAATACCCTCCTGTCTTAGACCTTTTAGCGCTTCCGCCATTATTTTTGAGAATATTCTTGGCGCTGAGGAGATTCCGAAGGGGAGAGCTGTGTACTGTAGGTGCAGCGTAGCTGCTGGCCCCTGGATTGCGAACCTTAGAAACTTTTGGTGATCCTTCCTTATGGGGACATGTAGGTAGGCATCCTGTAAGTCTAGTGTTGCCATGAATGTCTCCTGCGGTAGGATGTTCCTGATTGAATAGATTCCATTCTGAATCTCTTGTATCTTATTCCTCGGTTGAGTGGTTTGAGGTTTAGTATCAGCCTTAGTTTGCCTGATGGTTTTCTTTTTGCGAAGATGTGTGAGTAGAAGCCCTTTTGTTCCTCCTCTTGGGGAACGTGACAAATCACCTTCTGATCTAATAGTTTCTGTAGGGATTCTAAAAACACCTTTGCTTGATTGCTATCCTTGGGTAGCATGGTCGCTAAGTATTTGGTTGGGGGGCGGTTGGAGAATTCTATTGCGTAACCGTCCGCTATGGTGCGCAATATGAATTTGTTTTCTGTTATCTCCTCCCATTGGTGGGAGAAAGCCGCCAATCTGCCCCCCACCTGAAGGCAGTCATTGTTTTTTGTTCTTTTGGGTATTAGGCTTGAGGATGAATTCACCTTTGCCTTTCTTGTTTTGTTGACCCCAGTGCTTTTTTGCCCCTGGCTTATTGAATTTCTTGAAATGCCGAAAGGGCGCCTTCCCTTGTCTCTTCTTGGTTTGAGGGAACCCCTTCTTTTTTGCTGCAGTCCTATCCAGGACGGTTTCTAGCTCGGGACCAAACAGTAGGTCTCCAGTGAATGGTATGCCACATAAACTGTTCTTGGAAGGTGCATCCCCCCCCCCCAGGATTTTAACCACAGGGCTCTGCGGGCCGAGTTTAGTAGTGCCGTGGTCCTAGAGGATATTCTGACAGTTTCTGCTGAAGCATCTGCCAAGAAAGCTGCCGCTCTAGTTAGTGTGGGGATGGTTTTAATTAGTTCCTCCCTGGGCGTGTCGTTCTCCAATAGATCTTGCAGCTGGGTTAGCCAGATTAGCAAGGTTCGGGCTGTGCAGGTGGAAGCAATAGCCGGATTTAGGTTTGCCGCCCCTGCTTCCCATGCCCTTTTCAGGAGAGCTTCTATTTTCTTGTCTATGGGGTCGCTAAGGGTACCTGCGTCATCAAAAGCCAAGTCCGATTTGTTCGTGATTTTTGCCAGAGAGGCATCCACCTTGGGGCATTTAGCCCAGGTTTTGGTGTCTGCTTCCGCAAACGGGTATCTGCGTTTGATTGTGGCGGTGATGAAAAGCTTTTTCTCTGGGTCTTCCCATTCCTTTTTGACTATGTCTTTAAGTGTTTGGTGTACCGGGAACGTTCTTGGCTTCTTGGGCTGGAGCCCTTTGTACATTCTGTCATGCATAGTGAGTTCTGCGGTTTTCTGTTCTTTAATGCCTAGAGTGTCAGTGATGGCTTTGAGAAGACTGTCTGTGTCCTCAGAAGGAAACAGGTTGCAGTCTGTCGTGTCATCTTCCTCCTCTGAGTCTGAACAGATACCGTCTTCTGATTCAGATTGTTCAGATTCATCTGAATCCACCTCTTGTTCTGCCTGTACCTTGTTCTCCCTTGGAATGTGTGTTCCGCTGGTAGATGGGATACTGGCCTGAGCGACACTTGCTGGCGTTTCTAATTTTTCTATAGCTGAGCGTAGTGGTGCCATGGTGCTCTGAATTTCTTTCTTAAAAGAATTAAGCAGGTCTTTCAAAAATCCCTGTGATTCTTTTGCCACCATTTTGTCTAAGCCTTTCTGACACAGGGGCTTTTTCCAATCTGGGGAAAGCCTGTGGCTGCATGAGGCACATGTTTTGCCTTTAGCCTTCCTTTCCTCAGGGGTCATTGCCTGCAAGCGAGCATAGAGAACAAAAAACCCCGTGAGATAGGTGGTCAAAAAAAAAAAAACTGTCTGTAAATAGGCAGTAAAGAGGTTAAGACAGAGATAATTCAAGAATATTCTGGCTTACCTTGGAGCTGTCCTGATTTGCAGGATCTGCAGGGCAGGGTGGGGAAGCGTCAGACATGATCAGCCACCAGGATCCTCTGCTTAGAGGCCTTTTTATCTGCTTCCTGCATAAGCTCCGGCCCCGCCCCCAGCTGACCCCATGCAGGTTGGTGGACACACCTGCACATGCCACTGTATTGTAGAGTAACCGTGCTGGTAGTGAAGGGTAGCATTGAACAAATTTGCTATTTGTATTCTGTTTTCTTTCTCTGTTTTTTTTAAACTTCCCGCCCCTAGGTGTCCCTGCTCTATCTCCGCAGTAGATGGACTACGGGAAAATGGCCGCCAACCCGGAAGCGGAACTTCCTCGGCGCCATCTTGGTACACCCCCGACTTCCTGTAGCGGCCTGTGGCGGTGAGGACGCTGCTGCGCCGCCCGGAGAGCGGCGGATTAGTTTGGGGGGACAGCCGCAGCCACCAGGGACCTGATTAGAAGGTACAAAACCCTTCCTGCTAGACCCTCTGCTGCTGAGGTTTTCGGCGGCGGCGCGGGGGGGGGCGCCCATCTATGCATGTATCCATCCCCCCTGGCAGACTTCAGATTCTGCGGAAAGCCAGAGGGGGGTGCTTGCAGAAGCATACACAGGCCTAAACAGCGGCATGGCGTGGGGATGACAGAGTCCTCCTGCAGCCTGGGGGGATGATTGCAGACCCCTCAGTAGGGGCGAAATCTCAGGCTTTGAGCAATGTTGCCCAGTGCTGCGTCTGCTCGCCCTCCCAAAGCCCCTTGGGCTGTATGGGATGCTGGCAGGGGGTCTCCTGCAACAAGCACAGAGACAGGTGAAAATAAAATAACAAACGTTTTTGCAGCTCCTGTGGGTCCGGAGGAAACACAAACAACTGAGGCACACAGGTAAGAGTGTGAAATTTATAATGGTGGACTAATGTGTTTCCTGTTTTAGGGAGGAGGAGCCTATCTCTCGGATGCTGCCCTGGAAGACGATTCGAGAAAAAAAATCCAGGAAGGTTGTATTGTGATATATTGCTCTGAACTAAATATTAAGTTATTACATATTTGTCATAATGGCTGGAGGCACTAGCTAAATTCTATTTATAATTCTGGCACCTCCCATTTTATGAAAGTATAATTTACATTTGTTTTTCATGTGCAATACCACAACCTTTCAAGTCTGGCCCAGATAAATAGCCTTTCAAGACATTCTTTATAAGGCAAGAATGATCAAATAATTTGATATAAATAGAGAATTGTCCATAGAAGAATCAGAAAATCTGGGAAAGGTGGGGCACATCAATTCTCACATTCAATAACTGCTATGGAAGACCAGGCATTAGGGTAATGAACACACTGGGGTTGATTTACTAAAACTGGAGAGTGCAAAATCTGGTGCAGCTGTGCCTGGTAGCCAATCAGCTTCTAACTTCAGCTTGTTCAATTAAGCTTTAACAATAAAACCTGGAAGCTGATTGGTTTCTATGTAGAGCTGCACCAGATATTGCACTCCCCAATTTTAGTAAATCAACCCCCATGCTCGTACTGCTCCACCAGTAATTGCAACACTGGGGAGATACAAGATGGAGGCTTGCTTTTTCACCATTTTATGGTCCCCCGGCTGTTCATTGCTGTAAGGCAATGCCGTCACATTTTGAGGTCTAGTAATAATCCCCTGAATATTCTGTATTATATCTGGAAAAAAAAAAAAACAGTAAAAAAAAAAATAAAAGTTCAATACTAAAAAAAAACAAAAAAAAAAAACACAGGCAACAATACAACTGAAGACATTTTATTAACACATGAGACTTATGCCTTGACAGCAAATTTGCGCACTGAGTACAGTCGTTCTTTTCGTTGCTGCTTTTTAGTCCTCAAAGACTCCTCATGCTTGTTCAGCCTGCGCCTGAGAGCCCTGGTCTTCTTTGGCCTCAAATCCAAAGGCTTGTACTTCTTACCCTGTTAAGACAATGTATATTAATAGTAATTTAAAGTGTGGTCCTTCGCGCTACTAAGTGAATAAACAATAATAATAATAATAATAATAATAATGTGAAGCACGTGAAATCACTGCAAGTCCTGAATTGTACACTAAACACAAAAACGGTAAATAATGAAAGTGATCGGCGCAGACTTCTAACATTATTAAAAAAAATCCCAAATAGTGTGAAGTAAACATAATAGCTGAAATCCAAGAAAAATGCATCAAAAAAGTCCATCAAAGTGATAGATTAGTGACAATCATGTGTCCATAATCCTGGTGAATCTTCTAAATAAACAATTGTATTGTGAAATTGATGTTGATCTTCTTGACTAGTCACGCAATGCTCCCAGAGCCCTTACCTCCAAATGAAGAAAAATAAGCCTTGGATCGATATCCCGGGATGGGATCGCCTATATGTCGTCCGTACTCCCAATCAATATCCGTGTAGATGGTTATGGACGTGGTTCACGATCCACTGACAGCTTGAATGGCCTCAAAATCTCGTGGTTCCGTTATGGTCGTTCAGTGTTCACCATTTAAGGAAATAAAAGAAAACAGGGCTCCCATAGCACAATATGTAAAGATAATACAATTTTTTGAAAATGCCAAGTTGCCCCTTACATCAAAAAAAGTTAAAACCAAGCTTATCTGTATGTTGCCGTGTGTCAAACACTCCTTGCATCACTTCCGGTATCTCAAACTTCTGGCCAACCGATTGGCCGGAAGTGATGCAAAGAGTGTGTTTGACACACGGCAACATACAGATAAGCTTGGTTTTTAACTTTGATGTAAGAGGCAACTTGGCATTTTCAATAAATTGTATCAACATTACATATTACACTATGGGAGCCCTGTTTTCTTTTATTTCCTTTAATGGCAAACACTGAACGTCCATAACAGAACCACGAGATTTTGAGGCTATTCAAGCTGTCAGCAGAGAGGGCTTGCTCAGCGGACCATGAACCACATCCATAACCATCTACACGGCTATCGATTGGGAGTACGGATGACATAGGCGATCCCATCCCGGGATATCGATCCAAGGCTTATTATTCTCCATTTGGAGGTAAGGGCTCTGGGAGCATTACGTGACTATTTAGTCACGAAGATTAACATCAATTTCACAACACATCTATTTTTTAGAAGATTCACCAGGATTATGGGCACTCATGATTGTCACTAATCTATCACTTTGATGGACTTTTGATGCATACACATTTTTTCTTCGATTTCAGCTACTGCCTTTTTTTTCACACTATTTGGGATTTTTTTTTATAATATTAAAAAGTGTTAGAAGTCTGCACTGATCACTTTCATCATCATTAATATTAATTGTAATAGAAGAAAAATACAAATAAACCTAAACCTCAAAATTATGACCCTTAGAATTATGCCACTGCAATCTAGTATAATGCCACACTTAAAGTACAAGGTGCCAGTGTTTTCCAGGCCCCCCCCCCCCCCCCGCCTCTTTTTAACCCTGTGGGGGGAAGAAAAAAAAAAAAAAAAAAAAAAAAAAAAAAAAAAACACACCTTGCTGACCCAGGGTGGCTTATTTCTCAATGTTGTCTATAGAGGGAGCGATGGCTGCCATACAGGCAGCAAACATATCTGCCTTTGTTCATCTCTTTACATGGGGACTGACAGGATTATCAGAAGGAGGGGGAAAAAAAAAAAAAAAAACACAATACCCTTGGGATTTTTAGAGGTACATCACCACTCTCATGATCACTTCCAAGGTATTAAAACAGGTCTACACTTTATTACCACAAGTACAGAGGCCAATCAGGCTTTGATACTATCCTCAGAGTAGTTTAAAGTAGTAAACAGGAAGACTAGCTTGATCAACTTTTAAAAGCAGCTGTGTACCCCACATACTAGCTCATTATGAAATACTTACCTTAGAACGTAGCGCCGGCATCACCTCCAGTCACGGCTGACATTTTTTCACTTGGCGATTCTTCTGGGTTCGAGGCACCGGCGCTGTGAGAAAGCAGGAGCCATGTGGGAGTCTCAGGCAAGCTCAGATTTTCCGGCAGCATCCGCTGGACCTCCAGAGCGCATGCGTCGCTGATGCCAGCAGCTGCATGCAAGGCGATTATCTCCTAAACCATACAGATTTAGGAAATATTCATTTTACCTACAGGTAAGCCTCATTATAGGCTTACCTGTATCCTTCTCAAATACTACTGTCACCCTCTGACTAACCTACAACTTCAATCTCTCCCTCCCGGAATCTTCCAACTCCAATATTCACTGGTTACCCCCATGCTTAAAAAGCCATCCTTGGCCCTTAACCACTTCAATACCAGGCACTTAACCCCCTTCCTGCCCAGGCCAATTTTCAGCGATGTCGCTGTTTAAAATGACAATTGTGTGGTCATGCTACACTGTACCCAAACAAAATTTATAATTTTGTTCCCACAAATAAGAGCTTTATTTTGGTGTTATTTGATCACCTCTGGGGTTTTTATTTTTTGCTAAAAAAAAAAAAAAAATTGCCAGATGTCACACCTATAAAAACGCCTCTTTACGTTTACATCGTGATCAGCCGTGACTGGACACAGCTGATCACGTGGTAAAGAGTCTCCGTCAGACTCTTTACCTAGAACGGAGTTGGTGTCCGACTGACACGCCGCAACAACGATCGCCGTGATGCGTGCCCCCGGCTTGTTATCCTGAACACAACCACTTTGCTATATAGCAGGCAGCAAGTGGTTAATCTCCTTGCTCCCCCTTTTCCTCTAAACGCCCGATTAGGAATAACCTTCTTGACCCCCGTTCAGTCTGCATTTCACCCTCAACACTCCGCTGAAACTGCCCTTTTAAAACTCAAATGACTAACAGCAAAAAGCTATGGACACTATTATGTACTCTTACTTCTGGGCATTTCAGCTGCCTCTCATATGGCCCACCCCCTCCAAAAAAAAAAAAAAAAAAAAAAAAAAAAAAAAATTTACTCCTTTGGTCTCCCCGGCTCTCATCCTACCTATCCCACCACACCTCAAGTGTCGCTTGCAATTTTTACATGAAATTTTGGAAATGTGGAGAAGGTATTGGGCTGGTGAGAATTCTAATGGAAGCGAGGATAACTCAGTTGCCACTTCATGCACTTTCCGCCAATACGGCTGAATCAATGGGCACGACCAAATGTGGAGGAACGTGCCTAGGCCCTGTTCACATCTTCAGCATTGATCTGAGACTGTCGGGATATTATTATGGATTCGTTCTGGTGTCCTATACCACCTGGTTTTAATCTTATAACCGTTTTCTGGCTGTGGACGTTCAAAGAGCCCTTATGAATGTACAGATGTACTCGATCGATCCCAGGAGGTTTCATCAATCACCATGTTCAGGTCAGTCTCCCAAGAGGCATGCTCCGATCTCAGGGAGGCATAAGGCTCTCCAAACATTGTGGCATAAAGCATCACTTGCAATTTTACTTCCTCCACTCATTTCTCAGGGTCCAAGGTTCTTTTCTTGGACCTCTTTTTTCAATCTACACCATCTCCCTGGGTCAGCTGATAACCTCCCATGGCTTTCAATATCACTTCTACGCTGACAACACCCAAATCTCTCTCCACCCCTCAGCTCACTTCACCAGTCTCCTCATGCATCACTAACTTACTAACAGACATATCTGTCTGGATGTCACACCACTTCCGCAAACTCCACTTGTCCAAAACCAAGCTCATATTTCCTCCTGTCGGCTCTGTCAAGAGCAATGGCATAACCATCCACCCATGCCAGGGTGCTAGGTGTTAACCTTAACTCTGAACTCTTTTCAGCCCCACATCCAATCACTTTCCTAGACTTGCAGCCTCAACATCTCTAAAATACCTCCCTTCCCAATCAATGAAACCAAAAACGCTACAGATTCACTCCCTGGTTTTCTCTCCTCAACTACTGCAACTCCCTCATTGGCTTACCTTTAAATAGGCTGTCCTTTCAGCCCATCTTGAATGCTGCTGCCAGACTCATCCACCTTACAAACCGCTCAGCATCTGCTACCTCTCTCTGCCAATACCTCCATTGGCTTCCACTCACCCAAATTCAATTCAAAATACTAATAACTTACAAAGCCAGCCACAACTCCCTCGTGACCTTCAAAACTAGCCTCCAGGACTTCTCTTGAGTCTCTCCCATCCTTTGGAATTCCCTATCCAAATCTGTTGGAGATAGTCAAACTCCAGCCACTTTAAGGCAATCCCTGAAAAAGTCTTTCAGAGCATATCCTGCCTCCACCTAACTACTTCGTTTTCGTCATCAGCTCACCCCCCAGTTACCTTTTGTATCAATTGACCCTCACTCCTAGAATGTAAGTCCTAACAAGCAGGGCCCTCCGACTCCTCCTGTATTGAATTGTATTGTAACTGTACTGTCCACCCCAATGTTGTAAAGCGCTGCGCAAACTGTTGGCGCAATACAAATCCTATATAATACTACTACTCTTAGTACATGAACTATGAGCTCCTTTATGACCGGTGGGTCATATTGAACCTGTACCCAGACTAAGGCATTAAACTATTTAAAATGGTCTTAAAAAGTGGGGCTTTAATCAGAAAATGAAGTCCTGATAGATCACTTCATGCTGGCCCCTTTTGCAGATGTAGCCATGAAAAACATTGAAGTGCCAATGCTGTCTAAAATCCAGCAACACTGGATCAGCCTGCTCTGCACATGCTCAGTTGCTCTGGTTTTTGGCACTGTGCCAAAAATGTAGAGGCCAATCTGAGGACAGTCTAAAGAATTACTACTAGAAAAAGAAATGGAAGGCGCGCACACCTATTGCATTACCAAAGATAATTTAATAAAAATTCCTCAGAGCCTAGCCTTAGCTGTACCCTGTGGTTCTGTGCATGTCCATGCATTGTTTTTATGGCCTTTTGTCAGTTGCATTTTGTGAGTACCTACTTTTATATAGAACATTATTATTAAATTATCTTTGGTAATGCACTAGGTGTGAGTGACTTACATTTCTGTTTTTCTTGTAGTTCCTTTCGGATTACCCCATCTGTGGAAGGCAGCATCCACCCAGTTTTGGATACCATAAGTACCTTTCATACCACCATTTTATCTGACATCTGTTACTCCACAACTTGGAAGACCTATTAGCGCTGGAAGTGACTGCCTAAAGATTTACTACTGCTTAGGGTCTCTGGGATTCAGCAAAATTGCAACCTCCAGCAAGAAGAAACCGGAACAAAGTTAGTGGCAATTTACAGCACACCAATTTTGGTAGAATATTGTGGAATGTATGTGCCTTGTTAAAAAAAAAAAAGAAAAAAAAAAAACCACACACAAAAGACAGAATGAGCCCAACAATGGTACAAAGGTTTGGGGGATAACAGGATTTTTAAAAACAGCTTGCCTGTAAATCCTTTTCTTTGAAGTACATCAGGGGAAACAGAGCCATAGTAGTTACTATGTAGGTTATAGGCCACCTTCAGGTGATGGACACTGGCACGCCCCAAGACTAGAAGTGCACTCCCTATATAACCCCTCCCACTACTGGGAGTACCTCAGTTTTGTAGCCAAGCAATATACGTGTATACCAAAGAAGGGAGGGACCTGTGTCCCCTGATGTACTTCGAAGAAAAGCATTTTACAGGTAGTTTTTAAAAATCCTGTTTTCTTTTCATACATCAGGGGACACAGAGCCATAGTAGTTACTATGTGGGATGTCCCATAGCAATGGCAACTGAAGGGAGAAGGACAACAAAAAAAAAAAAAAAAAAAAAAAAAAAAGTAGGGCATTGAGACTAGAGGACTTATATTGCAGCCTGCCGTACACTACGCCCAAAGGCAATATCCTCATGACCTTTTACATCGATTTGATAGAATCTGGTAAATGTATGGACTGAAGCCTAAGTTGCAGCCTTGCAGATCTGAGCCATGGAGGCCTGTTGATGCACTGCCCAAGAGGTACCAACAGCCCTGGTGGAGTGCACTTTGATATGAAAAGGAGGAATTTTCTTCTTCAGACTATAAAGCTTGAACAATCACTTGATGAATCAATTTGGAAATAGTAGATTTTGATGCTGCCTGTCCTCTTTTAGGACCTTCTGGCAGTACAAAAAAAACATTTTTTGCGAATCTGAGTGGTTTCCTTTAACTAGACCTTGACCGCTCACTACATCAAGGGAATGTAGTGACTTTTTTCCCCAGAGCCTCAATCTAGGGAAGAGAAGGCAGAACAAGATCCAGGTTTAAATGAAAACCTGTCACTACCTTTGGTAGAAATTCAGGATGAAACCGCAATACCACCTTATTAATAATTAAATATGGCTCTTTACAAGACCGAGCCGCCAATTACAATACCCTTCTGGCAGAGTATATGGCAACCAAAAAGATTATTTTTCTCGTTAAAAGTTCCAAGGGAATTTCCCGTATAGGCTCAAAAGGCTGTTTCTGCAATATGGAATACCGGCCTTGTGCGAGAAGCTCTGGCCACAACGGCAGGGTCCAAGGGTCACCTACTGCCATCTTTATGATCTCGGTAAACCAAGATCTTCTGGGCCATCAGAATCACCTCTTTCCGTTCCTGCTTGATTCTGCGGAGAAGGCGCGGAAGCAGCAGAACCGGAGGAAACTCCTAGATCAGGGAGAACTGATCCCATAAAAAGACCAAGGTGTTCTGCACGCTAGCGGATACTTCGTCTTCGACACAAAGTTGTCGACCTTGTTGAATATGGACGCATACAGATCCACGTCCGGAACACCCCATCTGACATATAGACAGAAAGATGTCGGGGTAAAGGGACCATTCTCCTGGAAACAATTGTTGGCGACTCAAGTAGTCCGCCTGCCAATTTTCTATCCCTGGAATGAAAATCACTGATAGGCAAGGAATATTCCTTTCTGCCCAAGCTAGAACATGAGTCACCTCTTTTTGGGCTGCACGACTTCTCGTGCCCCCTTGGTGATTGATGTAGGCCGTGGCATTGTCGGATTGAATCCTGACAGGACAATTGTAGTCTGAGCATCCAGGCCTCTAGGGACAGATGTCCTTTCTGACTTGGACCACTTCCCCTGGACAGATGCTTCTTCCAGGACTGCTCCCCAGCCTAGAAGGCTGGCATCCGTTGTTACCACTTTCCAGGATACTGGTAGAAAGGATTTCCCCTGTTGAAGGTTGCTGGATATCAACCACCAATTGAGGCTGACGCACCTCAGGGGATAAGCGGATTGGAAAGTCCAAAGCCTGGACCTTCTTGTTACAGGCTGACAGAATGGTGTTTTGTAGCAGTCTTGAATGAAACTGCACATAAGGAACAGCCTCAAAAAAGGAGACCACCATCTTTCCTAACAATTTCATGCACAGCCGAATGGAAGGATTTCTTTGTTTTGACAAGTCGTATCAGTTCCTTTATGGAGCCGACTCTTGCCTGGGGTAAGAATACCTTCTTTTTAACAGCATCTATGACCAGCCCCAAGTACTGTAGTCTCCTTGACGGTTTTAAGGAGGATTTTTCTAGGTTGAGAACACAGCCTAGGAATTCCAGGTATCTTATGGCTGAGATTAAACTTTGGTTTAGACCGGTGACTGACTGATTTACTAAAAGCAGATAGGCTAGGATTAGTTATACCCTGAGCCCTTAACCTGGCTAGAGGAGGCGCCAGGATCTTTGTGAACACACGCGGTGCGGTGGCTAGACTGAACAGCAGAGCAACAAACTGAAAATGACGATTTTCTACCTCGAAGCTTAGAAATTCCTGATGAGCAGGAATGGCACGTGGAGATTGGCATCAATCGATCTCAAAGCCTAAAATTCCCCTCCTTGCAGAATGGAGACATCTGATCGGATTGACTCCATGCGAAAGGAACGGATATTCAAGTGCCGGTTCAGATCCTTGAGATCTAGAACGGGTCTTACCTCCCCATTTGGTTTTGGAACCGTGAAGAGGTTTGAATAAAACCCTGAACCCTGCTCTTCTGTGGGAACCTGATATCACCTTCTGGGACCAGAGAGGACCCAGAGCTAGAAAGACTTCCCTTTTCCCTGGATCTCTGAGAACGTTTGATTTTAAAAGACGGGCAGATGTGAATTCTCGAAACTCTAGTTTGTAACCTAGAGAAAAATTGAGGAAGCCACCCATCTGTCTTGACATTGTTCCTGTCAGATCCTTTAAAATTGTAGAAGCCTTCCCCCCTCCCAAGTGAGTGGGGGCACCCCTTCATAAGGAGGCTTTAGTATTTTGCTTTGCGGGCTTCCTGCCCCAAGTCCTCTTTTGGCCCTGGGACTGCCCCTGAGGTCTTCCTCTTGAGCTCGACGGAGGCTGTCGAGACTGTCTGGAGGCAGATGCTCCTGGCACTGGAGAAGATGCACGTTTAAAAAGGAAAAAAAATGCTCAAACTTTTTCACTGGTAAAAAAAAAAAAGAAAAAAAAAAGCCTTCGGATATATTTATTCAAATCGTCTCCAATAACCGTTCACCATGAAATGCGAAACTGGCCAAGAGCTTTGTACATAGCGCTTCGGCTGACCAATTTTTCAACCATAGGACTCTGCGCGTATATACTAGTCCTAGCATAACCCGTGAGGCTTGAATAATAGTATCTTCCGTAGCATCCACCGTAAAACAGTGCTTCCGATATGCCGGCCCATTGCTGGGCCTGCTGATCAGGAATAATTTTAAGTAACTCTACAAACTGGTCCTTTATGGACCGAGATACTCCAATAGCCGCAAGAGCCGGCTGCACCACTGGACTTGCAAGAGAAATGTTCTTAAAAAGAAATTACAACTTTTTATCTGTTGGATCCTTTAACATTTACACATAGTCTACAGGACAAGTGAGGTTTTTTTTAACAAGGAGATTTCCGCATCGATTGCTGGAACCCTCCCCCCCATTTCTTATAGAAATCCTACTCCATAGGATAAAGTATAGAAAACTTTTTGGGAGGAAAAAAACTTTATCTGGGTGTTCCCACTCAGAATACGTCAGCTTTTTTTTAGCCATGAATGGATAGGAAAGCCATCCCCAGATTGGGGAGGCTTTAGTGATACCAAACAAGAGGTGGGTTCATCAATAGACTGCGCTACATGCAGCAAAAAAGTTGAGCGAACCAACTTGGTAAGGGACAGTGTACCAGCAGTCTTTCTTGTGAGACTGCTTCCTCCATATTAGGATCCTCGCAAGAGGAAGATATCAGCGTCTTCCCGATAGCCTGCCCCTTGCTCCTCAGTATGAAAGTCCTGAGCACTGGATAGGGATCTGCTACGCTTGGACCCACTATGGGAAGCGAACATAGCATCAATCTTCCGTTGAAAACACACACATATGCTGAAGTGTCCAGTGCTGCTGCAACACCAGTCCCCCCCCTGATGGCTCCCTGACCGGCCACATCACTCTCAGGAGGATGATGATATTTTCTTAGACATGGATTTACGTTGTAAAATAATCCATCCTTTAGAACCCTTGTCCCCCTTCCACTCATAGTCTGATGCACAAAGCAGAGGCACTACCAGAAGGAATGCATACACTTCTAGGGCTATAGTCCAGCAAAATTGCTGCTATTAATGCCCAGCCTGAAGCAGTAACAATGTGTCAAAGGAAATGCCTGTGTCACCAAACCTGATAATGCCACCCCTTTCGTTCTTGTGTCCCTCCACAGCCTGCAGCAGCACACAGCGTGCGTTTAAAAACTTGCCTTCACGTGCACCTGGTGTCAGAACGCCGATAGTCCCACCCCCCTGTGTTCCCTACTGCTCCACCCCCCCACATTTCAAAAGGAAGGGTTTACCCGTGCAAGTGGCAGACTACAGGTCCTCAGACCCAGAGAGAGCATAGGGGTGCAACAGGCGGGGAGACAAACCTCCCTTAGGCTTACAGGAGGAGGCGTTCGGCTCCTGACAGCGCTGTTTCCAGCATGAGGCGGTGGGTGCTTAATACAGCCCCCAGTGGTGACACATAATCATGACAACATTTTTAAAGGAGACATTCATAAGAAAATTCAAAGAATTTCTTAGAAAACTCCACTTACCTTTCCCGCCGCAGGGCTTTCTGTGGTAAACAGACCCAATCTTCACCCTTCACGGTGGGTTCCGTTAAACCTTCAGGAGCTGGGGATCCTCAAGAAACCCACTATCCTGGACCTGCAACAGCACCCTGCCAGTAAAACTTTAAGGCCTCACTACCAAAAAAGTACTGGAACCCAGGGTCCAGCTCTCTAAAAAGAGAAGCATTCACAGGCAAAACTTTTGTTTCTTTAGATATGACCATTTAAGACACTTTGAATGGATCCGGTCAGCATGGCTAGCCCCAGCAAGGATTGCTCCAGTGGAGCTCAGCACAGCTTTACTTGTGACCAACACCTTAGACACTTGCGAAAAAACTGAGGTACTCCCAGTAGTGGGAGGGGTTATATAGGGAGTGCCAGTGTCCATCACCCGAAGGTGGCCTATAACTCACATAGTAACTACTATGGCTCTGTGTTCCCTGATGTATGAAAAGAAAAATCAGGAAAGACTTCAGGAAATTATAAAATGTACAGTCTAGAGGAAATCAGGGAAAGGGGAGACATGTTGAAACCTTTAACTGTTACTGCCACAGACTTATGCCAAAAGGTTAATGGCAGTGGGTTTTGTTCAACACTCCTGGCTGCCATAGTAGCTGGAAGTGTGTACACACGCCACAAGCCCACGGTTTGCTTTCTATCAAGGGTGATCCAGTGGCTTTACAGCCGTCCCCTCACTTTGTGACCCGCAGAACTGATTAGATGGCGCAATGTTGGAAAGGCAACCTCCACATCCTTCAGAGAAATTTGCACTTTAAACCTTTAAAGATAAACTTACCTTAAACGAATGTATTCACCAGTAAAGCCTGCTCATCCTTGAAGAGGAAAAGCAGGCTGTCACTTGGTGCAAGTTAATATAGCAAGAGCAGATTCACACTGTTGCTACTAAAAGCACAATGCTGGGTGATTGTCTTGCAAAATAGTAAAAAACCCACACACTTAAAATTGACAGTAAACTCTGGTTTATAAAAAATGAGGCATTTGGACTTCCCTGTTAAAAAAAACCCTGTATTTTAAGCGTACAGTACATGGGCAAATTTATATACCAAAGTTAGACTCATACCTTAAAAAAGGAGAAGTCCACCCTCAGCTTGTTTGACCGGACTCCTTTGAGTCACAGGAGTGCAATTTGTTTTGCACTCCTGTGACCAGTTTTCAGCAGAGAGCAGACTTCAGTCCGCTCTCTGCTGACATTGCAGAAATCAGTCCAGGCACCGCAACATCTCGACGATGGGAGTCTGGATCCGCCAGGTGCCTGGACTGATACCAGTCTCAGCCTCCCAGCGAACCGCTGAGAGCCTGAGACTGTCGCTCCCCGCCCCTCCACAGCTCAGCACTCAAGTGACGTGGAGGTGCAGAGAGGAGAGCTGCTGATTGACAGTCAGCAGCTCTCTGCTTGGGGAGCTGTGAGAACCGAGCCATCAGTGGTGTTTGATCACTCGGTTCTCAGTGTAGAGGACAGATGCAGCATCCACCTAGGCAGGTATGATGGCGGAAAAAAAACAAACCCATACTTGTCTTTTTAAAAGGCAGGGTTTTTCAACTAGGGTTCCACAAGAGGTCCGCCACGATCTGTCGATCTCAGACAGCCAATGGTTGGCTGTAGTGAGTGGTTGCCCGCTGGCCCCTCCTGTCAATCCCAGGTGCTTGTATGTGACATTACCTGGGAAGTGGGTGGTAAGGAACAGCACACCATGAGGACAGATTACAGCCACTTCCCTGCCTAGCTCTGCATAAGAAGGAAATCGCTGCAAGGATCCTGTTCCCATATAGCAGGTTAAGCAGTACAGCGATTGTACCATCTAATCGATCCCTTTATATGCTGAAAAAAAAAAACCTAGTTGATCCTGCCTGGTCCTGTACCGCACCCCCCCCCCCCCCATTTGCTGACCTACAATATCGCGGTCAGCTTACAAGCTTCCGTCATCCTGTTTTCCTCTACTCCCCTCCCTGTCAACTCCTGTGTGAGCCGATCTCTTCACTGTCCCTCCCTCTGAGTTGTGTCCAATGATGTACTCAAAAGGATTTTACAGGCAAGTATGACATAAAAATCCCATTTTCTTTTTCATAATCATGGGACACAGTCAGGCTAAATTTCATTACCTGCTGGGACATCCCAGAGCAACAGCCTTCAGTGCAGGGAGACACCCTGCCAAACAAACAATAGCCATCAGAACTTGTACAGCAGCCAGCAGTACACTGCAGCCGAATCCTCAGCTGCTCGAACATCCACTTGATAGAATTTTGTGAACGTATGCACTGAAGACCAGGTGGCAGCCTTACAAATCTGAGCCACAGATACCCAATGGCGAAAAGCCTGATCCTCAGATCTCCGTAGAGTTAGACAGATAAACCTTGATGGCCCGGACAATGTCCAAAGAATGCAGTCTCTTCTGCCAAACGAGGCAGAGAAAGAAAAAAAAAAAAAAAAAAAAGGCAAAATATCATCCCGATTTAAATGAAAGGCCGACACCACCTTTAGCAAAAAGGATGGAACAGGTCGTAACACAACACTGTCATGGTGAAGGATCAAGTACTGTTCCCTGCATGAAAGGGCCGCCAACCTTCTAGCCGAGGTGATAAGCTAGCCTTCCTGATGGCTGTGTGAAAGCAAGGTCTAATGGAATTTCCTTAAAAAGGTTCAAATGGTTGTTTCTGTAACAGACAACACCAAGTTAAAGTCCCAAGGACACATAGGTGACCTAATGGGGGAAAGCAAGAGAGTTGCCCCTTGCATAAAAAGGTTTGGATCAGTGAATGGGAGGCTAAAGGCTTTTGGAAGAATACTGATAGGACCAAAACCTGACCTCTGATTTTACTCAAAGCCAAATTTGATTTCCACAGCTGACTGTAGAAGAGAGAAGCCTCCCAATAACATTTCTGAAGTCGCCATTTTCTGGCTTCACACCAAGCAATACAAGTCTTCCAGACCTTATGATAAATCTTCCTAGTGACAGCTTTTCTAGCATCCACGAGTAGACACCACTGGTCCCAAGATGCCATGGTCCTTTAACACCCTGGCTTCAATACCCATGCTGTCAAATTTAGAGACTGTAAATGGAGGTGGAATATAGGACCTTGAGACAGTAGATCAGGGCAACGTGGAAGCGTCTATCGTCAGTCTCAATCTCCAGAAACCAGGGCCTTCTGGGCCAGGCTGGTGCTACCAGAATGACTGGAACCCCTTCTCTGAATCCTGCGCAACAAAGGTGGAAGGAGGGGGATTGGAGGGAAAGCATAAACCAGGGAGTACTGGCTCTATGGAACTATCAGAGCATCTGCTCCAATTTATGGGGGATCCCCAACACTGGCAAATTTCCTGGAACACCACTGGGTGTAGGGACCATTTCCCCCCAGGCAGATCTGCTGGCAGCTGAGATAATTTGCCTTCCAGTTCTCTACTCCCAGAATAGTGTGTAGTTCACCTCCTTCAAAGCTGAACGACTCCTGGTACTGCCTTGGTGGTTTATATAGGCCACTGCCGTGGAATTGACAGACTGAACCCTGATGAGGCAGTCCTGAAGCTCCACCGTCGAGGACCGCAGGGCCAGATGTACTGCCCTTAATTCTAGGACGTTGATGGGGAGGGTCTGCTCTGTCCCTGACCATTTCCCAAGCGCTGCAAGCCAGTCTAGGGTCCCTCCCCAGCTTGAGAGACTGGTATCTGTAGTGAGTACTCTCCAAGTTACCTGGAGAAATTATTTTTCCTTACGCAGGTTCTGATCCTGCAACCACCAGTTTAGTCTTAAGCATGCCTGAGGAAAAAAAAGCACGCTTTAATTCCTCTGTTCCAAGCCGACAAGATGTCTTGTTGTAAAGGCCTGGAATGGAACTGGGCATAGGACACTGCCTAAAAAGGATTATACCATCCTCCCTAGAAGACTCAGAGCAGAATGGAGGGTTGTCTGATGCCCCTGACGCACCTGATCCTGCAGGGCAAAGATCCTTACGTGTTTAGAAACAGACCTAAATATCTTAGACTTTGAACTGGTCTCAACGGTTAACTTGTCGGTATTTATGATCCAGCCTAAGCTTTTAAAATGCCTCACTGTGTATTATGCTCTGTTCTAGAGCCTGTACTGAGTGATCTCTGAGGAGGACGTCCAGATACCTGAGCACCGGGATCCCTTGGGCCCTTAAAAAAAAAAAAAAAAAAAAAAAGAGACAGTACTGGTGCTAGGACCTTTGTGAACACCCGGGGCAGCTGAAGCAAGCCCAAAGGTTACAGCTACAAACAAAGCGACGTTCCTCTACTGCAAAACGTAGGAACCTCTGATGAGGCCGAAAGATCGGTACGTGCAAGTACACGTCCTTTATATCGATGGAGGCTAAAAAGTCTTCCCTCTGGAGTGAGGCTACTACTGAGCGGACAGACTCTATTAGAAAGGACTGTATCAATAGATACTTGTTCAGGGACCTTTGGGTCCAAAATGGGCCTTGTGTTTCGTTAGGTTTCTAAACCGTAAACAGGTTTGAGTAAAACCCTGTGCCCCTTTCAAATATAGGAACCTCTACAATCACTCATTGATGCACTAGATGTAGTGCCTGAACCAATAAGTTTTGTGGAGGATCCGAGGGAACATTGGATTTTAGAAACCTGAGGGGGAACCCCCCCGTAACTCCAGCTTGCAACTGCAAGATATAATTGAGGTGACCCACTCGTCCTGAATTGTTGGTTTTCCAAATGGCCGCAAAGTGCAGCAGCCTCCCCCCCCACCCAATGGAGTGGGGTCATCCCCTCAAAAGGAGGGCTTGGTTTAGAATTTTGGACCCAGGGCCTTTTCTGGCCTTCTGTATATATTTGTCCAAGTGATTAGCGAATAAACATTCACCATGAAACGGGAAACCTGCCAATAACTTTTTACAAGGAAGTTCAGCTGACCAGTTCTTAAGCCATAAAAAAAGTCTGCGCATATGTACAGACAAGAGCCAGACGAGAAACCTGCTGTATTGAATTCTTTAAGGCATCATCAACAGCAAAAACACAGTGCTTGAGGAATATCTGTTGGTCTTGCTTTCAGGCAGATCATCCTGTGGTTAGGCCTATCCGGCCGTTTGACCTGATCGTTTACGGACTGGCAAATACCAATTGCTGCAACAGCTGGCTGAATTGGCCAAAGAAAAGGAACCCTTTAATACTAACTCCAATTTCTGGTCAACAGGGTCTTTCAAGCACTGTGCGTTATCTACCGGACAAGTTAAGTTCTTGTTTAAGGAAGAGACTGCTGCATCTACGGCTGGCATGCTACATTGTTTAACAAACTTTTCATCCATGGGATATAAAAAGGGAAAAACTTTTAGGAGGCAAAAAAGTCCTGTCAGGATGTTCCCAATCAGCATACACCGCTTGTTCCAACAGGGGGTGTAGCGGGAAAGTCTGTGCGATCTGAAAAGGGCTCAAAGATCCCAAAGAGGACCAGAGGGGCTCAGTCACCTCTGCAAGAGGCAACTTAAAGGCAGAACGAAATATTTTGGTCAGAGTCAGAATCAAAAGCCTCTGCAACTGAGGAGCAGACATCGACTAGATATCTTCTTATCCAGATTGCTTGGAAGCAGACTTATCTGCCGGGCACTCCACCGAATCCTGAGCTTTCGGCTCTACCCCATCCTCAAACCATTCGTGCTCCAGACTAGGAGACTCCCGGGGGGGGGGGGGGGAAATCTGTCACGCTTCCTGCCACCCTGCAGGATGGAGGCAATCATGCCGGCAATCCTGTGCTCTAACCCGGCTAGTGCTGAGGACAGTTCATCCTTAGTGATAAAGGGTGAAGCAGCAGCGTTGACTATAGGCACAATACCAGATAGGTGCAGCGGCCCAAATTGCCTGGGAGCCTCTGGTCTTTCAGGGGATACAACACTAGAGATAGGACTAGGTTCATCAGGAACTACTGATGACATAGGTGTGCCCTTCCCTATGGGGTTAGTCCCTTCCCTATGGTGTTAGTCCCACTCTTTTTGGAAGACATTCAATGCCGCATACAAAGAGTACTTGGGTGTAGTTAAAACACCTCAGAAGGGAGTCCCTTTAATAGGGCTCACCAAGCCCTTATGCAACAATCCTCCTAAGCACCTTTAGCCTGCCAAGCAACACCTGGTGACTCACGTGACACGGGTAAGGAAAAATGAACCACTGCAAATGTCTGTTCAGAGCCTGCTCTGTGTCCCACAGCTGCCTTCTGGAAGCACCACATGCTTGGCCTGCACAGCTTAAATAAGCTGGGTGTGCGCCAGAACGTTCTATGTGCGTGACTGTATTTGCCTATGACGCAAATCTTCGTATAAAGATTAAGGCTATGGCACATGCGCAGCAAAGCCACATGCGCCATAGCAGCCAAATGGCGCTCTTGCGAACGAACATCATGGCGCACCATCGTCCACCGCCATGCAGGTAAAAAACAGCCAGACAAGCAAAAAAGTACACTTTGCAAACACCCACAGCTAGCCCAGAACTCCCCCGTATGGTCACCGCTTACAGGTGTCCAGCCTTTAGCTAGCTTGACTGATTGTTACAATCACTGGGACACCCACAATAATAAAAAAGAGGTTTCACTTACCCGTCCAGGCGCAGATCCACTTAGGAACTTGCCGTGAAGATTGGGCCCTTAGCTTCCGTCACTTGGACCTTCAAGGAGTGGGTACCCTTTCATGTTTAGGGTCCACTCGCTTGGACCTGTACAGCACCCTGCAGAAAAATGCCTTAGCGCTGTAGTGTCCAGGATTTCCACTCCGCAGGGTCCAGCGCCCAGAGGCCACATTACTGGCAAAACCTCGCAGGATCTTGAGTCTTCTTTACAAGGCTCAGGTACCATTGAGCTAAGCATAAAAGCCTGTGTCATATGGATCTGATCGGTCAATCCATCGATTCATTTTGGAACCGCTTGTGGGACTAGAAACCTGGAGCTCAGTTAGCTCAAACAAACCGTGCCATCCACCTTGCACACTGGGGGGAAAAACCAAACTAAAAACCAAAAAAAAAAAAAAAAAAAAAAAAAAAAAAAAAAAAAAGGAACCTAAAAGTACTTCCTGTATGGGAGGGATAATATAGGGAATCGCTTCCTGTCTGAAGAACTTTGCTCTAGCAGTGTCCATTCACCCAATGATGGAGTATAACAAAGCAGGTATTGAATTAGCCTGTGTCCCATGATGTATGAAAAAGAAATACTTTATTTCAGTGAGTTTCTGGCCATTCACATGACCTCCGGTCGCTCTCCTCCCCCATAACAGGCAGGCGGCAACTCTTGTTCTGGGACAACGTCATGAGACGTCCCAGCCTCACCATGCTTGCGTGCCTTCATGTGCTACACAAATTTGTGCATGGCTTTATTTTATAGGAAATAGGTTTGCAATATATTTGTTTAAACAGTTATTTGGGAAAGTTTACCGATCTGTACATACTGAGTTTTGCACCAATTTGATTGAAAGTTGACACTTGTATGTTTTTTAGTTGCCTATATTTGATATGTGTAGGAAGCGCACCAGTGTACATCATTTCTATGGGTTGTGTACTCTACCTTTCAGGGTGCTGCATTTAAGTTTACACCAATCACAAGGAATATTTTCACATTTAATGGAGTGAAAGCGACCCAGTCTAACAAATCAAGTATTCTTTTATGGTACATGGTTAGCCAGGTGTGTCTGCGTCACTTACATAAGATGGCACCAAGATGAAGGCTAGCCGGTGAAGGCTTAAAAAGATCTGCTGCTGACAACTTGGTGCCAGATAACACAGCATACCTTCAGAAGTCTAGTTGAGATCATGCCTCGATGGGTCAGGGCTATTTTGGTGGCAAAAGGAGGACCTACGCAATATTAGGTGGTCCTAATGTTATGGCTTATCAGTGTGGATGTAAAGGCAGCCGCAAGCCACCACCAGTAACTAAGCAGCTCTTGTTCCTACAACCAGCCTGTAGAAGTCAGGAATGCCTGGTATTCAAGTTATTAAAGCATGTAGAAGGATTTCAGTGTTCCTGCTGTTGCAGAGCGCCATCTCCTGGCAAGTAATTAAAATTTGCAATATTTGATATTTATGAAACTAAAATTTTCCTTTTTTTGGGCTGCATATAGAACACACCCTTTAAAGTCCAACTCTGCAAAACCTAAAAAGTCACCCTTGGCGGTGGGGCTGCAGGCGCTCGTTTATTCTAGGGGGAAGAGAAAAAATAAAAACATTTATCCAATACTGTTTCTCTGGCAGACCGTGCTCCCCAATGCTCTGGCAATCAACTATCTCTTGAAGTCATCAAGTCTAATGCACGGCTAAGGACCCTACAACAGTCTTGAGCACATCAGGAGCTTAGCCCGCTTGAGAATGAAAGTCACTGCAGGGACCAAACTAGCGTCGTGGAGGAGCTAAGGATTGCACAAGTAAAACTACTTTTCCATGCCCCCTAGACCCAAAAAAGCAGGTAACCCACAGATCTGTAACCCCACAGATCTGTGGATGTGTGCAAGTGGAAAGATAGCCGATTCCACTAGTCAAATACCTAGAGCAGGCAGGGATCACTGAAGAGGTGGCATTTAAATAATACAAATAAAAAAGGGAGGCTGTAAAATTGACAGCCACAGACTGGTTTCTTCTGCTGGCTTGTACATCATGACAGAAGTTTGAGCCGACTGGGAGGAACCACAATGTGAAGTTGCAAAAAGGTAATCTACTCATCAACTGGTACCTTCAGAGGCCAGGAAGCAGCAAAAAGGTAAGTAGTTATGTCTTTTAACATTTTACCCTTGCCAGCATAGCAACCCTATGCTGGCAAGGGTAAAAGTACAGGACAGTGAAGGTCTAGGTTCCACTGTTAAACACAATAAATATATATATATATATATATATATACACACATACATACACACACATACATACATACACACACATATAATATATACATTAAAAAAAACCAAAACTACTCACTTTGTAAAATTTCCTCAAGTTTTCTTTTTGTGTCTGGTTGATCACAGTTAGAACTCTGGCGATGGACTTGCGAACAACACGACTGAAAGAAAGTACATTATAGTTAAGAAATGTGGAAAATTCTCGAGTCTTGTGGTGTGCCTAAAACAGACCAACACAAAAGTTGTGTTCTACATGATTAATCTTTTTTGTACCAAGCTTTCACCATGAGCCCTGCGTGAAGCACCAATTTCTACTTGACACTTTTACCCTCTTCGTACCCAGGCCAAATTTGCAGATTTCAGCACTGTCACACTTTGAATGACAATTGTGTGGTTATGCTACACTGTACCCATATAAAATTTTTTATAATTTTTCTTCCACATAGATCGAACTTTCTTTTGGTGGTAATCAACACTGGGTTTATTTTTTACTAAACGAAAAAAAGGGTTTGGGAAAACACATTTTTCATAGTTTGTAATAAAATTTTGCAAACAGGTAATTTATCTCCTTCACTGGTGGGCACCGATAGGGCAGCACTGGTGGTAACCGATAATCAGGACACGGAGAATCAGTCCCTTTCACACAAGCCGGTTAGACTAGACAATGCTGATTACGTTGTAAAGGGCTGCTGCGATTGGCCCTTTATCCCGATTTGTGATGAGCCGTGTCCAAAGGACGCAGCAATCAGAGCACTGGCCGCAGGGGGAATGCTGGTAGCAAGACATGGGAGGACATCTATGGCTGTAGCCGTCTTTCGGCTATAGCGTGGGAAGTGGTTAAAGCTGAAGTCCAGTATCTTGGTCCAGCTTACCCAAGTATGCATATCTAATAGTTGAGCAATTGATGTGGAAGCTGAAAATCACAGAGACCCCAGAGAATAAACTGGAGATCTTTGCAATACTTTGTCACACCATTTGTGCGGCAGTCTTTTTTTGTGAAAGAGACACTTTTTGCAAATAAGAAAAAACAGTAGTTAGCTTTTTTGTATAAATGTGAAAGATGTTTTACGCCGAGTCAATTGATACACAAGTCATGCTTTAAAAATGCGCACACTCGTGGAATTACGACAAACGGCAAATAAAAATCTCCATAGGCGGCGTTTTAATTTTTTTGCAGGTTACCCGTTTAGAGTTTAAGAGGAGTTCTAGTGCTAGAATTATTGTTCTTGTTCTAACGATCGCGGCGATACCTCACGTGTTATTTGAACACCGTTTACTTATGTGGGCACAACTTGCGCATGCATTCGCTTCTGCACACGAGCTTGAAGGGATGGGACGCTTTAAAAATGTTTTGCTTATTTATTTTCTTTATTTGTACATTGTCCCATTAAAAAAGTTTTTTGGATCACTTATATTTTTATTACAAGTAGAGGTCGACCGATATATCGGCCGGCCGATATATTGGCCGATATTTGGCGTTTTTTACTTAATCGGCATCGGCCGATTGTGCTGATAAAAAAGGCCGATTATAACTTCAGCCATGACTTGCAAATGACTTCTGTAATAGAAGTTAATGCAAGTTTCCCTAAGTTATCTGTGAAGAGGATTCTCTCCCCCTCTGGGCAGCCTGCCAAGTCTGATAAGAAGATACATTTGTATCTTTCAGGTTCTTTTTATCAATAGACTGAACTCCGTGGAGAAGTTCTCAGTTTAACCATTTAAAGACTAAATCTTTTCTGACACTTGTTGCTTAAAAGTAAAAATCCTGTATTTTCTGCTAGAAAATCACTTAGAACCCCCAAACATTATATATATTTTTTTAGCAGAGACCCTAGTGAATAAAATGGTGATTGTTGCAATATTTTGTGTCACACGGTATTTGCGCAGCGGTCTTTCAAACGCAATTAAAAAAAAAAAAAATACAGTAATGAATTAAAAAAAAAATAAGCAGTAAAGTTAGCCCATTTTTTTTCGTCCAAAAGTTTTGATTACCTGTTTTTGTGTATTTATTATTTTTTTTTTAGTTTTTTTTTCTAAATTATACATACAAGTGAACTGATTGAAGGTTTGTTTTGTTTAATGTTTAAATGAAAAAAAATTTCTGTATTATTTAAGGCTGCTTTCACACTGCAGCGGGCATGCGTTGATGGTAAAACGCTGCTAGTTTTAGCGGCGCTTTACCGTCATTTTAGAGGCGCTATTCGGCTGCTAGCGGGGCGCTTATAACCCAGCTAGCGGCCGAGGAAGGGGTTAAATGCGCCCCTGAAGCGCCGCTGCCAAAACGCTTTGCAGGCGCTTCGGCAGCGGTGCATTCATTTCAATGGGCAGGAGTGGTGGAGGAGCGGTATACACCGCTCCAAAGATGCCGTTTGCAGGACTTTTTTTTACATCCTGCCAGCGCATCACCTCAGTGTGAAAGCACTCGGGATCTCACACTGAGACTGCAGGGGAGCCGTTTTGCAGGCACTTTACAGGCGCTATTTTTAGCCCAAAAGCACCTGAAAAACACCCCAGTGTGAAAGGGGTCTAACTGTTAGATTTTATGAGATGAAGGGAAAAAAGAAAGGAAAAAAAAAATCGGCCAAAAAAATCGGCATCATATATCGGCCATCGGCCACCGCGATTTCTAAATATCGGCATCGGCATCGGCCAGAGAAAAACCCATATCGGTCGACCTCTAATTACAAGGACTATAAACATCCCTTGTAATAGAAAAAAGCAGGACAGGGCTTCTTTAATGTGAGATCTGGGGTCAAAAAAGAACTCAGATCTCTCAATTGCACAAAAAAAATAAATAAAGGGCCCCCTTTTTAAGGCCGGAAGTGACGTTTGACATTGCTCCGGTCTGCTATCACACCATCTTGCCCATTAATCCAGACGGTTGGATAGTTTGCCACTGCTGACATTTCCGGTAAGTGGGGAGAAAACTACCGGAAAGCAGAAAGAAAAAAAAAAAAAAAAAAAAAAAGCAAACTTAGCAAAACAGTCCATTTTTTCTTTAACCACTTCAGCCCCGAACCATTAGGCTGGCAAAAGACCAGAGCACTTTTTGCGATTCAGTATTGCGTCGCTTTAACTGACAATTGCGCGGACGTGGCTCCCAAACCAAATTGACGTCCTCCCCCCCCCCACAAATAGAGCTTTCTGTGGCTTTTATTTTTTGCGCTATATAAAAAAAGAAAAGCGACAATTTTGAAAAAAAAAAAGCATTTTTTTACTTTTTGCTATAATAAATATCCCCCCCAAAAATATATATAAAAAAAATTCTCAGTTTAGGCCGATACGTATTCTACTTTTTTTTTTTTTTACCAAAATCGCAATAAGCGCTTATTGATTGGTTTGCGCAAAAGTTATATCGTCTACAAAATAGGGGATGGTTTTATGGCATTTTTATTAATTTTTTTTTTTTTAATAGTGGCGGCAATCAGCGATTTTTATCGTGACTGCGACATTATGGCGGACAAATCGGACACTTTTGGGACCATTCACATCTATACAGGCATCAGTGCAATTAAAAATGCATTGATTACTGTGTAAATGTGACTGGCAGTGAAAGGGTTAACCATTAGGGGGCGCTTTAGGGGGTCAACTGTGTCCTAGGGAGTGATTCTAACTGCGGGGGGTGGGCTATGTGTGACACAACACGGATCACCGCTCCCGATTACAGGGAGCGGTGATCAGTGTCCTTTCATTAGGCAGAACGGGAAAATGCTTGTTTACATCAGCATTTCCCCGTTCTTACTCTGAGACAATCGCAGGTATCCCTGCGGACAGCGAGTCTGTGGGACCCGCACCACCGGCAAGCCGCTTCTTAATATGCCTGTAGTGCCCTTCTGCCAAAGTATATCGGCGTGAGCCGGTCGGCAAGTGGTTAAATAAAAATTGATCCGAGTGATATTTACCAGATTCAACCTCTAATAGTAGATACAGTATCTCTCTTCTGTCTGTTATTCTCAGAGTGGATTAGAGATCTTGCTCCCCAACCATATAGTTGGTTATTTAAATTTACCACTGCACATAAAGAATAAATTGCCTTTTTTTTTAAACTTTACATATTAAAGTATTTGTAAAGCTTTAATTATTTAACAAAACAAAACTAACATATACTTGCCCCCACTGTGCAGCTCATTTTGCAAAGCGCTCTTCCAGGGGGGGGGTTACCTTGCAGACGCGCTCCCAAGTCAATAATTTGGCATCCATAGCCGCCGAATGTATGACTCGGCCCTGGGTCATTGGATTTGATTGACAGCAGCGGGAGCCAAAGGCTGCGCTGCTATCAATCTATCCAATCAAGAGCCGAGAACCCCGGGCAGAGGGACAGCACGCCCCAGACGTGGGAAATTCCGGGGCTCAGGTAAGTAAAACGGGGTGGCTAGGGGGCCGGTCACTGCCAGGTGTTTTTTCACCTTAACCACATGCTGACCGGGCCATACCCAAAAGACTACCAACAGCGCTGTCGGCTTATTATGGGAGGGCGTCTTCACACAATCGCCCCCTGGAGCACGCACCCGGAATGTCAGTTCATCCCTGGCTCATCCGTGCCACACATCAGTGTCTCACAAAAGTGTAATAGGTAGTCAAATTAGATTTGAAATGTATGTCCCTGATGGTGCGCCCTGCATGTTGGGCCTCTGTATGTAGCCAGGCTGGGTAAAAGTCTCACAAGTGTGGTATCGCCATACTCCGGAGTAGTAGAATGTGCTTTGGGGTATAATTTGTGGTATGCATATGCTGTGTGAGAGAAATAACCTGTTAATATGACAATTCTGTGGAGAAAAAAACCAAAAAAAAAAAAAAAACCAAAAAAAAAACCAAAAAAAAACCAAAAAAAAAAAAAAAAAAAAAAACACACACCACAAACCTTCATGTTGCGAAAAATTGTGGGGGAAAATAAAAAAAAGGGGTCATTTGGTGGGTATTTGTACTTTCCTGGCTTGTTGAAATGTCAAGAAATGATAAGCCATCAGTACATCAGGTGTGATCAATTTTCAGTGATTGACAACTGAAACAAAGGAAAATGCTATTTTTTTTTTACAAATTTTTTGGTCTTTTTTCATTTATAGCACAAAAAATAAAAAACCCAGTGGTAATCAATTACCACCAAAAGAAAGCTCTATTTGTGTGAAAAAAAGTGACAAAAATTCATATGGGTAGCATGTTGCCTGACTGAGTAATTTTCATTCAAAATGTGAGAGCACTGAAAGCTGAAAATTGGTCTGGTTAGGAAGTGGGTTTAACCACTTGCCGACCGCCTCACGCAGATATACTGCGGCAGAATGGCACGAGCAGGCAAAGTAACGTATGGGTACGTCACTCGCCTCCCCCGGTGCCCGAGACAGTCGGCAGCGTTACAGGAGCGATCCATGCTGAGGGGAGAGTCCACTGATTCATGGCCACCCCCTCGCGATCACTCCTGGCGAATGGAATGCTTCCTCTGCTTCTGAACTGTAAACAGAAGCAGAGGAAGTGATATCTCTCCTCGTGTCGGTTTTTTCGGTCCAGCGCGTGAGGAGAGAGAACATCCAAGTAAGTGAACCAACACTACACATACTAGTAGAACACGCAGGCACACTAATCCCCCCCCCCCATATCACCCCCCCTGCACCCCCGTCACAGTGACACCAATAGCGGTTTTTACACTGATTACTGCATTCGTGTCATCTGTGACCGTTATAAGTGGTGGTAGGGCAGTTAGTGGTAGGCCCATTTAGGTCTAGGGTACCCCCCCTAACGCCCACATAATAATCACCCCCCAGTTAACCCGTCGCTAGGTAGCCAGGTAAGTATTTAGGTTCACCGTCAAATGACGGAGCGATCACTTGTAACAAACCGGCGTCATGTCATGACACCGGTTCCTTTCTCCCCTCTGTGTACTGATCTGTACAGTGGAGGGGAGAGATCGGATGGCAGCAGTGACAATACTCTGCCACGCCCTGACAATACTCTGCCACGCCCTGACAATAGGGAGATTGTGGATATTGCAGTGTGGGAGATTTTTTTTTTTGTTGATCCGAAAATGATCCGAACCGTGACTCCTGATCCGAGGAACGATTCGAACCATGAGTTTTTTGATCCGTTGCACCCCTAGCTAACACCCACGCACGCAGCATACACCTCCCTTAGTGGTATAGTATCTGAACGGATCAATATCTGATCAGATCCATACTAGTGTCCCCAGCAGTTTAGGGTTCCCAAAAATGCAGTGTTAGCGTGATCAGCCCAGATACCTGCTAGCACCTACGTTTTGCCCCTCCGTCCGGCCCACCCAAGGGCAGTATCGATCGATCACTGTCACTTACAAAACACTAAATACACATAACTGCAGTGTTCGCAGAGTCAGGCCTGATCCCTGCGATCGCTAACAGTTTTTTTTTATATCGTTTTGATAGTTGCTAACAGTCAGGAGCTTTTACTTCTGAGTCTCACTACTGTACCAGTAAATTTAGAGACCAAAATCGAAGGTACAGTAGTGAAGAGGCCTACACGTTTCTGAGCATGACAGATAGTGAAGAGGAAGTCACTCATCTGTCAGATTCAGGCTCAGAATACGAGCCTGTAGACAGCGGCTCCATGACAGATAGCTGACAACAGAGTTGCGGCCTAGTATACCCTGGTCGTAGTCAAACAAGCACTGCAGTAACACTTGGTGACGTGGGGAGTACCATAAGTGCAGTTCAAGCTGGTGAGGGGGCAAGCACAAGTAATGTCCTGCTGCCACCAAAAAGATGACAAACAAGCCCGTCTTGTCCATAGTGCCCTTCCTGCTGCATTCGCCAATCCTAATTGGGAACCCACCACTTCTGCAGCACCTGTACTTCCCCCATTCACTGGCCAACCCGGCATTCAGGTGGAAACAGTTGATTTTACGTCACTTGATATTTATTCACCGTTTTTCACCGAAGATCTCTATAGATCTATTGTGGACCAAAGCAATTTGTATGCTGGTCAATACATCGCCACTATTTCCCAGTCTTCCCTTGCCAGAGATCAGAATCTGTAATTGGTTTCCAAATTTAAGCTCTTTCTGGGCCTATCCCTCAACATGGGCATAACTAAAAAAAAGAGCGAGTTGCGGTCATATTGGTCCACTGACCCAATTTCACCATATGCCCTTGTTCTCTGCCTCCATGACCAGGGCATGATACGAGCAGATCTTGTGGTTCATGCATTTCAACAACAATGAACTCTGTCGTCCTGGTGGAGACCCTGGATACGATCGGCTCTACAAAATTTGGCCCCTTGTAAACCACTTCAACCAATGTTTTGCAGACTTGTTTACTCCCCATCAAGTTGTCTGCATTGACGAGTCCCTGATTAAGTTTTCTGGCCACTTGTCATTCAAACAGTACCTTCCAAGCAAGTGTGCCAGATATGGAGTCAAGATGTATAAGCTCTGTGACAGGGCTACAGGCTATACATGTAGTTTTATGGTTTACGAGGGCAAAGATAGTCACTTAGAGCCGACAAACTGCCCTGACTACATAGAAAGCGCTGGCAAGATTGTGTGGGACTTGGTGTCACCCTTATTCGGAAAGGGGTACCCCTTGTACATGGACATTTATTACACAAGTACTACTTTTTAGTCACTTGTTTGATCGTCAGATTGAAGCATGTGGTACCGTGCGACCTAACCTCCGGGGCTTTCCCCAGCGGGTTGTAGATTCCCATCTTAAGCTGGGGGAGAGAGCCTGCTTTAAAGCGGGGGTCCACCTATCTATCGTGTGTAATAAGTCCGCCTGTGTCAGGTTGTGTTGTAAAGAATAACTTATAAAATTCACTGAAGGCGGCTTCCATCTTCATTGTGGGCATTTGAAGCCCACAAGCATGTATTTCCTGGATGCGGTGAATGCTATGCTCCCAGCATTCACCGAGATGTTGTGATGATGCTGTTGCACAATGCATGCTGGGAAGCCTGAGACTAGCTCCCAGGGGACTGTGGGAGGTCTGGGAGAGGCTAGAAACACGCCTACTCCCATGTGAGGAAAACCAGGAAGTGCAAAGAAGATTAGAAAAATTAAGGTAATTACGGCGATTTAAATTTTTTTACACAGCATGTCAGCATCTAGGCAAGGAAGAGAATGCATAGAGATAATGTTCAAAATTTGGGTGGAACCCCGCTTTAAGTGTAATAATTTGCTTGCTGTGAAGTGGAGGGATAAGAATGTTTTCGTTCTTACCTCCCTTCATGCAGACACGATGGTCCAAATTCCTACAGCGACTGGTGTGGTGGAGAAACTTCTCTGTGTCCATGAATATAACTAAAATATGGGAGGGGTGGACCTCAACGACCAGTTGTTGGCGCCGTACCTAGTTGCCTGTAAGGCCAGACGCTGGTACAAGAAAGTGTCTATTTCAATTGGCTTTGCTGAACGCTCATGTGCTACACAGAGCTTCAGGACGGACTGGGTCCTTCCTTGAATTCCAGGAAGAGATCGTCAGAGCCCTTCTGTATGCAGATGGTGCTCCACCTCACCTTCCCAATCCAAATGCAGTAAGCTGGCTGTATGAGAGGCATTTTCCTTATGTCCCCCGGGAGTACCCCTACCCAACGAGCCCCCCAAAGAAGATCTCGTGTCTGCAGCAAGCGCAGATATAGGCATGACACCCGCTATTATTGTCCCTCCTGTCCTGACAATCCTGGTCTTTGCATTGGTGAATGTTTTGAACGCTACCATACACTAGTTGAGTATTAGCATAGGGTACAGCACTGCCCAGACTAGGCACACTTTCACAGGGTCTCCCAAGATGCCATTGCATTTTGAGAGACCCGAATCTGGAGCCATTACAGTAAACTGTTACAAAAAAAAAAAAAAGTTATCAAATATAAAAAAAAAAAAAAAAAAAAAAGTCAAAAATAGTTTTATTGTCCCTCTATTGTGCTGCTCTCTTTTTGCGGTATTCTATTCTGCAATGTTTTATTAATATGTTTTATCATGTTTGCTTTCTGGGTATGAAATTTTTTTAGTTTACTGTGTTTTATTGTTAACCATTTTTTTTGTTTTCAGGTACGCCACATTCAGCTGCAGCGCGGAATTATTTATCTTGACAGCAACAGCGTTTGCTTCCACGATACGTAAAGCCGTGACTCCAGCGCTGTCAGAGGTGATTTCACCACCGTTTAAAAAATAAATAAATAAATAAAAGCATATATGCTGAAGCATGGGGGCAGCAGGGGTGGAGGAGCGATTTGCTCCTAACTTCTGCGATATCTATATATCTCCATCGCAGACTGCGTTAAAAAATGTTTTTTTTTTTTACTTTTTTTTGTATTTGCTTTGCAGGTACGGTATGTTTTACCGTTATACTGTAATGTTACTTTGTTATATTCCATGCTTCGGCATATATAAATGGTGCATGTATGCCCATCATTAGAAGTGGGTGGATGAAGGGAGGTATTCTAATAGTGGGCATTAGAGCTGCACGATTCTGGCTAAAATGAGAAACGCAATTTTTTTTGCTTAGAAGATAGATCACGATTCTCACAGCATAACATCTTTCACATTAAACAAAATTAGGCTAATTTTACGGTTTGTTTTTTTTTTCCATTAAAGTTTTTTTCCCAAAAAATTGCGTTTGAAAGACCACTGCAAATACAGTGTGACATAAAATATTGCAACAATCACCATGTTATTCTCTAGGGCCTCAAAAAAATAAAATATATATCTATATCTTCATTCAAACTGGCGTTTAGAAACGCCCGCTTTGCCACATTTGCGTCTGCAGATTAGAGAATGACATTTTGCGACCCAAATTTGGGGCCCCGTATCTCAGGGCCACTTAGTGCTGGTGTGCTAACACAGTGGAACTAATACTACAACATATCCAAAGCTGGGGTTCCTAGCAAATGGCCCCGGGATACGGGGCCCCAAAGTCGGGTCACAAAATGTCATTCTCTGCTGCAGAAGTGCTTGACATTTTGCGACCTGAATTTGGGGCCCCGTATCTCGGGGCCACTTAGTGCTAGGAACACCAAATATGGATATGTTGTAGGGCTAGTTCCACTGTTTGCACACTAAATTTGGGGTTCCTAGCACCAAGAGACCCCGAGATATGGGGCCCCAAATTCGGGTCGCAAAATGTCATTCTCTGCTGCAGTTTACCATATTTGTGTTTTCTGGTCCAAAAAAAATAGGGTTCCTTTAAAAAAAAAAAAAAAAAAAAAAAAACACTTATAAAACCGCAAACGCGGCTAAACGCGATACCGGCGTTTAGCGTCTGAACCCATTTTTTGCTTCTGGAAAAACGAATTTAAACACAACTGCCAAAAAACGAGACTGTGTACATGGACACATAGAACATTGAATGAGTTCAGGGGCAGTTGAAAAAAAGTGTCCAACTGCCTCTGAACGTGCGTTTAAGGCCTCATGCACACAAGACGCTGTTAAACTCGCGTTCGGAGGCAGTTGGACACTTTTTTCAACTGCCCCTGAACCCATTCAATGTTATCCTATGTGTCCATGTACACAGTCTCGTTTTTTGGCGTTTAACCTCGTTTTTTCCAGAAGCAAAAAAACAAGTGTTTTTAAAGGAACATTTTACAACAGGACTTTGGGGCACCATATCTCGGGGCCACTTGGTGCTAGGAACCCCAAATTTTGGTGTGCAAATTTGGGGTTCCTAGCACCAAGTGGCCCCGAAATACAGGGCCCCAAAGTCAGGTCACAAAATGTCATTCTCTGCTGCAGAAAAGTGCTTGACATTTTGCGACCCGAATTTGGGGCCCCATGTCTCAGGGCCACTTGGTGCTAGGAACCCCAAATTTGGTGGCTAACACAGTGGAACTAGCACTACAACATATCCAAATTTGGGGTTCCTAGCAACGTCATTCTCTGCTCTGCAGACACTTCTAAAACACAAACATGGCTAAACGCGGCATGCAAACTCGGCAAAACGGGTGTTTCTAAACGCCGGTTAAAGCTTTTAAAAACGTGTTCAGCAGAGTTTGCACCAGCGTCTAGTGTGCATGAGGCCTTACAGTGTCTCGTGTATGAGGCCTAAGATGGAAGAGTTACAATGTTGTTAAAAACTTGGCAGACTGCCAGAGTGAGCAGAGAACTCTCTATACTAGCTACATGAAAGAATCGGAAAAAACTGCAATACAGATCGTCAGAGGGGGTGAATCGAGATCGCAATCTTTTAACGATTAATTGTGCAGCTCTAGTGGGCATACCCACTGACCAATCTCTTTCGTTCAGCCCACAGGCTGCATGAAAACAAAGATTACAATATATGCCCAACAAGGACCAGCAACGTACTGGTATGTTGCTGGACTGAGTGGTTATACCAGAATGACACCTGCAGGTTTAGGTATCACTCTTTGCAGCCAGCGGTCGGCTTTCATGTAAAAACAATCCTAGCGGGTAATTAGCCTCTTGGACTGACAAAGCGCAGGCACGTGAAACATGTTAGTCACGGTCGCCACGGCAACATCGAGCCTACGTACCGTCCAGCAACTTGTGATCTCCTGCTTCCGGTTGTGACTCCCTGTTTCCTGGCTACCGGATCTAGCTCCCGTCCAGAGTGCTTCCCAGGACGCCAGGCATCTGTTTGTCAGGTTGGTATGCTGGCTGTGTTAGTCCCGCTGTGACATGGGCTACAGCTTTCCTTCGGATGCAGAGCGCGAGCGACATTGATGGCCAATCCAGCTGTCGCATTACAGGGAGCGGGGCGTTTACATTCCATATCCCCTCCAGCATGGATGTCATCTGCGGTCGGGCTAATGGTCATAGTGTAGTGAGTGGTGACTTTCGATTCTACATCCCTTCCTGCACAGCTGAAGCACTGAGGCATTGTAACTATTTTCAGTATATTTCAACAATGAAATCGGTGTTTTCCTATTAAGTTTTTATATTTGATTTTTCATTTGACTGTTGCGATTTTTAATTAACTTTGACATGCATTTTGTTAAATCTTTAAATCTAATAAATAATTGCGCTACTACATAAAAAAAAAAAAAAAATGAAACTTGTAGCTGCCAGCATCAAACAGTGTGGTGCACTGTGCAATAAAGGTATGTAAATATAAAACAAATGCAGCGCTAAATGAAGTAAAAAAAAATATATAAAATATATTCACATTCTACGTGAAATAGTGTATGAGTGATTATGTTTATAAACAAAAAACAAACATGATCAGTAGATAGTCCCAAAAGACTGAAAAAAAATGTCCATTGTGATAAAACTTCATAAACATATACAGTGCAGTATTCTTGAGGACAATGACCAAGTGACGGTGATGCTTCCAATTCAGAAAAGACCTTATGCATTCAGAATCAATATATACGTGGCAGAAGTGAATACTCTTACCGGAGGGGATGGACACAATCACCGTACGGTGGAGTGTCATACGAGCTTTAAGGATCAAACGATCCCAAGGAAACTTTGCTGGGTACTTTGATGGTAGATTCCGTCAGGAGCAACCGTAACTGTAGGGTGATGTACGAATCCCAACAGGGAACCTGAGAACACAGCCGGTGGTTCTGCCAGCTGACCATAGAGCTGATCAGAGACCAGAACGGCTTCAATCATCTCTATGTCCTAAGAAACTGGAAGCTACAACTTAGATTTTGCTGGATGTAAACAGCGCCATTGGGAAAACATTTTACCACACCGATCTTGGTGTGGTCAGATGCTTTGAGGGCAGAGGAGAGATCTAGGGTCTAATAGACCCCCATTTTTTTTTTTTTTTGAAAAAGGAGTACCTGTCACTACCTATTGCCATCATAGGGGATATTTACATTCCCTGAGATAAAAAACAAACACAAAGCACCCCTTTCCCCCCCCTGCTCTCACGCAAAGGCAAGCATCGGTCTGGCGTCAAATGTAAACAGCAATTGCACCATGCATGTGAGGTATCACCGCGAAGGTCAGATCGAGGGCAGTAATTTTAGCAGTAGACCTCTGTCAAAGTGATAACCTGTAAAGGCTTTTAAAAACGTATGTAGTTTGTCGCCGCTGCACGTTCGTGCGCAATTTTAAAGCATGTCGTGTTTGGTATCCATGTACTCAGCCTAAGATCGTCGTTTTTTTCCATCAATCATTTGGGAAATATAGTGTGTTTTAGTGCATTAACCGGTTCAATACAGGGCATTTTCACCCCCTTCCTTCCCAGACCAATTTTTAGTTTTCAGCGCTGTCGCACTTTAAACGCCAATTGCGCGGTCGTGCGACGTTGTACCCAAACAAAATTGACGTCCTTTTTTCCCCACAAATAGAGCTTTCTTTTGGTGGTATTTGATCACCTCTGCCCTTATTTTTTGCGCTATAAACAAAAGAGCGACAATTTTGAAAAAAAAAAAAATATATATATATTTTTTTTTTTTTGCTATACTATCCCAATAAAAAAAAAAAAAAAACCAAAAACACGCAATAAGCGTATATTGATTGGTTTACGCAAAAGTTATAGCGTCTACAAAATACGGGATTTATGGCATTTTTAAAAAAAAATAATTAACTTTTTTTTTTACTCGTAATAGCGGCGATCGCGATTTTTTCGTGACTGCGACATTATGGCGGACACTTGACACCATTCACATTTATACAGCGATCCGTGCTATAAAATTGCATTGATTACTGTATAAATGTGACAGGCAGTGCAGGGGTTAACCACTAGGGGGACACAAGGGGTTAAATGTTTCCTAGGGAATAATTCTAACTGTAGGGGGCGGGGGACGTACAAGGGGAGGAGACCGATCAGTGTTCCTCTGTACTGGAAACACAGATCGGTCTCCTCTCAACTGACAGGACATGGATCTGTGTGTTTACACACACAGATCCACGGTCCAGCCCGGTTAACAGGCAATCGCGGGTGCCCGGCGGACATCGCGGCCGCCGGGCACACGCACCGGGTCCCGAGCAACGCGGCGGGGCGCGCGACCCCCCTAGACGGCCGGGAAGCCCAGGCCGTCTCATGACATCCACCCAGGATGGGAGATCCCATCTGTGGGCCCTTATATTACAATACGCGGGTAGTGAAGTGGTTGAAATTAAGAAAAAAAAAAATAAGTTTGTTTTTTTACCCAAAAAAAATGCGTTTAAAAAAAAATAAAATAAAAAATTGCTGCGCAAACACTGAAAAAAAAAAAAAAAAATTAAACACCCACCATTTTAATCTGTAGGGCCTTTGCTTTAAAAAAAATACATACATACATGTTTGGTGGTGCAAAATCATTTCTACATGTAAACAAAAAGTGTCAGGAAGGGCTCTGTCTTCAAGTGGTTAGAAGAGTGGGTGATGTGTGACATAAGCGTCTAAATGTTCATAAAATGCCAGGACAGGTCAAACTCACCCCCCCCCCCCCCCAAAAAAAATTACCCCATTTTGGAAATTAGACACCCCAAGCTATTTGCCGAGAGGCATGTCAAGTCCATGGAATATTTTATATTGTGACACAAGTTGCGGGAAAAAGACAATTTTTTTTTTTTTTTGCACAAAGTTGTCACCAAATGATATATTGCTCCAACATGCCATGGACATATGTGAAATTACACCAAAATACATTCTGTTGCTTCTCCTGAGTACAGGGATACCACATGTGAGACTTTCTGGGAGCCTAGCCACGTACGGGACTCCGAAAACCAAAGACTTCACTCCTCACTGCCTATCACCGTTTGAGGCCATGGAAAGCCCAGATGGCACAAACCCCCCCAAATGACCCAATTTTGGAAAGTAGACACCCCAAGCTATTTGCTGAGAGGTATGGCGAGTATTTTGCAGACCTTGATTTTTGTCACAAAGTTTTGAAAATTGAAATAAAGAAGAAGAAAAATTTTTTTTCTCATTTTCAAAAACAAATGAGAGCTGTAAAATACAATGTCTCTCAGCAAATAGCTTGGGGTGTCTACTTTCCAAAATGGGGTCACTTGGGGGGGTTGCCATCTGGGCATTTTATGGCCTGCAAAACTGATAGGTAGTGAGGAGTGAAATCAAAAATTTACGCCCTTAAAAATCCTGAAGGCGGTGCTTGGTTTTCGGGACCCTGTACGCGGCTAGGCTCCCAAAAATCCTACACATGTGGTATCCCCGTACTCAGGAGAAGCAGTAAAATGTATCTTGGGGTGCAATTCCACATATAACCATGGCATGTGTGAGCAATATATCATTTAGTGACAACTTTTTGTAAAAAATTGTGTCGTTATTCAATCATTTGGGACAAAAAAAATTAAACATTCAATGGGCTCAACATGCCTCCCAGCAATTTGCTTGGGGTGTCTACTTTCCAAAATGGGGTCATTTAGGAGGGGTTTGTACTGCCCTGCCATTTTAGAAATGAGATAGGCAGTCAAACTAAAGGCTGTGTAAATTCCAGAAAATGCACCCTAGTTTGTAGACACTTAAACTTTTGCGCAAACCAATAAATATATGCTTGACTTTTTTTTTTTACCAAAGACATGTGGCTGAATACATTTTAGCCTGAATGTATGACTAAAATTGAGTTTATTGGATTTTACAAAAAAAATTATAAAAAAAAAATAAAAATAAAAAAGTAGAAAATATTTTTTTTACTCAAAATTTTCAGTCTTTCCTTTTACATCGCAAAACAAAAATAAACGCAGAGGAAAATACCATCAAAAGAAAGCTCTATTTGTGGGAGGGGGGGGGACATTTCGTTTGGGTACAGCACTGCATGACCGCGTAATTAGCAGTTAAAGCGACGCAGTGCCAAATTGTAAAAAGTGCTCTGGTCAGGAAGGGGGTAAAACCTTCCGGGGCTGAAGTGGTTACATGCCCATTGGTCAAGAGGTTAATGCATAGGATGCATTAGGGTGAAAAAAAATAAGGGTTTACAACCCCTTTAACTAAATTATACACCACACTTTTAAGGTTCTCCAATCAAAATACTAAATCGGCCACTAATCGATCATGAAAATAATTAGTTGCAGCCCTAATAGGGACACAGCGATACAGGGGTTAAAGTTAAGGGACTGGCTATCCATCTACCCCAGATTTTATGAAAGGTTTTAACTTTTCCTAATCTCAAAAGGTGAGCTTGTACAAAAGTCATGGACTAGTTTCAGCCAGAGGGATTTTGTTGAGGATAGCAATCCCTTCCATGACAATAGAAGGGACTTTGCATAAAAAAAGAAGGTGTGGAGCAGTCTCTTGGCATGGGAAGGGATGGTCAAAGATTCCCAGAAGACAATTTTTGGGATTTACAGTATTCGTCAGACCCAATGCGGAGGAAATAAAGGAGCCTATATCCACCCAGAAGTCCTGAACTATGGGGCAGGTCCAGAAACAATGGAAAAAAAGTCAGCAGTTTAGCCACAACCTCTAAAGCACTCAGCTGAGGGAAACAACCCAATTTTATATAATTAATAGCAGGAGAAAGGCGAGAGTGGTGGAAGATCTTGAGTTGGATAACAGGTTCTATATGCGTCACCGAACTCAGACCACTCTGCCTCTGAAGGGTATAACCAGGAAAGCCCACCTGAGCAGCCTGGAATCTAGGGTTTGGGGAATCTATTAAAAGGGCATCATAATATGAGAAAAGTTTAGTAGGGCCTGGGTGTCTTAATTTCTCCAGAGCTGGCACCTGAATAGGGTTATCCAAAGAGCCAAATTGCACATGCACAGCATGCCAAAGTTGACAATCATAAAATAAGTAGGCGCGTGGCAAATCAAAGTCCTATTCACAATTGCTGTGAACTATACCTTTAAAGATAATTGGAGAACTTTACTGTCCAGCCAGGACATAGGGCATCAAGTATCTAAGAGACAAAATATGGCAGCCACCAAGTACGTATATAAAGACAGACACAGTAACCAGGAGATCAAGGAAATCTTGCGTACATTCCCTTTTGACCCTCCGAGACATGAGCACAAGCTTAACCATGCAAGGACCGCCCACCACATAAATACTGAGGCAGGGCGGCCCTATTGCACGAAACGACATACCTGTACATCGTTTCGTGCACAAGACACTGTGGCTGTCCGCTGCACAGCAGGGGAGCCGATGAGCGGGACCGGTGGGCGATACTCAGAGGTAAAAACGGGGATTTAACAATATAAACAAAGCAGATGCCCATTCTGTAAGGGGAGTACAGTGTGATTAGGAACAGCGCTCTCTCTACTCCCAATCAGTCCACTCACCCCACAATTAGAAACACCTCCCTAGGACACTTAAAGGGTTGTAAAGGTTCGTGTCTTTTCACCTTAATGCACCCTATCCATTAAGGTGAAAAAACCTGTCCGTGACCAGCCCCCCTGTTTTACTTAACTGACCCCTCGAACTTGTCCCACGAGGACGCGCTGTCTCTCTGCTAGGGAGCTCTCGCCTGTTGATTGGATAGATTGATAACAGCGCAGCCATTAGCTCCTGTCAATGAAATCCAATGACGCGGGGCCGAGTCTTGCATTCCGCGTCAATGGACACGGAATGCTGGGAGCGCGCCCACAAGGTAACCCCCAGGGATAGTGCTTCTCCCAGGGGGTTATCTGATACAGGGAGGAGCCGAGAGAGCCACTGAGGGACCCCAGAAGAGCAGGTTCGGGGCCATTCTGTGCAAAACAAGCACAGCGGAGGTAAGTACGATAGGTTGTTTTTTTTAAATAATTAACCTTTAGTGTCACTTTAACCCCTTGATTACCCCACAGTGTTAACCCCTTCCCTGCCAGTGTCATTTATACAGTGATCAGTGGATATTTTTAGCTTTGATCGCTGTAATAATGTCACTGGTCCCAAAAAATAGTGTCAGAATTGTCCGCCGCAATCATAAAAATAACTGATCACCACCATTACTAGTTAAAAAAATTATATAGAAATGCCATAAATCTTTCCCCTAGTTTGTAGACACTAACTTTTGCGCAAACCAAACAATATACCCTTATTGCGATTTTTACCAAAAATATGAAGCAAAATATGGCCTAAACCGATTACTTTTTTTTGGATATGTATTATAGCAGAAAAAAAAAATATATATATATATTTTTTTAATTGTCAGTCTTTTTGTTTATAGCGCAAAGAATAACTGCAGAAGGGGATCGGGGGGGACACAAATTTTGTTTGAGTACAATATCGCACAACTGCGCAATTGTCAGTTAATACGTCACTGCAACGCTTTGCAAAAATAAATAATTAGCCTGTCATTAAGGGGGTAAAACCTTCCGGGGCTTAAGTGGTTAAAGCATAACAGCTGATTTTTCTTCTTTTTTTTTCAATAGAGTGGAGAGGATTAAAACTCCTGTCAGTGCCTCCGTTAAGGAGATCCACCATTTATTTGTCCTATTTACTATTATCATTAAAAAAGTAAAAATCCCACATTTTGTGTTTTTTCCCAGAAAAGTAAAGTAATAGAAGGGAAATCTTCCAATGGGGACACTAGTCCTGGTGACCTGGTCCCTAAGAAATTCCCTTAATTTGCAGGGATAATCTCTCAATTCCTGTTTGGCTACGAGACAGGAAGTGAAGGAAAATCCACACCCATTTCTGGACTAACTCCTTTTTAACCATGTTCTCAACCAAGAACTGATTGATGTGAATAGTTCATGAAATCTCAAGTTGAGGTGGAAAGGAAAAGGGTGTGCACTCTACAAAAGCTGTAAAATACTCACATTTTGGACAGCTTAGAAGCAGCTCCTCCAGTCACCTTAGCAACTCTGAGTTGTGACAGTTCAACCTTGAGGTCATCCAACTGTTTCAATAGCTCTTCCTTCTTCTTGCCACGCAGGTCTCGAGCCTTAATTTTCGCCTATAAACAAAATGGAATTTTACTAGTTAGCATTATAAAGCTACACATTTTAAACTAACTACTGTTGCAAAGCTTTACATCACAACCACTGGTTGCATTTACATTTACATTTCCCAGAACAGATTCACAATCATTTGTGAGTGGGATATTATCCACTTCTTGACTGCCCGATGTAAGCAAAGCGGCATACCAGCATGTCGCTGCCTACTTGCACCCGCTGCGATCGTACACAGTGGGAGCCTCTCAACAAGTCCCAGCCAATGATTCACAGCTGGGACCTGCTGAACGGCCGTGTATGTTCACAGCCAAGCACTCTGTGTTGACATTCAACACAGAGCTCTGTGCACAGGGAACACTGCAGATCAATTAGTAAAAGCAGCAGATTTCACACACATTACCCATAGTTAGGCACACATTTAATCCCCTGATCGGCCTTCCCAGCCAGTGTCATCACTGTATTAACGTCACTGGTGATGTCAGAGGCAGTTCCCCCCAATGTCTGTCCGATTACTCACCGAACTATTGTAGTCCTGAGATTGCCGCCATCCATATAATATATAAATTTATTGGAAAAAAAAAAACCACTGTGTGTGTGTATATATATATATCTCTCTATCTCTATAAAATTTTAGTTTGTAGGCACTAACTTTCACGCAAACTAATCAAGATAAACTTAATGGGAATATTTTTATTTTTTCCCCAAAAAAAAAAAAAAATGTAGAACACATTTTAGCCAAAACTTTTTTATTGGATAGGTTTTATAGCAGGAAAGTAAAAAAAAAAAAAGCGGTGGTCAAATATCACAAGAAAGCTCTATTTGTGTGAAAAGAAATCAAATTGTATGAGTAAAGCGCAACAGACCGCACAATTGCCACTTAAAGTAGCGCAGTGCCAAAATAGCAAAACATGCTTTTGCACAGAGTAGCCCCAATTCTCTTAGGTTACTCATCGGCACTCCATGCCCCTCTTCGGCGTGTGCCCCCACAGAAAGCCACTTTCAATGGAGACACTCATGTGTACTCGCTCCCAAGTGCCGCTGCTGTGTCCATTGACAGACTTGGCCCTGCCCCTCATTCCCGGTCACAGAATTTGATTGACAGAAGCGGGAACCAATGGCCAACGCTGCTATCCATCGAAGTGCACGAGCGCATCGGCTTCTGTCGCTCTCTCAGCGGCAGAAGCTGTCAGGTAATAAAAAGGAGGGAGGGGGAGATCTGGAGGGGAGCTGCAGCACAGGTTTTTACCTTAACGCATAGAATGCGTTAAGACGAAAACCATTAACGGATACAATGACCTTTAAGAAAAAAAAAAAAAAAAAAAAAAGATTTTTTTGCACCTAAAAAAATTGCAGTTATTTAGAAGTCTCTAAAGCATTGCACCCATGATCATCAGCTTGCAGGTGCAATTTCAGACTCCTGCAGATTGTGTGTAAGGGCAGGCAGTTACTGAGTGACAGGAAGAATCATTGAACTACCAAGATGCCCATTAGCGCCCTGGTAAGTTCACTGAGAACTACAAACTGTCACCTGCCATGGCTCACGGTAGCTGCAGCTCTACCATTCACAGAACTCTGCTCAGTTAATAACAGGTTATATGGGTTACCATTTTACTAAAAGTAAACTTATCCTTTAAATAGTTCATCTGGCCCAATCAAATGATTTCCATGCCAGATTGTTCTGGCCACTGGGGTTGCTGTAACAGACCAACTTAAAGCGGGGGTTCACCCACACTGCCAAAAAAAAAAAAAAAAAAAAATAATAATAATATTAAAAAGCCAGCAGCTACAAATACTGCAGCTGCTGACTTTTAATACATGGCCACTTACCTGTCCCAGGGTCCAGCGATGTCGGCAGGGAACCCGCTCGGTTCTCGGCAGCTGCCGCCGCCATCCTAGGTGAGGGAATCAGGAAGTGAAGCGTTGCGGCTTCCCTTCCCGGTTCCCTACTGCGCATGTCGTGCTGCACGTCCCAGTGGTCCCCGCTCTCTCCTGGGAGCTGTGTGTTCCCAGCAGACAGCGCGGTGGGGACGGGAAGTGGCGTAGACTCCCATGGGAGTCTATGCCGAAGTGGGTGCAAATACCTGTCTTAGACAGGTATCTGTACCCCCTCCCCCCTGAAAGGTGCCAAATGTGACACCGGAGGGGGGGAGGGTTCAGAAAAGCAGAAGTTCCATTTTTGTGTGGAACTCCGCTTTAAACCGTTTGGCTGTAGTTCAAACAACCTCCCCTCTGCTGCTGGATTTAACAGTTGTTCATAGCTCACCTTTGCCATTCAGGAGAAGCCTTGTATTTTAAAATTACAAGACTTCCCCTGATTGGATGAGGTGAAAATCATAATGCCATCGCTCCCACTGATCTTGCCAACTTCTAGTGCCATCTACCTATCAGTTATATCTCCAAGGACTACTAAAACTTTATTAGAGAGGTTGAGATGTTCTGTAGCCACACCCTAGGGTTACAAAGCTGCCTTTACATATATATTAAATTTGAGTGCTGTCATCCTAGGGCAGAAAGTCTTGCTGGCAAGATCACCAGGTAAAAGTGAAGGTGTAGGAGCCAGGAAAAAAAAAAAAAAAAAAATTTAAAATGCATCCACTGCATCTGAGACCTGTTAACCCTTTCATGATTAAGCCTATTTTTGAAAAAAAAAAAAAAAAAAAAAAATTTTTTTTTTGGCAGAGAATCTAGAGAATAAAATGGAGATTGTCGCAATATTTTATATCATACGGTATTTGTGCAGCTGTGTTTTAAACGCAAATTCTTGGGAAAAGGGACATTTTCATGGATTTTAAAAAATTCAAACAGTAAAGTAAACCCAATTTTTTTGTATAGTGTGAAAGATGTTACGCCGAGTAAATAACAAACATGTCACGCTTTATAATTGCACGCACTCGTGGAATGGCGACAAACTACGGTACCTAAGAATTCCCATAGGCAACGCTTTAAAATTTTTTTACGGTTACCAGGTTAGAGTTAGAGGAGATCTAGTGCTAGAATTATTACTCTCGCTCTCACGATTGCGGCGATACCTCACATGTGTGATTTGAACACCGTTTACACATACGGGCGCGACTTCCGTATGTGTTTTCTTTGCTGCGCGGGGACGGGGTGCTTAAAAAAAAAAAAAAAATCTATATTTTTAAATTGTATTAAAAAAAAAAAAAAAAATTGATCACTTTTATTGCCATCACAAAAAATGTAAACATCCCTTGTGACAGTAATAGGTGGTGATAGGTACTCTTTATGGAGGGATCCGGGGTCTAAAAGACCCCAGATCCCTCCTTTGCACTTCAAAGTATTCAGATCGCCAAAAACATCCAGACAAGGCTACGATGATTGGTTAGCGAAACGCGTTGACGTCACAGCGGTCATGTGACACCAGACGAACGATACGCCCCATACAAGCTACACCGTGGGATAGGAGGCACGGGCTCCATCACCACTCGGTTTACACGCTAGACTACCGGCTCTACAAGCCCTGCACACTCAGCGGCTCCGTTGATAAGAGATCATCCTATTACACATGAGCCGCCAAGGGGCCACTGACCTGGAGGAGACCTGGATGAGTGTATGGACAGAACAGGAAGTCCATATCAGTTTGCAAGGGTGGTAAAGTACTGAAGCCCCATCTATATGTATTGCCTTTCCTCCTATCCCATCTCAACTGAAGTGATTACTAGCAATTGCTGGAAAGAATGCGTCACTAATCAACTGCCTAAATGTTCAAACGGAAAGACTATTGCAATGTCATTTGACTTGAGTAGAATTTTGAAGCGATAGCCCTTGGTGGCTATATAATTTTATCCTATTCTCTTTGGACATCATCATACAACTTTGCAGGATCTGATTTGAATATGCGGTTTATATTATGACTTATGGGACATTTATGCAATAACAGCAACTAGAAGGTGCTTGAAGTTCAGGGCAATACCAAAAATTCCCATATAGCAGTATTCCAATATCCATGAGACAGCATAACCTATCATACCCATCTTGCACACCATCTAATCGTTGATATCATGTTCCAGGAACCCCCGGGGGGCCACTCCCAGTGACATTGTTAGGAATCCCGTTGGGGATAATAGAATCTGGGATTTTTCCCCATTTTCTCTTTTTCATATACGTTGTATACACCTATGCGATTTTATTGCACCTCAATTTCACTGCGAGTGGCAGGCTGGTGTCCGGACCTTCTGTGTTGTGGTTGGTTTTATGTTTTTTGTGTATGTTTTTTCTTCCTTCTGTAAGTGTTCACAATAATTGCTTGCTTGGGTGACCCTTTGTTGGCAGCATCCGGCGAAGCTTGCAGTGTGTAGCTGTTTTCATCTAATATTAGGTGCATATTAATGAATTTTTAGCACGTTCCAATTTGGAAAATAAATTTTGAAATTAGAGGTCGACCGATATGGGTTTTTCTCTGGCCGATGCCGATATTTAGAAATCGCGGTGGCCGATATCTGATGCCGATTTTTTTGGGCCGATATATTAGGCCGATTTTTTTCTTCTTTTTTTCCCCCTTCATCTCATAAAATCTAACAGTTAGACCCCTTTCACACTGGGGCATTTTTTTTAGGCGCTTTTGGGCTAAAAATAGCACCTGTAAAGTGCCAGTAAAACGGCTCCCCTGCAGTCTCAGTGTGATATCCCGAGTGCTTTCACACTGAGGCGATGCGCTGGCAGGATGTAAAAAAAAAAAGTCCTGCAAGCAGCATCTTTGCAGCGGTGTATACCGCTGCTCCACCACTCCTGCCCATTAAAATAAATGCGCACCGCTGACGAAGCACCTGCATAGCGTTTGGGCAGCAGCACTTCAGGGGCGCATTTAACCCCTTCCTCGGCCGCTAGCTGGGTTATAAGCGCCCCGCTAGCAGCCGAATAGCGCCGCTACAATGACGGTAAAGCGCCGCTAAAACTAACAGCGTTTTACCGTCAACGCATGCCTGCTCCAGTGTGAAAGCAATCTTAAGTAATAAGTGATACAGAAAATTTTTTACATTTAAACATTTATTGAACAAAACAAACCTCCAATCAGTTCACTTGTATGTATAATTTAGATTAAATAAATAACTATATCTTAAATATTAAATACACAAAAACAGGTAATCAAAACTTTTGGACGAAAAAAAAAAAAAAGGGCTAACTTTACTGTTTATTTTTTATTTTTTAATTAGTGTATTTTTTTAAAAAAAAATTGCATTTGAAAGACCGCTGCGCAAATACCGTGTGACATAAAATATTGTAACAACCGCTATTTTATTCCCTAGGGTCTCTGCTAAAAAAAAAAAATATATAATGTTTGGGGGTTCCAATTGATTTTCTAGCAGAAAATACAGGATTTTTACTTGTAAGCAACAAATGTCAAAAAAGATTTAGTCTTTAAATGGTTAAACTGAGAAATTCTCCATGGAGTCCAAAGAGATACAAATGTATCTTCTTATCAGATTTGGCAGGCTGCCCAGAGGAGGAGAGAAGACAAACTTCAAACAGCTTGCAATTGACTTCTATTACAGAAGTCATTTGCAAGTCCTGCTGAAGTTATGCTTTTTTTATCAGCACAATCCGCTGATGCCGATTAAGTAAAAAAAGCCAAATATCGGCCGATATATCGGTCGACCTCTATTTGAAATTTTATAAATACATAACTAGGTGTAGTATGTTGCCTAAGTAGCCACTTTTTGATCCCAGTAGAGATACTGGGGTTCGCTTTTTCTTTATATGCTCGGTCCTTTGGCTATAACAACATTGTCATACTGTGGTAAGCCTTATTTGGCGATACATAAATTACCCATCACCATGGTTATGTTTTTAGCTGGACCTGGTTTTCCTTTTTTCTCCCCTTAGTTGCATCCACTCACATGCTGCCGCCACATCCCTTGCCTTGTGTCAGAACCGCATCACCAGCCGTCCCATTAAATTGAATGAGACTGTCGGTGAGTCAACAGCGTGTCAGAGACAACAGTTGTGCTTCAAGAAATGATGATTTAAATCAAGCTATTTTACTAGTGATTTAAATGAAATCCACCCTAATACAAATAAAACTTATGTAGGAAGATTTGTTTCATCTCTATCTGAGGCTGTTCACTTCACTGGGTATATGTAAGGGTTTATATCCACTTTAAAGTGGTTGTAAAGTCATTATGTGTCTTTAGTAGAATCCCCTCTGTTATATCCTGCGATATAGCTCAATGCCTTAGTTTTATAAAAATGATGCGGCACAATACCTTATTTTGAAGCACCACTGTGCAGTCAGCTGATGTCCAGGGCTTTCCTGCCCCACTCCAAGGACTGCAGAGGGAATGGCTGAGGTTCCCTCTGACATCAGTCGGGATGAAAGCCGCAGGTGATCACGTGACCGCTCAGCGGCGGTCTTCAATAAAGGCATTTTGCCTCATTTGTATAAAACAAAGGCAGTGAGCGATATCACAGGATATAACAGAGGAGTTTCTACTAAGGACACAGTTATTTTACACAGTACAGTAGCAGCAGGGGAGGAGGCAGCACACACACTCCCGGACAGGGAGGGAGGGGGAAGAGCTGCATGACAGAGGCACATAAACTGACCATGGTGTCAGGGCTCAGCCACCACGATAAACCATGTCAGTTTACAGGGGGAGGGCAGACACAGGCAAGATCAGCCAGGTATCTCAGGTGATAGAAAGGGCCAAATTACATAGCACATGCACTGTATAACATGCTTTAACCACTTCCCACCGGGAGGGCGTACATGGACGTCCTCCCGTTGCAGTGATTATACTGGGTTGATGCCTTCAGCTACAGGCATCAACCCAGTATCGTTCTCTTCAGCCGGTGATTCCCTGCACCATAAGGCTGCAATTGTGGGCACGGTAAAGCTGCAATTATTGGGAGAAGTCAGGTCTAGCCACTCGCTTCCTCATTCTAAAAGTAAAGTGATTTTCAGTACACTATACAGTACAGGCATTTGTATAACACTAAGCGCTGCAATAACAAATGTATTGCTGCGCCTACTCACGGTCAATGCTCGGCCTAGTTAGGGTTACCTACATTGCGGTCATGGAAGCTGACAGAGGAACCCTATGACATGTTTACCACACTCCAGAAACCTGCTACTATGGCTTCTCAATGTATACAGAGAGCGCTTCTGACTGCAGCCCGCCTATTATAAACAACACACTGCTCTCTGCTACAGAGCACACGGAAACATCACAAGGAGGACAAGGCCTCCCTAACTATATCAGGACATACGAGCCACAGTGCCATTCATCGCTCCGCTATGAACCCGCAATACAGCCTGAAACTCACTCCAGGCACTGTTCCCCCTCTGCCAGCACTAAGTGATCAAGCGATGAGACTTGCATCGCGAAGGATTATACCGGATTACACCGGAGCAACTTATTCCACTCACCATTGTCGTCGCCAGCTGCAACAGGAAAGGGAGGAGATAACGAGGAGCGGAGTTCTTCCGGGTGATGGACAGTTCCAATTTGAGTGGAGTTAAGGGGAGGATGGGACAACGTTATGGTACAGACCGAGCGGGGACTTGGAGGGGGCGGGATTTGGTTCGGTTGTGTCAGTGTTAGGTAATGGAGTTTGACGTACGGTTATTTGTAAAATGTGTATAATATCTAGTCTATCATGTACACTGCTTATGAACAGAGCAATTTTTTACTTTCACTATGGCAAAAACCTTGTCTTAACGTAACTACTTCAGCCATTATGCTGTTTTCGTCGTATAATGTATGTAACCCTTTTGCTGCCAAAACACGTTCTTAAAAATAATTTTACACACACACACACACACACACACACACACACACTATGTGTATTCTAGAAAGTTTAACAATCAGCAGATAAAGATACTCCAAACACCTGGTGTTAGCGCTTCAATCATCCCGGCACCATGATTGTTATGGTGTCAGGATGATTGAAGCGCATTATTTCTATTACATAAAATTAAATCATTCAACTCACCATAATGCCGAATCAGTGGCATCCCTGAACGTGTCACTAGCCACGTCGCCTGCCACCAGTCTATCCTTGCATCAGGTGCCCCCAACAGAGTCTGTCCTTGCATCAGGTGTCCCCAGCAGAGTCTGTCCTTGCATCAGGTGTTCCCAGCAGAACCCCTCAGTGCAGACCCCCCTCCATCAATGCAGACCCCCTCAGTGCAGACTCCCCCTCCATTACTGCAGACCCCCTCAGAGCAGACCCACCTCCATCAGTGCAGACCCCCTCAGAGCAGACCCCCCTCCATCAGTGCAGACCCCCCTCCATCAGTGCAGACGCCCTCAGCAGACCCCCTCCATCAGTGCAGACCCCTTCAAAGCAGACCCCCCTCCATCAGTGCAGACCCCCTCCATCAGTGCAGATGCCCTCAGCAGACCCCCCTCCATCAGCGCAGACCCCCCCTCCATCAGTGCAGACCCCCCTCCATCAGTGCAGACGCCCTCAGCAGACCCCCCTCCATCAGTGCAGACCCCATCCATCAGTGCAGACCTCTTCAGAGCAGACCCCCCTACATCAGTGCAGACCCCCCCAGCAGACCCCCCTCCATCAGTGCAGACGCCCTCAGCAGACCCAGTTCAGTGCAGACCCTCCCCTCCCATAACGCCCCCCAGGCCCCAGCACATGTCCATTACAGCGGCCGCCAGCGCTGTGTGTTCAGTTGAGAGGGGAGGGGCCGATCCGTGCGAGAGGAGAAGCCGGTTCATTGGCTGCACGGATCGAGCCCCCTTCCTCTCTCCACTGAACACAAGGAGGAGCGATCTAGCGGCGGCGGCCATTTTCCTGAAGCCACCATCCAAAAAAATGTACAATGCACACATTCCCAATTTTCCCTGGGCAAATCCCGATGCGGGACAGCCTCCGATAGGGACGAGGGTCCCAAAATCGGGATTGTCCTGGGAAAATCGGGACTGTTGGCAACTATGCTCCTTACATCAGATGTCCCCAGCGGAGCCCCTCCTTACATCAGATGTCCCCAGTGGAGCCCCCCTTACATCAGATGTCCCCAGCGGCGCCCCCTTACATCAGATGTCCCCAGCGGTGCTCCTCCTTACATCAGGTGTCCCCAGTGGAGCCCCCTTACATCAGATGTCCTAGTAGCGGTGTCTCCGCCGCCATTACAGAACAGAGGCCAAGGGGGAACAAAAAAGAGGCGGAGCCGGCCGCGTGGTTACAACAGGACCACCGCCCACCAGGGCCAGACTGGGAATAAAAGTCATACCAGCCCCATAGCATTATTATACCAGCCCAACAGCATAACGTCATTATTTTCTTGTTCATAAAAGGGAAAACCATGCATTTTAAAACACATTTGAAGAGTGTATTATTTATAGATAAGACAGATATAAACGCACATAGGGCTATATATATATATATATATATACAGCAAATTCTACGTAAAAGTGGAGCAATTATTAAGGGGGACACCTGGGACTCTGGGAATGTGGGGGGACTCTGATGACCAGAGACGACCTTCCGGAAAAAGAATACACAAAGGTAAGGGGTGTAGGTTACTGATATAAGAGGACCCCCTCAGTGCAGACCCCCCCTCACGGACAGTACTCAATTTTCTCTATACAACCTAAACAGCACAAAACAAACACAACTTCTATAACTCCTGCTATCAGCAACTTGGAAGCCGATCCATTCTGCCCAACCACCAAATTGGATAATTTACAGGTATGGTCAGATATGGATGAATTCTTTAGGAGACTAAGGTTGAAAGAATATTTTCACAGTAAGGAAAGGAATCCTAGGACAATAGGAGGTGACAAAAAGAAAAAGAACAGCAACTTCACACCTCCACAAGGACGCAACTCCAAACTGGATACCTATATTGACAGCTTCAGGCTGCGAGTTACATCCCTGATATCTACCCAGCAAAAGAAAATATTATACAACCTTTCACCACTGGAGCAAAGAGCTGTACATGATCTGCGCAATAATCAGGCCATAACCATCAAACCAGCAGATAAATGGGGAGCAGTCGTTGTGATGGATACAGACAAATATATACAAGAGGGCCAGTGGCAGCTGGCAAATACTACTTACTACAAAAAACTGGATTATGATCCGACCCAGGATTTTACTAAGCAATTAAAAGGTCTCATTGCGACAATTCCAAGCCACCTACATTCAGAACTCATCAATGCGATTCCGGATAATCCAGAAATTGGAGACTTCTACATGCTGCCCAAGATTCACAAGCCAGGAAATCCAGGCAGATCCATTAGAACAGGTATGAATACAATTACCGAACATATCTCAGGCCTTGTAGAAAACATGTTAAAACCTTTAGTCATGAACACTACGAGTTTCCTGCAATACACCACTGATTTTCTGAACATACAACAATTACCACCAAATACACTTCTAGTCACTATGAATGTAGAATCTCTGTACAGTAATATCCCTCACAAGGATGGGTTGGCCGCATGTCACAGATTCTTATCATCCTCACCAAACCACAAATACACGGCTGAGGATGTGACACAGCTCATTGAATTCATTCTTACACACAACTACTTCACTTTCAATAATGACATTTATCTCCAGTGTATGGGTACTGCTATGGGAAGCAAAATGGCACCCCAATATGCAAACTTATTTATGGCTGACCTGGAGGACAAATTCCTGAATAGCATACAACAAAAGCCATACAGATATTATCGCTATATTGATGATATATTCATGATATGGACTGAAGGTGAAGAAAATCTAAACCAATTCTTCTCATTGATCAACACTTTTTACCCATCTATCAAACTAAAAATGGACTATTCGAAAACACATGTCGACTTCCTGGACACTACAGTATACATCAGGGATGACAAGCTTCACACGTCGATATACAGAAAACCTACTGACCGATGCAGCTATCTTCATAGTTCCAGTTTTCACCCCCAACACACTAAACGGGCCATCATACACAGCCAGGCCATCAGATACCACCGAATTTGTTCAGACCCAGAAGACAGAGATAAACATCTCAGAACACTGGCAGACTCCTTCCATAAGAAAGGTTACAAAGACAAAACCATCAACAACAGCATAAACACAGCCTTGAAAACCCGAAGAAAAAATCTCCTCCAATACACAGAGAAAAAAACAAATAACCGAGTACCTCTAGTCACCACATACAACCCAGCACTTGAAGGGATCAAAAAGATAATCAAAGATTTACAACCCATTATAACAGAGGATGAAACTCTGACAGGAATATTCCAACAACCCCCATTATTGGCTTTCAGACAACCACCCAACCTCAGACACAAACTAATCAGCAGGAAACTTCACTCTGATTATGAAGTCACAAATAATGGAAGCAAACCCTGCAATAAAAAACGCTGCAAACTATGCAACCAGATCAATCTATCCAAAAGTGTTATACACACAAATGGGACCTTCAATATCATGGGATCTTACAGCTGTACCTCCAGTAATGTTGTGTACCTCATCCAATGCAAAAGGTGCAGCAAATGATCTTATGTTGGTAAACAGGACAGAAGTTGCAAGCGAGGATGAATTTGCACAGACATACCATTAAAGAACATAAAGAAGACAGTTTATGCACACCTGTGGGACATCATTTCTCACAACCGGACCACACTATAGAAGACCTCAATGTTTTAGTTCTTAAAGGGAATTTCAGAACTATCCAGGAATGGAAAACGTTTGAACTAAGAATGATACTTCTTTTTGATACGAAAAATAACAGCCCCGAAAGCTTGTCCTGAAAAATTGTATGTTAGTGCAAATAAAAAAAGTATCACAGACAGTACTCAATTTTCTCCGATATAAATGGGAAACCTTTATATCAGTGCCCCCTTACATTATTGTATTCACTACCCCTTACATCAGTGACCCCCCCCTCAGAATGGCCTGGCAGGGCTGTCACTGACCTCCTCTCAGGTGCACCTTGCAGGGCTCAATCAGTCGGCTCGAGCTTGGTGGCTCTGGTTTTCCTATAGTCTCCTCTCCACAGTTTACACAAGTCTGACTTCTCCCATGACCCCCATCCCGGTGGCGCTCCCATTCTTGACTCCTCTCCAGACTCCTCCAGAGACTGCAGACATGATATAAGACAAGAGATGGTCAGAGGTTGCGGGCATAGTACAGGAGATGGTCAGAGGTTGCAGACATAATACAGGAGATGTCAGAGGTTGTGGGCATGGTACAGGAGATGTCAAGATGTCAGAGGCTGCGGGCATGGTACAGGAGATGTCAGAGGCTGTGGGCATGGTACAGAAGATGTCAAGATGGCAGAGGCTGCGGGCATCGTACAGGAGATGTCAGGGGCTGCGGGCATGGTACAGGAGATGTCAGAGGCTGCGGGCATGGTACAGAAGATGTCAAGATGTCAGAGGCTGCAGGCATGGTACAGGAGATGTCAGAGGCTATGGGCATGGTACAGAAGATGTCAAGATGGCAGAGGCTGCGGGCATGGTACAAGAGATGTCAGAGGCTGCAGGCATGGTACAGGAGATGTTGGAGGCTGCGGGCATGGTACAGGAGATCAATACAGCCTCACCAGTGCCCATCAAATGCAGCCTCACTGTGCCCGTCAATGCAGCCTCACTGTGCCTGTCAATGCAGTCCTACTGTGCCCATTTCAGCCTCACCATTTCCATCATTGCAGCCTTACTGTACCCATCATTGCAGCCTGACCATGCATCATCATTGCAACCTCACCGTGCCCATCATTGTAGCCTTACCGTGCCCACAATTGCAGCATTACCATGCTCATCATTGCAGCCTTACCGTGCCCATAATTGCAGCCTTACCGTGCCCATAATTGCAGCCTTATCATGCCCACAATTGCAGCCTTACTGTGCCCACAATGGCAGCATTACCGTGCCCACAATTGTAGCCTCATCGTGCCCATAATTGCAGCCTTCCCATGCCCACATTTGTAGCCTTACTGTGTCCACAATTGCAGCCTTACCGTGCCCATAATTGCAGCCTTACCGTGCCCGCAATTGCAGCCTTACTGTGTCCACAATTGCAGCCTTACTGTGCATATAATTGCAGCCTCACCGTGCCCAAAATGGCAGCCTTACCGTGCCCACAATTGCACCCTTACCATGCCCATTGCATTGTAAATCACACAAGCTGGTCTAGAAGGAGGGCAGGACTTTTGTCACAGCGCGGCCAAACTTTTCACACTGAACTCCGTGCCTGCTGTGTGTAACAGGAGGAGGGAAGGGAGCGCTGCAGCCGCCCGCAGCCACGGCTTAGCTCAAAGCGGCCCTAGGGCAGGCAGCCTACCGGGAAATGTCCCGGTATCTCGGTAGGCCAGTCCGGCCCTGCCGCCCAGCTCAATTTCTGTTGTAGCCACCCAGCCGTGTTCTACTTCTTCTGGTTTTCTTAAAAACGGACCTCTAGCGGCGGCGGCAGGTGGTGGGGAAAAATCGCGAAAAAACGAATTTCTCGAGACATTTCCCGGGAAACAATAACATCGGGAAAAGAGTCTAAATTCCGGGAATGTCCCGGGAAATTTGGGACAGTTGGTAAGTATGAAAATACACTAAAGTTAGGCTACTTTCACACTGAGGCGTTTTTCAGGCGCTACATGGCTAAAAATAGCGCCTGAAAAACGCCTCCCCTGCCACCCCAGTGTGAAAGCCCGAGTGCTTTCACACTGGGGCAGTGCACTTGCAGGACAGGAAAAAAAGTCCTCCAAGCAGCATCTTTGGAAATGTAGACGAAGCAAAGAACGTTTCACCGCTCAGGTAGGTCTAAATCAAAGAGTGGATGAACAGATTTAAATCCTTCAAAGGGAAAGAGTCCCAGGTGCTGGCTGATGCTGGGTGGAGCAGGAATAGACAAAACTATTTGGATGCCGCACACCGGACTGGATAATAGGTGCCTTTATTAAAAAGCTAGATCACAAGATGTACAAGACCCAACAGCAGGGATGTACAGCAATCAGGGGGTTAAAAGTGCCCCGCAAGCATCCGAAAAGCGCAGCTAAAATGACGGTAAAGCACCACTAATGCGGCACTTAAACGTTGACGCCCCCCCCGCCCCAGTGTGAAAGTGCCCTTAAAGCAGAACTTCAGTCATTTTTTCAACTTTCCATCTATTAAATCTTCTGCCATTGTTGTTTTAACTTTGGATAATAAAACTTTTTTTCTGCCAGTATATACCTTATACAGCCCACTGTTTCTTGTCTGGTAAAAAGCCTAGGCTTATGACATCATGCACAGCTCTCTCTCTCTCACTCTTGTGAGAGTTTGCCAGGGAGGGAGGGGTGATTAGTCACAAGAGGGCCAATGAGAGCTGCAGAGCTGGAGGTGTGCCTCTTTGTGTCCGTGGAAATCCAGGAATTGAACAGGCAGCAGCTTCAGCTGCCCACCGTTAAAAAGGTTGCAGCCAGACTCAGTGTAGGGAGATTTCTGCATCATATTTGGCAAGTACAGAATCACATGATATTTAAAATCAGGGCTTTTTTTCAGCTGGGAACTTGGTGGAACTCACCACCTCTGACTCAGGCCCTCTGCTCACCACTATCACTTGTTAACACAGAAGTCCGGCTTCTGTGTTTACAAGTGACAGCTTGTCTCCCAACTGCTCCCACAGACCTGATCTCCTGGGCGGCTCCCACTGAGTGTAGGATGGGGACAAGGGGGATGCAGGTGCTGTCCAGTGCAGATTCCGACACACCCACTGGATGAACTCCCTACAAGTGAGAGAGGCAGGCCCACTTACAGTGTGGGGGGAGGTACCAGAAGGGGGCTTGCATGCAGAGGTCAGAGCTGAAGAGGGGTGAAAGTGAGATGTGTATAGGGGGTGCAGAGGTAAGCAGCTGTGGAAGAAGGATGTACTCTGCACTCTGTGTGCAGCGCACCCCTGAAGCCTGCACTGTGTGCAGTGCACCCCTGAACTCTGCACTCTGTACGTAATACACTCCTGTTTTTTACAGTGCCTTGAAAAAGTATTCACACCCCTTGCAATTTTCCACATTATGTCATGTTATAACCAAAAACGCAAATGTATTTTATTGAGATTTTATGTGATAGACCAACGCAAAGTGGCACATAATTGTGAAGTGGAAGGAAAATGATAAATGGTTTTCAACATTTTTTACAAATAAATGTAGCGGCCTCCCGTACCTCTAGAGGCCTGATGGTGACCTCCAGAATCAGGGATAGCTGACATCCATCCTCGTAGAGTGGGTGGGTGTAATGCAAGATGAAATGATGGGCGCCAGTCACTTTTTAAATGCAAATAGATTTATTGTCTCCTAACAAGAACTGTGAGAGAGGGGGTTAGGGTCAGGACACCCTTAGGTAGATGCAATGACAATTAGCAGTCTCCGAAACACAATAGGCAGACAGCTATACAGTTCAAAGCCTCCAGCCGGATGCAACTTCTGTAATGGCAGGACCACTGTCTCCTATGGCAACTAAGCTTTTGACAGTTTCCAAAGATCTTTACACATAGAACTTGACAACAGAGTACAGTTCTTCTCTTATCTCACAGTTTCCCACTGTAGGTATTTAATCATTGAGCTCCCAGTCTCTCACTAGACTTCCAGATCCAAGCCACCTGCTGGATCCCCTGAGCTCTTCCACAGCTAACCTGCTGTATACTCCTCAATAGGGATGAGCTCGATGTTCGAGTGGAACATGAGTTCGACTTGAACATCGGGTGTTCGCCCGTTAACCGAAGAACGAACATTATGGGGCGTTGGTGGGAAATTTGAGCGCCCGCAGATCGCAGTGCATTGCTGTATGATGATTGGCCAAAGCATGCACCTGACCTGCATGCTTTGGCCAATCCCATCGCCCTCTGCTAAGAGAGCCATAATTGGCCAAAGGCAGGGTGCACTGGCATTGTATGATCGGCAGAAATTACCACAGACTTTTCTGGCCTGCCTCAGGAGATCTTGTAAGCCTGGGTACCTGCTCAAGAACCGCTGCACCACCAAATTCAGGACGTGTGCCAAACATGGAAAATGTGTCAAGTGTCCCTGTTGGAGGGCAGAGAGAAGGTTCCATTCCATTCCTGGCTGAAGCTGGTGTGGTGTCAACCACCTCTGAGCCTGCCCCTGCAGAGCTGACAGAATCTCTGCCCCAGTGTTGCTCCTGTCTCCTAAGAAGACCAACTCAAGCACTGCATAGCATCTTTTTGCCTGAGTGCTTGCGTAGCCCCTTGAACGCTTACGGAGCACCACTGGTTCAGAGGAAAAATCTGCAGAAGAGGCCATAGAGGAAGAAGAAGAGGAGGGGGTGGAGGAGAGAGCTGTGGCAGGATCACCACTAGCAGTTTGGAGGCGTGGTGGCGGAACAAGCTCCAACAATACTGAACCCTGTCTTACATCCTTCCCAGCTGCCAGCAGAGTTAGCCAGTGCGCCGTGAAAGAAAGGTAACGTCCCTGCCCATGCCTGCTAGACCATGAGTCAGCGGTAATATACACCTTACTGCTGACTGCCCTGTCCAACGAGACCAAAACATTGCCTTCCACATTTATTTTGAAATGAAATGGCATTTTGGAACCTGCAACTGAGGTACAGCACATTCCACAAATTCACGAAAGGGGGCAGAGTCTACCAGCTGAAAAGGCAGTAGTTGCAGTGCTAGCAATTTGGCCAAGCAAGCATTCAGACGCTGAGCATGTGGATGGCTTTGACCGAATTTCTTTTTATGGTTTAGCAACTGGGGTAGGGAAATTTGCCTGCTAAAATAAGATGGTGGTGTACTGCTAGCAGATTGGCTGCAAGTACTTGGGACACCTATTGCTATACCTTCATTTCTCTCAGTGCAGGTTTTTGAGAGGACTGGAGGTATAGTAGGGTTGGAGATTGTGTATACAAACAATGGGATCCCAACCTCATTGTTTTACACATACTCACTTCAAATGATCCCATGCTGGGATATGCAATGAAGAGAGGTCAACCCGTAATAAATACTTAACTTCCCCTTTTCATTAAAGGGGGCTGACTTATGCAAAGTATAGGGATTGCAGATGTAGCCAGTCCTTAACCAGGAATAGGGAAGCTCACCAATCAGAGCCACACTATGCCAACCAATGAGGCATCAGCCTGTAATGATATACACAGACTAGATGAGAGGGAAACACACACTTTTATGGGAGAGCAGCCATCAGAATGGAACCTTGGTGCAAAGGGTAATTATGGGAAAGGTCTACATTTTACTTGTAACTAAATATGTTTGTAGATTAATGTTTTAAGAAATATACTCGGTATTCCTTCATGTAATTCTCTTTTTTTTTTTACTTGGAAAAAAACAACTTTATTGATATAAAACACATTTTACAAGCCAATCGGGTACATATAGCCAAAGAAGGTTAGTTACATATTATGACAGCGAAATTAAATATGCAGGAATATAACAGAGTGTGCATACACATATATTCACATGTGCCATATGTCATGCGGCAGTTTAATCCAATCTATAAATAAAACGTGCCTCTGGTATAGGGAAACATTGCACTGGGTATGGAACTATTATACACAGGTTTCCCCATCCTCCAACCATCTGTCCCAGATCTTTGAATTTTGAATATTTTTGTGTAGATCCCCTGTGTGCGTAGATCAGTTACTTTAATGGTGTCATTAACTGCTTTTTTCTACAACTGTAGTGTGGGGGGCATGTTCTGCATCCACCTCTGCGCTATCACTTTGCGTGCTAGGAATAATGTTTCAAAGATGAAAATTGTGTGATATTTGTCCACACGCGTCCAATATGTCTGAACATATGTGCAGCTCCATATGAGATGGTAAAAGAAGCCTGGGTCAGCTCTGCACAAGCGACATGTCGGGTCGGGCGTGCGCTGGAACTTTGCCAATCTCACCAGCGTCAGATAGGCTATGTGTACTATATGAAAAAAATTATTTATATCTTATGCCGTAATAATGGTGTATTACAACCCACGTGAAGAAATAAAAATGTGGCGCTAGTCTAATCACTCTTTCAGTAGGATTACCTATATAAGTGAATAACCTAATCTAATGACACCTTTGTTAAAGGTGTGTGAACCAAATAAATATTGGTGTGAAACAATATTAATAAAACAGCAAAAGCCCAAAAAAACATCAAATAACAGTGCAATGACTACAGTGACTTAGTGATATAGTTGAAAATCGCAAATGTGTCAATCCTAATAATAAAGTGTGTAAACAATCCGTATGCACACTGAACATGAACTTAGTGGCTAAATAAAAAAGTCCAAAAATAGGTGCACATATGTGAAATAAAAGTCCGTGGTAAAGATGCACAATAGGTGGTGTCACAGCAAATATTGAAGATTCCTGAGGAAAACTTGAACTTTCCACCACACCTCTGTGTTCAGTGTTCCCTCTCCCAATAGACAGACTCTTACCAACTCTATATGCCTCCACTCTCGTATGAGGCCAGCAAGCATGAGAATATCCAAGCAATCAGAAGGGGTTAAAAGTATTCCATTCAGGGGCTCGTTCCATATGCAAATAAGAAAAGAACTCCCAATAGTGTGATAACGTAAAAAACTTTCAATATCCACACACAATACACTTCAAAATATGCACTCACAGTGTATCAACTTTAAAACAGCACATCAAAGAAACTCCACGGCACTCTGTGCACAGCAATATCAACAGGGCAACCTGGGTGGTCTATCCTACGGTGTTCACATAAGGAGTGTTGTAAAGGAGGACCTGAGTGTCACCAGCGTGTAAAGGGATCTGTCTCACCAAATCCTCGCTCGCTCTTCCAATAAATCCTCCGTCTCCCTGACATACGAACCGCAGCACCCAGCTCTCTTAAGTCACACAGTCTCGAATGTTAAATCTACTCACAGCCTTGCCCCCGACATGTTTCGCTACGAACTGTAGCTTATTCATGGGATAGGCTGCTCAGGATGTCACTCTACTTAAATACACTCCCTCCCCTCTGTCTAACTAGGGGGATCCCAGTGCGCATGCGCGTCCCGTGAGTCCCGCGCATGCGCATTAGAAGTGTCCCCATACACGCAAACCGCTGCTCAATGCAGCTGTCTGTGTATGCTAACATGTTATTCTCAAGAGCGATTAAAAAATCCTGACATCTCACTGTTTAACTCCCATGAATCTGGGAATCCCACAGCCTAATGTCAGCACTTGGGTTTTAAATGAGTGTCCCGGAATACATTCCAAAGCGCTTTATGTGCTGAATGCTAGCACAATCCATATAATATAGGGGTGCTAGGGTTCCTTCTCTCACTTAATGAGCTAAATACTATCACAAATCATATAATGTAGGAGTGCTCTAGCTCCCTCTCAATTTATCAGAGGGATCCAGAGTATCTCAGATTAATTAGTCTGCGATACTGAGCGTCCTCACCACCACACCTCAAAGGGAGGTGTATACCTATATATTGAAATCAATAGCTCTGAAAATTAAAAAATCAACTTATAATGCATAAAATTATAAAATTATATAAAATGGAAGAATAAGCTTGGCTAAACTAAACACTCAGATTGGCTGAATGTACCTGATGCTACTATAGCTGCCTCTATTAGTGTTAGAGATATAAGACTTACTTTCGGAATATTATTACAGTATTCCAAACAAATATTTCCATGTATAAAAATTGACTATCTCTACCTATATTTCATAACATTATGTTAGGATATCTACATCCCATAATCTAACATAGGGGGTATCCACACTGTCAGTGCAACCACTACTTCTAATTGGCGCGGTCGTACCCCAAAATTGTCGTTTGGTTACCTACAAAATGAATAGAAATACTGACTAGGACATATATATAATCTATAAACCACCACATAAAAAATATATATGTATAAAATTGTCGTTTGGTTACCTACAAAATGAATAGAAATACTGACTAGGACATATATATAATCTATAAACCACCACATAAAAAATATATATGTATAAAATTAGATGATCTACTAACAAGTAACAGGTTACCATATTGTTGGGGAAGCCCTGTATTTCTCTTAATCCCCAATCATCATATTATCCTAAGATACCAGAAGTATAAATCCAGGATATGTGGAAAGGTAATGCCACCCCACATGGAGAGAGGGGCTAGTGTGCTACTCTTATACTAGAGGGGATTTAACTGCTCAGCTAAAAATCGTTAATGAAGCAATTGAGGTCTAGCTCAATATTGAGCCCCCTCGGAGTGAGGCTTTTAAACAGAAATATCCATTCCGTTTCACGGCGTGACAAATCTCTTACCCTGTTCGAGCCTCTCCAGGAAGAGTGCACCACCTCTAAGCCACAAAATTGTAGCAAGGTTGGGTCACGTTGATGTTTCTCCCTAAAATGCATGGACACGCTATGGTACTTGTACCCATTTCTAATGTTGGCCAGATGTTCACTGATCCGAGTCTTTAATTGTCTTTTTGTTCTACCAACATAATACAAGCTACAGGGACACCACATGAGATACACAACGTGCGTGGTGGTACACGTGCTGAATTGCTTGATCTCAAATACGTCCCCCTCTCTGTTGGTAACAGTGGTGATCCCTCTATTCCTAACCTTTACTGTCTTGCAACAGGCACACTTCCCACAGCAGTAAAAACCTTTAAAGTTAAAGGACAAAGATCTTGGATTCGGTGGATCAAGGATCTTTTTCACTACTTGATCTCCTATACTCGGGGCTCGTCTATATATAAACCTCGGTTGAGTTGGCAAGAAATCCCCCAGATATTTATCTCTGCATAATATGTGCCAGTATTTCCTGAAGATATATTCAATATCCTTATACTGGCAGTGGAACCCGGATATAAAGCTCAATTGATGTCTGGTTTCCCCATTCTGTACTTCTTTTTCTTTTAGGCATTCCTCTCTAGGGATTTCAGCAACTTCCTGTATTATTTCAACCAGTGTGCTTTCCTTATAGCCCTTCTGCATGAACCTTTTCTTCAAAATGTCCGATTGAGTCAGAAAATCCTCTTTCAATGTGCAATTCCGACGGATCCGCAACAGTTGGCCCTTCGGTATATTTCTTATCCATGATGGATGGTGTCCACTGGCCACGGATAAATAACTGTTGCTGATAAGGGTGGAGGGGTGGTAATCATGGACAAGATATTTTATCATGATCAACTGGTGGAATTACTGAGCGACCGAAATACTTATAAGAAATTAAAATCAGACCCCACAGATTCATATAGTGAACAATTGGCTGCGCTTGTGGAATGGGGCTTTGGGATGAGGGCCCTAAACCCTAAAGAAAAAAGGTATTTAGTCCCTAGTGCAAGTCGCATACCCGTGATATACACACTACCTAAAGTGCATAAAAATAGTCTACAACCACCCCCACGACCCATAGTTAACGGGATTGGTTCTGTCACTGCGAGACTGGGAGAATATTTAGATAAGTTCCTGCAACCGAGTGTGAAGACAACGAAAGCATATCTGAAGGACACCTCGGACTTGCTACGTTTGTTGGAACTAGTGGAACTTGACCCCACAGTGACGTCTTATTTGGTGACAGCTGACGTAGCGTCGCTGTACACAAATATACAGCATGAGGACGCAGCGCTAGCCCTGAATTGGGCACTCAGCAAACGTGACGACATCCCGTTTGCACAGAAGAAATTTGTGGGACATGCACTTGACTTCTGCATGTCCCACAATTACTTCTGGTTCGATGGACACTTCTATTCCCAGCAGGTTGGCGTGGCAATGGGGGCGAAATATGCCCCCAGCCTCGCCAACCTGTTTATGTCTGAATGGGAGGACAGACGTATTTTCAACATCAATAGACCTGAAATGATCTTCTACAGAAGGTTCATTGATGATATTCTACTAATATGGCAGGGGTCTAAGGAATCATTGGAGATATTCCTGAAATACCTTAATATCAATACAAATAACATTAAATTAGAATATCAAGTCAGTGAGGAGTCGATCAATTTTCTTGATGTCACCATAGAAAAAACAAACGGATCGCTGAAAACCAAGGTGTACTTCAAACCGACGGACCGCAACAGTTATTTATCCGTGGCCAGTGGACACCATCCATCATGGATAAGAAATATACCGAAGGGCCAACTGTTGCGGATCCGTCGGAATTGCACATTGAAAGAGGATTTTCTGACTCAATCGGACATTTTGAAGAAAAGGTTCATGCAGAAGGGCTATAAGGAAAGCACACTGGTTGAAATAATACAGGAAGTTGCTGAAATCCCTAGAGAGGAATGCCTAAAAGAAAAAGAAGTACAGAATGGGGAAACCAGACATCAATTGAGCTTTATATCCGGGTTCCACTGCCAGTATAAGGATATTGAATATATCTTCAGGAAATACTGGCACATATTATGCAGAGATAAATATCTGGGGGATTTCTTGCCAACTCAACCGAGGTTTATATATAGACGAGCCCCGAGTATAGGAGATCAAGTAGTGAAAAAGATCCTTGATCCACCGAATCCAAGATCTTTGTCCTTTAACTTTAAAGGTTTTTACTGCTGTGGGAAGTGTGCCTGTTGCAAGACAGTAAAGGTTAGGAATAGAGGGATCACCACTGTTACCAACAGAGAGGGGGACGTATTTGAGATCAAGCAATTCAGCACGTGTACCACCACGCACGTTGTGTATCTCATGTGGTGTCCCTGTAGCTTGTATTATGTTGGTAGAACAAAAAGACAATTAAAGACTCGGATCAGTGAACATCTGGCCAACATTAGAAATGGGTACAAGTACCATAGCGTGTCCATGCATTTTAGGGAGAAACATCAACGTGACCCAACCTTGCTACAATTTTGTGGCTTAGAGGTGGTGCACTCTTCCTGGAGAGGCTCGAACAGGGTAAGAGATTTGTCACGCCGTGAAACGGAATGGATATTTCTGTTTAAAAGCCTCACTCCGAGGGGGCTCAATATTGAGCTAGACCTCAATTGCTTCATTAACGATTTTTAGCTGAGCAGTTAAATCCCCTCTAGTATAAGAGTAGCACACTAGCCCCTCTCTCCATGTGGGGTGGCATTACCTTTCCACATATCCTGGATTTATACTTCTGGTATCTTAGGATAATATGATGATTGGGGATTAAGAGAAATACAGGGCTTCCCCAACAATATGGTAACCTGTTACTTGTTAGTAGATCATCTAATTTTATACATATATATTTTTTATGTGGTGGTTTATAGATTATATATATGTCCTAGTCAGTATTTCTATTCATTTTGTAGGTAACCAAACGACAATTTTATACATATATATTTTTTATGTGGTGGTTTATAGATTATATATATGTCCTAGTCAGTATTTCTATTCATTTTGTAGGTAACCAAACGACAATTTTGGGGTACGACCGCGCCAATTAGAAGTAGTGGTTGCACTGACAGTGTGGATACCCCCTATGTTAGATTATGGGATGTAGATATCCTAACATAATGTTATGAAATATAGGTAGAGATAGTCAATTTTTATACATGGAAATATTTGTTTGGAATACTGTAATAATATTCCGAAAGTAAGTCTTATATCTCTAACACTAATAGAGGCAGCTATAGTAGCATCAGGTACATTCAGCCAATCTGAGTGTTTAGTTTAGCCAAGCTTATTCTTCCATTTTATATAATTTTATAATTTTATGCATTATAAGTTGATTTTTTAATTTTCAGAGCTATTGATTTCAATATATAGGTATACACCTCCCTTTGAGGTGTGGTGGTGAGGACGCTCAGTATCGCAGACTAATTAATCTGAGATACTCTGGATCCCTCTGATAAATTGAGAGGGAGCTAGAGCACTCCTACATTATATGATTTGTGATAGTATTTAGCTCATTAAGTGAGAGAAGGAACCCTAGCACCCCTATATTATATGGATTGTGCTAGCATTCAGCACATAAAGCGCTTTGGAATGTATTCCGGGACACTCATTTAAAACCCAAGTGCTGACATTAGGCTGTGGGATTCCCAGATTCATGGGAGTTAAACAGTGAGATGTCAGGATTTTTTAATCGCTCTTGAGAATAACATGTTAGCATACACAGACAGCTGCATTGAGCAGCGGTTTGCGTGTATGGGGACACTTCTAATGCGCATGCGCGGGACTCACGGGACGCGCATGCGCACTGGGATCCCCCTAGTTAGACAGAGGGGAGGGAGTGTATTTAAGTAGAGTGACATCCTGAGCAGCCTATCCCATGAATAAGCTACAGTTCGTAGCGAAACATGTCGGGGGCAAGGCTGTGAGTAGATTTAACATTCGAGACTGTGTGACTTAAGAGAGCTGGGTGCTGCGGTTCGTATGTCAGGGAGACGGAGGATTTATTGGAAGAGCGAGCGAGGATTTGGTGAGACAGATCCCTTTACACGCTGGTGACACTCAGGTCCTCCTTTACAACACTCCTTATGTGAACACCGTAGGATAGACCACCCAGGTTGCCCTGTTGATATTGCTGTGCACAGAGTGCCGTGGAGTTTCTTTGATGTGCTGTTTTAAAGTTGATACACTGTGAGTGCATATTTTGAAGTGTATTGTGTGTGGATATTAAAAGTTTTTTACGTTATCACACTATTGGGAGTTCTTTTCTTATTTGCATATGGAACGAGCCCCTGAATGGAATACTTTTAACCCCTTCTGATTGCTTGGATATTCTCATGCTTGCTGGCCTCATACGAGAGTGGAGGCATATAGAGTTGGTAAGAGTCTGTCTATTGGGAGAGGGAACACTGAACACAGAGGTGTGGTGGAAAGTTCAAGTTTTCCTCAGGAATCTTCAATATTTGCTGTGACACCACCTATTGTGCATCTTTACCACGGACTTTTATTTCACATATGTGCACCTATTTTTGGACTTTTTTATTTAGCCACTAAGTTCATGTTCAGTGTGCATACGGATTGTTTACACACTTTATTATTAGGATTGACACATTTGCGATTTTCAACTATATCACTAAGTCACTGTAGTCATTGCACTGTTATTTGATGTTTTTTTGGGCTTTTGCTGTTTTATTAATATTGTTTCACACCAATATTTATTTGGTTCACACACCTTTAACAAAGGTGTCATTAGATTAGGTTATTCACTTATATAGGTAATCCTACTGAAAGAGTGATTAGACTAGCGCCACATTTTTATTTCTTCACGTGGGTTGTAATACACCATTATTACGGCATAAGATATAAATAATTTTTTTCACATTTTTACACACAAAGTGGCAGCTTTAGATAGGCTTCATTTACTGATGGTCATCATCATTTAATTTATTTGCTCCAAGGCGCAGTGGTGGTTAATTGTGTGTATGTGGGACGTTACACATAATAGGACCGTTGATTTATATGTGTACTATATACAATTGTGTCAGTCTATCGGACAACTTGGGAGACACCACCTTGGTTCCTTCTAAAATCTCGGCCCAGTCAGTGTCATCTATGAGTCCTACATCCTGTCCCCATACTGTTTTGGCCTTGTGTGAAACAGCAGCTGCACCCCGTTGTCTGATTGTGTAATACAGGTGTGAAATAAGCTTGAAGGGGTCATCTCCCATAAAAATACTCAGCACAGGGGGGGTTCCATCCCTACATCCAAGTCCAGCAGCTGGGTTCTAAGTGCGTGATGGAGCTGCAGGTATTTAAATGCTAGTTGGTGTGGGAGAACTCCTCCTGAAGTGTCTGAAACTGCTTGAGCCCGGAGGTGGACAGGACCTGGAGGAGATACATAATTCCATATCTAGCCCAAACTATCGAGTCTGGAATTGTTTCCAGCTCCGGCATATGACTGTTTAGCCACAATGGGGTGTGGGAATGAAATTTCCCCACATTCTGCTTTTTAAGAGATATTTCCCATACCCTTTGGTGATGTATCAACATGCCCGAGTTGTACCGGGCAGAGGGACTTTGTGTTTTTTTTCGACGAAGTATAGCCTGAATGGGTGTATACGTCGGGTGTCCCGGTTCGTCACAAACCAAAAATCTATAGCGTTGCATTTCCGACGTGTGGAAGTGGTACATGTGGGATAGTTGCGAGGCTAGGTAATAGTCCTGCAGGTCTGGGAGAGATACACCCCCATATCTGTGGGGTTTTTAAGGGTTTGCCAAGCTAGCCTGTGTCTACTATTACCCCAAACAAACGGATTTAGAATAGCTTCCATCTGCTTAAAGATTTTTAAGGGAATGTATAGGGGGGAGTGTCATATCAGACATAAAATTTTCGGCAGTATGATCATTTTTATTAAATTTATGCGCCCCATCACCCCTAATGGCAATCTAGACCATGTCTGCGTTTTGCTTTTTAGTAAGTCAAACAAAAGAGCTACATTCAGGGGTGTATAGTCTACCAGATCCCTAATTACTTCCACACCCAAGTATTTAATCTTGGATACTCTAGCGAGTGGTAGCGGGGGAGTTGTGAACGGGGAGGAAACACATCAATTGGAAGAATCTGAGACTTGTCCCAATTTATACGCAGGCCCGAGTATCCCCCCATTTGTTCAATAAGTCTTAACACTGCTTTGAGTGATGGTCCCTGGTCCGCTAAGTATAATATGGTGTCATCAGCATACATTCCTACTTTATCGACTGTAGTGCCACGGCGCAGACCCTGAATATCAGGGTTTGCTCTAATGGCAATGGACAGTGGCTCCACTGCCAGCACATACAGTAAGGGAGAGAGGGGACACCCCTGTCGCGTACCTCTCTCTAATGGAAACTGCTCAGAGAGCCATCCATTCACAAAAATTCTTGCCCTGGGTGTCTGATATAGGAGCTGCACCCATTTTACGAAGCGTGCCCCAAAACCATAATTATGCAAACATTCCCATAAATATGGCCATTCCACGGAATCAAAGGCCTTAGCTGTATCTAATACCACCACCAACCTCATTCCTGAGTTATTGTGTCGGGCTTGGATATTCATATATAGTCGCCTGATGTTCATGGCTGTATTTTTCCCCGGCATAAAGCCCATTTGGTCCTCATGAATTAAAGTTAGAATAGCAGTGTTTAATCTAGAGGCCAGGATTTTAGCTAAGATTTTAATATCTACCTGTAGGAGTGAGATAGGCCTGTAGGATTCAAGGAAATGCAGGTCTTTTCCCGGTTTGGGGAGAACTATGATTTGGGCTTCCTGCATAGACTCGGGGAGTGAGTTCTGATCAAATATTGACTGGTATAAGGCTTTCAGCTTGGGGACCAAGATATCTGAGTAAGTTACATAAAATTCCAGAGGCAGTCCATCCATCCCTGGAGCTTTAGATTTGGCTAACTGTGCAATCGCTTCCGCTATGTCGTGTTCTGTAAAAGTTGCATCAAGAAGCTCAACTTGCTCTCGATTCAGCTGAGGGAACTGTATGGAAGATAAATACGATCGAATCTCCCTTCGCGTATACGTGTTTTGGGATTTATAGAGGTTGCCATTGAATTGTCTAAATTGAGCTGCCACCTGTTCTGGGTCTGTTATATTACACCCGTCTGGGTCATTAAGCGACACCACGACTGGGGCTTATCGTCCATGTGAGCCAGAAAGGCCTCCCCGCCCTTTCACCCTGCTCATACACCCTCTGCCTGCAAAAAAACCCACGCTGTTTAGCCTTTTCTGTGTGCAGTTGTGTGACTAGTCGGGTCTGCAGTTTCAATCTGTCCAGGTTTTCAAGGGTTGGGTTAGAACTATAGGCCTCTTCTAAGTCTCGCAGTTTGTCAGATGTGAGTTGAAGTACAGTGTTAGACTCTCGTTTTAGCCTATTTATTCTGGAGGATAGTATTCTACGGGCATAAATTTTAAAGTCGTTCCAGTGTGTGGTAACGGCAAGGGGTCCCTGTATACCCTCCAAAAAAAAGAGCAGCTCCCTGGCAATGGAGTCATGGTCCGTAAGAAGAATTAGCCAATGAGGGTTTAGTCGCCAACGCCTGGTGGGAGAAACTACTCGCAAGGATGCCGTCAGCCAGCACGGAGAGTGGTCCGACAGGATCCTAGGAGCAAATCCTGAGCCCGTGACCTTTGGCAAAAGGCCCCTGGAAACAAGTATGTAGTCTATCCTGAACATGGTATTATGACTTTTTGAGTGGCAAGTATATGCTCTGGTCGTGGGGTTAGCATGTCTTCAAACGTCAATAAGGGAAAACTCCGTCAGTGTACGGTGCAGCCTAGTATGCAGTGGTTCACCAGGTCTGGGTTCAGCCCTTACCGGGCGGTCAAGGGGTGGAGTCATAGTATGATTAAAATCCCCCATCCACACTACTGGTATGGACGGGTACAATGCAATAAATGCAAGACCCTCTGCAACCGCATTCGACCTGTATGGAGGGGGGATATAGCTAGCCAGTATCAACAAGGGGTCTCCCCCCACAATTGCATGTAGAAAGAGGTACTTACCCTGCCGATCTGACACCACGGAGACCAATTTAAAAGGTGTAGATTTCGCAATCAACAACGTTACCCCTCTAGACATATTTGTGTGGGTGCTGTGGTAAGCCCACCCCACCCAGGGACGCTTCAGGGCCGCCTGTAAGTGACCCGTGACATGCGTCTCCACCAATGCGACAATATCCACCTTCTGACCTTTTAAATATTGTAACACTGCAGTCCTTTTAATCTTATCCTGCATGCCCCGCACACTCCACATCATAAATGTAATGTCCGCCATGGTGTTCATTGGCACAGAGATTGCATATAGATCGGCAGGGCAACCTCCCCCCCCCCAAACCAAGACAGCTCATCCACCCCGCAATTAAACCAACATGTTGCATATATGATAAGTGCTTGTTTAAAAACATTCCAAGTAAATAACATGTGCACAACAGTGCTAACATTCCCAATGCTCTGATCAAGAGACCTGGAATTTTCCTTCCCTCCCAGCTTCTCGCCTCCCCAACTTGGCGGAAGCATACATTCCCATGCAACCGTAATATGGAACATCTTCCAGCCAGCAACATTAGCTGGAGGTATAACACTTAGAATATGATGAGCAAGAAGGTTCAAAATAAAGAGGAAAAAAAGGGGGTTGCAAATATAATGGGGGCGATTGTTCACTGAGTGAAGCAAGGTTAGGGCACGAAGCATGACCAGTGTCTCTTTCTCCATCCGAGTGAGACTCTCGCTGCAAGGATACACAGTCATCCTGGTGTACTAAAGTTTTAGGGCCTCAGCCCTACGGTATCTCCATGAATATGCTGTGAGGGCAGTGAGATACACAGGGTGATAAACTCTGTGGTCCAAATAGCTCCAGGCCCGGGAGTATCGATAGACTCCGATTCCCCCCCCCCAGGGGAGTATAAGGATCGGGCCCCCTAACCTCAAGAGGGGGAATCTCCTAACTCATATTCAGTAATGCGTGGGTTATACAGATGAGGGGAGGGGGAAGCAGAAAGAAGCAAGTGGTGAGATGAGAATACCCCCACAGCGGAGGGGACATTTAGAAGAAAAGTGGGGCCTGCCACCATTTGACAATAGCAACAGTACTCACAGTAACACGCCACAAACCCGTTTATCCATCTGGACGTCCGCGTTGATCCAACTAGTGTTCTGCCGCCCTCGGGTCCTCAAAAAATATGGCTCTGCCATCCTCCTCCACTGTCAATCTGGCCGGGAACAACATGGCATATTTAAGGTGTACCACCCTGAGCCGCCTCTTGACATCTTGGAACTGTGCACGCTTTCTTTGGACTTCATTAGAGAAGTCGGGAACACTGCAACATGGCCATTGCCCAGGGTGATGTTACCTTTTTCTCTGGTTAGCCAAAAGATTTTATCTCTATCTCTAAAGTTAAGAAACTTGGCAATGAAAGTTCTGGGGGGCTCCCACAGGGGGAGACTTTGCTGGGATGCGGTGCGCCCGTTCCACTGCGAACATAACAGAAAAGGCCTCTCTACCGAAGTGTTGAATCAGGAGTGATTCCAAGTATTCAGCAGGGTTGGTGCCTTCAGCCTTCTCAGGTAAACCGATGAACCGGAGGTTGCAGCATCTCAGACGATTCTCTATATCATCTTGGTGAGCATGTAGCTGCTGAATCTGGAGCTGCAGGTCCTCCGTGGTGTGGCTCAAGGGGTGCAGGATGTCCTCCGCCGCTCCGATGCGTGTCTCGGCCTCGGTAACCCTATCCCTTACCTTAGACAGGTCTTGGCGCAGCAGGGAGATGTCGATCTTGACCTCATCTATTTTGGCGGTGAGTGTCCCCTGCAGCGTTGCAATGGCATCTAGGACCTTAGCTGTGTCCGCGCCCTGATGGTCCACTGCTGAACACGTACCTTTGCCATTTTTGGCCTGCGGGTCTTGATCTTAATGGCGGTATTTCGCCAACTTATCCACCACCTCGGAGTTCCTTTTCGGCGGGGACATGTTCCCTCTCTGCTCCGAAGTGCAGATTACCAGGCCGTCTCCAGGTGAAGCAAAATGGCCACTGTGCCGGGAGTTAGACTGAGGCCACGTTCTGTCCCCAAAGCCAATGCTGGATGTGTATGTGTCCTGACAACAGGTGCAGGCGAGGATGGGGCACAGGATGCTCAGGAAGGCCAGGATAGCTCACCAAGGCCGTTGCCGGGTGGAGCAAGATGGCCGCCACTCCGGAATACCGGAGACGCGGCCCATCCCAGGGCAGATACTAAGTATAAAAGTGCCTCGACAGCGGCCTCAGGTAGTCCTGAGGCTATTCCAGGAGGGGAGTGAGTTTTTGGCTGTCCGGGAGGCCAGAAGGGTGTACTGTGGTCTCCGCCGGGTGCAACAAGATCGCCGCCGCTCCGAGAACCAGGCCGAAGCCGCGGCCTTTCCTAGGACCACTACCGATCCGGATGTCTGCACCACAGCGGCCTTGGGCGGCGTTCCAGCGGGCCGACAGGCTCCAAAAACAGCGGAGCACACAGGAGGGATCCCCGGGTGTAGGGTAAGGCACCAGGTGTACAGGATGCAATCAGGATGATGGAGAGGAGTATAGGTCAGCGGAGCACACACTACATGTGATCTACTCCATTGCTCTCCAGGCCACGCCCCGTAATTCTCTTATTTTACCCTAATATTTTCTCCCTTGGTGTAGACTATAGATAGATGGTTGTGTATTAGATAGACTTTCTCACTCAACAATAAATGTTGTTATTGGGTTAAAGCTTTCACTCATGGTCAAAGAACTCTCATTTAACCCAAATCATATCTGAGAGATATTAAATCTCAAATATAGTATATAGTATACGGGAAACAGACTGCATGGGTGGTCGTCATATATCTGGTCAAGCATGTGGTGCCCAAGCGGCTGCTGTTCTGGCCACCCTTGATCCGCTTCAGACATAGGTTGTAAACAGCAACGGTGCGATCTGCTACATACATGTCAAAAAAGGCCCACACCAAGGAACTTTTTGAAATCAGCGGGGAGTCAGCAGCGCCCTGCAACTGCGGATCTCTGAGGTGTGATGCAGTAGGGTGGCTGCCCTTAAGCTGCCCCCTAGAGGATATCCTGCCTTGTTGGAGTTGTGCCTCCTCCTCCTGCTCTCTTCTATCAGGCACCCAAGCAGAGTCAGTGACCTAATCATCCCCTCCCTCCTCGTCACTGGAGAAAACTTGGCACTATGCTGCAGCTGGGGGAACATGACTGCCAGTTTCTTGTCTTGTTCTTGGGCACCCCCTCTCTCTAGGCTCACGTTACTCCCTTCCTCAACCTAAGAATCAACATCGGAGCCTTCAAATTGCTGCGCATCCTCCATCAGCATGTACCTGACACTGTGGTCGAATAGTTCAGGGAACTCCTCCGTGCACGATGGTGGGGCTACGGAAGGAGTGACCGTGGACAAGGAGCCGGTGGAATAGCCTGCTTTGGCAGCTGTATAGGAAGGCAAACTACTCTGAGCCTGGGTGACAGAGGATGAGGATGGCTTTGTTATCCTACTCCACCAACTCTTCTGGATGTTCTGGCTCTAAAACACGGCCAGCAGCAGAGAAATAGGACAAGCGTGCCCCACGGCCACCTGCAGAGGATGCACCATGTCCACAACCAGGACTGTTGACTGTAGACATAGAGCCTGCTTGCCCTCTTTTAGTGGCCTGTGAGCATCTGCCTCTCCTTGGTGGCCTTCCGGACATAATGTATATTTTGTTTTGCAACACCGCAATAAACTGTATTGTGTACTGTGTACACCACCAGAAAAGTAGTAGCAACTGCATTACGGCTGCACTGCAGTGTGTACACTACCAGAAATGTAGTAGCAACTGCACTATGGCTGCACTGTATTGTAATTACAATTTTTGATCTAATATTTTACAGCAGGGCCCATCCCTGCACCCACCAAGAGTATCTGTGAGGGGTTACAGTGTTCTGGTACCACCAACACCTAAGGCTCAATTTCTGCAGAGTATATAGGGCAGGCCGTATAGTATATATACTTCTGTTCAGAGAATATAGTGCCTGGGCCCCCCCCCATGACATTTTTTTTTTTAATTTGGGTGCAGGGTTCCTCTTAATAACTATACCAGACTCAAAGAGCCTAGTATTGGGCTTGGGGGGGGGAACTATGCCATTTTTTTCAATGATTTTTTTCTTGCCGAGACCCGACAATTCATTACAGCCACAAGCAGTTTTGAATTACTTTTTTTCCTTTAGAAATGTCATTTTGCTGTGGTATTGTTCTAAACACGGGAAAAGTGCGCCACTTTACAGGCATACTATAGACACCCCCAGGCACAACATTTAAAGGAATATTTCATTTTTATTGTTTCATTTTAAGCATTCTTAAAATCCAAGCTAGGAAAATTATCACATTAAGATGGCAATCAAAGGGGTCCCCTAGAGTAAGAGATTGGACTAGTACAATAAATGAAACCCTCTGTTAGAGAACCATTACAAACGCTCGTTTCCGTGCGCCAGCCAGACGTGCGGCACGAACGTGTGAACCCCGGACCAGGCACGCACATTAGTACTCTCATACGAATGAGTGCACGTCGGTGTGGGCATGTCCGCATGCCAACAAATCACAGCACAGGGCGCCCTATTTAAAGCATCAGCACACTAGTATCAGTGCTGGATTGTCTCAGCTAGTTCCTGTATCCTTGATTGCTGTTTGACTGAACCTTGATCCTGAAACCTTGGCCTTCCTGACTACTCTTTTGGATTATCCCTGCCCCTGACTATGAACCTGCTTATCAATTGTGTACCTACCTGCCAGCACGTTGCCGACTCCTGCTTGTTCCCGACCTTGCAAGTTCTCCTGTTGGACTTTCCTGAACCAATCCAGGATCAACATCTCACCAGCACCTCTACGGCTCCGGTGTTCCTGATCCTGCCAACAGGCACCTGCACCCTTCCGTTGCCCTAGCAGCCCTGTCTCCACCTCCAGGGGTGTTAGGACCGGAACCGTGCAAGAGGCCACCCTCGTCATTTCAGACTCCACAGTAAGGTACGTGACAGTACAATCCAGCCAAATGGAGTCTGAAAAGGGGGCCTCAGCTATGGATGCTCTGTGCCAGCAGATTGCAAACCTCACTCAAGCAGTCCAGGGCCTGCAGGATGGCTATCAGCGACTTGAGCAACGAGTGGAGTCTCTCTCTCCAAGCACCTCGGCACGCCAGACAGCCGCAGCACCTGCATCGTCGATCTCAACTTCTACTCCCACAGTAGTGGTGCCACCCCCAGAGCCACGAGTTCCTGCTCCAGAAAGATTCATGGGAGACCGCAGTAAATTCCGCGCTTTCAGAAACGCTTGCCATCTGTATTTCCTACTTCAGCCTCGCACCTTCTCCTTGGAAAGTACCAAGGTGGGATTCATCATCTCACTGCTACAGGGAGAACCCCAGACCTGGGCTCACCATCTATTAGAACAAGCTAGTCCCTTGCTAGGCACCATGGACTCTTTTTTGGATGAAATGGCTAAGCTTTATGATGACCCTCAGGGCACCACTACAGCTGAGGCCAGTCTCCACGCCCTCCAGCAAGGCCGTAGGCCTGTGGAGGACTATGTCACAGACTTTAGACGGTGGAGTTCCGACACACAGTGGAACGACGCCGCTTTCCGTTTTCAGTTCCGCTCAGGACTGTCAGAGGCATTGAAAGATGAACTAGCTCGGGTGGGGGTCCCCAATTCTCTTGAAGAACTGATTCAGCTATCTATTCAGATCGATCACCGGCTGAGGGAGCGAAGATCTGAAAGAACTAGCCAATACCGGCCCATGTGGATGTTACCTAGGGTACCCAGCCACCCACCTACTCCTGCAACCCCACTATCTGCTCCAGTCACTGAAGGTCCCGAGCCAATGCAATTAGGTCTGCTTCGTGCCCCATTGACACCAGAAGAGAAGCAGCGCCGCCGTATGAATAATCTCTGCCTTTACTGTGGAGGAGGCGGTCATTGCGCTAACATGTGTCCTAACAAGACTCGTAAGTGTGTCTCTCCTTCTCTTGATCCTTGTTCTTTGGCTCTATCAAGATCAACTCACATTGCTGTTCCTGTCTCCCTACAGCTTCCGGAAGGGGCACTCCAGGTCCAGGCCATCGTTGACTCAGGCGCCTGAAGTTGCTTCGTCGACCGTGCCTTCGCCCTGCAACACAAGATTCCTCTACGTCCCAAGCAACACAAATTGTCCATACTACTAGCTGATGGGTCCAACATCAAATCCCGGCCCATCATTCAAGAAACTCAACCTCTGCCCGCTGATATCTCACCCAACCACCAAGAACTGTTGTGCCTAGACGTGATATCCTCACAGCTCTTCTCAATCATCCTGGGAATGCCATGGTTGCAAGCACACAACCCACAGATCGATTGGACAACTGGCAAGGTGGTCTTTCAGTCTGCCTATTGCCTCCATAACTGCCTCCAAACCCTCCAACACTCAGTACCAGTTGTTGGCTGTCTCAAACCCACATCCGAATCCCAAGATCTTGTTCCCCCCGTATACCACGATTTCCTGGATGTCTTTGATAAACAAAAAGCAGACACCCTTCCTCCCCACCGGGCCTATGATTGCCCGATTGAACTTTTACCAGGGGCAGAAATCCCCTTTGGCCAAATTTTCCCCCTCTCGGAACCAGAACTGAAAGACTACGTCAACGAGAACCTCAAGAAGGGGTTCATCCGACACTCTACTTCTCCAGCCGGAGCAGGAATATTCTTTGTTGAAAAGAAGGACCACTCACTCCGGCCGTGTGTGGATTACAGGGAACTAAATCGGATTACCGTTCAAAATCGCTACCCCCTGCCTCTAATTCCAGAATTGCTCCAGAGACTCCGCTCTGCAACGATTTTCACTAAGTTGGATTTACGAGGTGCTTACAACTTGATCAGGATCAGAAAGGGTGATGAGTGGAAAACGGCCTTCCGGACGCGGTTTGGCCATTTCGAGTACCTCGTTATGCCCTTTGGGTTATGTAACGCACCAGCAACCTTCCAGCATTTCGTAAATAATATTTTCAGAGACTTTCTAGACCTATTCATGATCGTTTATCTAGACGACATTCTGATTTTCTCGGTTTCCCTGGAGCTACATCGTGACCATGTGAAACAGGTCCTTCTTAGGTTATGACAAAATGGACTCTATGCCAAGGCCGAGAAATGTGAATTCGAACGGCAGACCATTCACTTTCTCGGACTAGTAATCTCTACAGGAGGGATGGAAATTGATCCTCAAAAGGTCGCAGCCATAATGTCCTGGCCGCCTCCCGTTGACAAGAAAGGGGTACAACGGTTTATAGGTTTCTCCAATTTTTACAGGAAATTTATTAAAAACTTTTCGGGTATCATCATGCCCATCACTCAGCTCACCAAAAAACAGAACCGCTTTCAGTGGACAGAGGTAGCTCAAGCTGCTTTTGAAAAATTAAAAGGGACTATTCACCTCTGCCCCAGTATTGAAGCACCCTGATCCTGCCCTTCCATACATACTGGAAGTAGATGCTTCAGAGAGCGCTGTAGGGGCCATCCTGTCTCAGCACCAAGGACCTAAAGCTTTAATGCACCCTGTGGCCTTTTTCTCGAAGAAATTAGGGCCTTCAGAAAGGAACTACGATGTGGGGGACCGGGAACTGTTGGCAATCAAATCGGCTCTGAAAGAGTGGCGTTACCTCTTGGAGGGAGCAACACACCCAATACTGATCTTCACATATCACAAAAATTTAGAGTATCTCAGGACTGCTAAACGTCTCAGACCCAGACAAGCAAGATGAGCTCTTTTTTTTTCTCGCTTCAGTTTCCATATAACCTACCGGCCCGGATCCAAGAATGTGAAACCAGACGCGTTGTCGCGTATGTTCACGGAAATCGAGGTTCCACCTCAAACGAATATTATATTACAGGCTGGGAATTTTTTGCTCACACAAAACGATTTAATGACACAGATATGTCAAGCATCTAGGGGAATCTCTCTGCCTCCAGATATGAACCTTGTAGAAGACGATGGGCTCTATTGGCAGGGGAATAAAATTTTCGTACCACAGAACCTGCGTACTACTATTTTACAAGTGTGCCATGACTACCCGCTGGCTGGCCATTTTCGGGGGACACAAGACCATGGATTTGGTCCAGAGACATTTTTGGTGGCCCAGCTTAGCAAGGGATTGCAGGAAATATGTCGGCTCGTGCTCAATTTGTCTCAGAAACAAGAACAGCAAAAGCAAAGCATGGGGATTATTAAGACCACTATCCATTCCTGAAAGACCCTGGGATAAGATTGCAATGGATTTTATTGTAGAGCTCCCTCCATCGGAAGTATTTTCATCCATCTTTGTAGTGGTGGACCGCCTCTCCAGAATGTTACATTTTGTCCCCATGAAAGGGACCCCATCAGCAACAGAAACTGCTAAAGTTTTTATTAAAGAAGTGGTGAGATTGCATGGAATCCCTAGTGACATTGTCTCAGATCATGGAGTGCAGTTTACTTCAAGATTTTGGAAAACACTATGCGAAGCACTGGGCATCAAACTAAATTTCTCCTCAGCTTACCATCCCCAGTCCAATGGGCAGACTGAGCGTACCAACCAAACGCTAGAACAATACCTGCAATGCTTTACCTCTTTTTCCCAGGAAGATTGGGCCTCACTACCGCCCTTGGCGGAATTCACATTTAACAACTCTGCCCATACAGCTACCAACCAATCTCCCTTCTTCTCTAATTATGGGTTTCATCCCTCTTTCTTGCCAAGGCTAATTCCAGACTCTCCATTACCAGCTGTTCAGGACAGACTAAATTTCCTTGCTACTAATAACCAGGTGCTGAGAGAGACCATTGCCAGGACACAGGAGGTTAATAAAAGATTCTTTGACAGAAATAGGAGAAGAGAACTGGATTTGAAAGTTGGTGACAGTGTGTGGCTTTCGACAATCAATCTGAAACTGGCCTGCCCGTCCAGGAAATTGGGACCTAAATATCTGGGACCTTTCCCAGTCAAGAGAAAGATCAATCCAGTGGTGTATGAACTTGAACTTCCCGACACATTCAAGATACATCCTGTGTTTCATACTTCCTTGTTGAAACCTGACGTGGTTAATCCCTTTCCGGGACGTGAAGTGGGCCCCCAGAGGCCATAATGGTGGATGGAGAGGAGTTCGAGATCGAGACCATTGTGGACTGCAGAAAAAGGCAAGGACATAATCAATATTTAATTAAATGGAAAGGTTTTGGCCCAGAAGAAAACTCCTGGGAACTGGAAGCAAACCTTCATGCCCCGAGGCTTATACAAGCTCTCTTATTCATCGCTCTCATCCAGAAAGAAGGATCCAGAGGGGCATCCGGAGGCTGCCCGTAAGGAGGGGGCAATGTCAGAGAACCATTACAAACGCTCATTTCCGTGCGCCAGCCAGACGTGCGGCACGAACGTGTGAACCCCGGACCAGGCACGCACGTTAGTACTCTCATATGAACAAGTGCACGTCGGCGTGGGCACGTCTGCACGCCAACGAATCACAGCACAGGGCGCCCTATTTAAAGGATCAGCATACTAGTATCAGTGCTGGATTGTCTCAGCTAGTTCCTGTATCCTTGATTGCTGTTTGATTGAACCTTGATCCTGAAACCTTGGCCTTCCTGACTACTCTTTTGGATTATCCCTGCAACTCTGCTTACTTCTGCTTCCTCTCCTGAACCCGGCTTGAACTTCTGCCCACGGCTCTGTCTTCCGATCTTGTACCTCTCTGCCAGCCCATTGCCAACCTCCGCTAGCCCCTGACTACGAACCTGCCTATCGATTGTGTACCTTCCTGCCAGCACGTTTCCGACTCCTGCTTGTTCCCGACCTTGCAAGTTCTCCTGTTGGACTTTCCTGAACCAATCCAGGATCAACATCTCACCAGCACCTCTACGGCTCCGGTGTTCCTGATCCTGCCAACAGGCACCTGCACCCTTCCGTTGCCCTAGCAGCCCTGTCTCCACCTCCAGGGGTGTTAGGACCGGAACCGTGCAAGAGGCCACCTTCGTCATTTCAGACTCCACAGTAAGGTACGTGACACCCTCTGTAGAGAGAGAGCAGTGTACACACAGAGAGGTAACCTCAAGGAATTTGACAGGATGTGGAGGTTGTGGCTGGACAAAATGGGTCACACCGAATAGAGAGTAGAGTATAATAGGGCTGGAAAAACAATCAGAATAGTTATTCTGTTAGGGAGAGGAAATATTAGACCAAATGGGATATAAGGGTATCCCAATAAGGTAAATTATAGGTAATATAAGAACATTCTGATAATCCCGATATAGGAATTTAAACACGAGCATATTGGTAAGGGAGGGGGATGGTTGGTAAAGAGGGGAGGAATTAAGGAGTAAACACTAATTTTATAATATTGAAAATGGGTGTGGAAGGGTGTTAGGGTGTCTCATAGACTTTAACGGTGTTCGCGTGTTCAAACAAATTTTTTGCATGTTCTGCTACAAACTGAACCAGAGGGTGTTTGGCTCATCCCTACTCCTCAGGCGTCACCCCCGCTAACCCGCTGAGTCCCTGGCTTGGCACTTGCTGAAGCTTTCCCATTTCTTCACTGTCCCCGGCTGGTGACAAGACTGCTCTGGTACTTCTTCAGGCTTACTCATAGTGGTCTCTGATAATAAGGTGGATGGTCCCTTAGTGGCGACTGCTTCCCCTTTACCTCCGACCACGACTGATTCCCCGCCAATTGGCTGTGTCACCCCATCCATTCATAATTTGACCTTGCTATGCCCTTGTCGATCTAATGTCACCAGCAACAGTGCCACCCGGTGACAGAAGAGAAAAGGTGCAGCAACTCCAGAGTTATAGAGGGATCAGTGGATCTTCTAACAATTAACCAGAACATTTACTATCTGGCAAACTAAATTTGTGAGCAACCCTGCCTAAATATCTGAAAAGTGTGGCGTGCATTTGTATTCAGCCCCCTTTACTCTGATACCCCTAACTAAAATCTAGTGGAACCAATTGCCTTCAGAAGTCACCTAATTAGTAAATAGAGTCCACCTGTGTGTTAGAGAGCCTTAGTGAACAAACAGCATCATGAAGGTCAAGTAACACACCAGACAGGTCAGGGATACAGTTGTGGAGAAGTTTAAAGCAGGCTTAGGTTATAAAAAAATCCCAAGCTTTGAACATCTCACCTGGCACTGTTCAATTCATCATCTGAAAATGGAAAGAGTATGACACAACTGCAAACCTACCAAGATATGGCCGTCCACCTAAACTGACAGGCCGGGCAAGGAGTGCATTAATCAGAGAAGCAGCCAAGAGGCCCATGGTAATTCTGGAGGAGCTGCAGAGATCCACAGCTCAGGTGGGAGAATCTCTCCACAGTACAACTATTAGTCATGCACTCTACAAGTCTGGCCTTTTTTAGGGAAGAGTAGCAAGAAGAAAGCCATTGTTTAAAGAAAGACATAAAAAGTCCTGTTTGCAGTTTGCGGGAAGCCATGTGAGGGACACAGCAAACATGTAGAAGAAGGTGCTCTGGTCAGATGAGACCAAAATTGAACTTTTTGGCCTAAAAGCAAAACGCTATGTGTGGCAGAAAACTAACACTGCACATCACCCTGAACACACCATCCCCACCGTGAAACATGGTGGTGGAAGCGCTTGGTTGCTACATGTGAAATTCTACGTGGAGGATCCAAATGATCCCCTGGAGGTAGTGATAATAAAAAACCATATCAATAATGAAAAATGATGATGACGTGTGAAAAATAAGTTGAGTGTAAAGTACAAACGTGAAAATAACAATAAAAATCGATGAAAAGAAGCGTGATGGGATTCATTTAATTCATCAATAAGTTCGCATCAATGGTGAATGTTGTTCATGAATCTTCTCAATATGTGAAGTGAGTGATGTGGGCAGAAGTGGATGGCATCTGTATAAGAGTATGCTCACAGTGCCCTTACCTCAAAAGGTATAGATAAAAGCCTTAGTAGTAGATGTTGCTGGATAGCAGTAAGGACCATAGATAGCCTCAGGTAGTTGGATGTCCTTTATGGGGCCGCGTCAGGCTTGCATCAAGATCCAGATATCCATATAGACAGGGAAAGAAGAAAGAGGGTTGCCTCCAATGGTGTAGTAATAAAATCCAAATTTATTAAGTAAAACGCATTGTAAGGAGCATAGCACAGTACAAGACGGCGTGGCGCCGTCACCTAATATGAAACTTCCGGTCCGCAATAACAACAACCGGATTACAGGGTAATGGCTTCCAGTTGTGTTGGCTAACGTGAATCCTACGCGTTACGTCACGTGACCTCGTGACTTCCTCAGGGAATCCGATTGGTTGAACTATCAGTTCCTTTAAAGTGGTTGGACAGGAAGTGACACGGACGCCATTTTATCGGAGTCAGAGAATACTAAATGTATGCTAATGCGGCGGGAAGGTGAAAAATGGCCAAGAACTCCACGGCAAGCATAGTGGAGGACTTAAATAAAAATAGTTAGAAATATAAAAGTGTGTATATAAAAAATATACAAAAAATATAGCTAGTTGGAGGAACAAGGCAGTGATGTAAACTAAAACAACCTAAAAAATGCTCAGTGCTGACATCATGTGGTAATCTAGGTAATTACGTGTAGCCTGATAACCATAGGTGAGCAGGTCAATAATGGCCAAGAAGATGATAATATTAAAAAATATAAAATAGTAATAACATAAAAATAATATAGTGGGCTGGACATAATTCATAAAAATGGATGATGAATAATGAAATTAACTAAAAAAACCCTAAAATTAGAAAATAATAAGCACACCGGAAATTTAATAAAAGGTTCACAATCAACAGTAAAATCAATAATCACTAATAAAACAATTCAGGTCGAAGTCTATATTTAACCCATTCGGTACTAATGTATTCATTTTATGAATCCATTGGGATTCTGTGACAGACTCACCCGGGATAGAGGCTTTTGGAGGGGACTGAATGTGAGCCTCTTGCCTACAGATTATGGGCCCAGGCATTTGGGGTACCCTTGAGGTGTTGTTACTTTGGCTTCGGGTCCTTGTCCCCCAGGACACACAGACTCTGGGGACCCTTTATTTGCCATAGTAGCAATCGTGACTGAGTCATACTGTTGTGGGACTCATACTGTGAGAAGATGCTAATGTCATCAACTCCACTCACCTGTCTGATGTCAGCTATAATGTGTTTAATGTAAATGAGTTTAGTCTGGCTTATCACAGGTTCTAAGAGTATTCAACTCATTGTTGTTTGTTCTAATTAACCCTGTGTTGATGTTTATGGTAATGTGTGTTGAATAGTCAATGAGCTAGGAGACGTAGTCACCTAGTCTGGGTAAATAGTTACATAGTTACATAGTAGGTGAGGTTGAAAAAAGACACAAGTCCATCAAGTCCAACCTATGTGTGTGATTATGTGTCAGTATTACATTACATATCCCTGTATATTGCGGTCATTCAGGTGATTATCTAATAGTTTCTTGAAGCTATCAATGCTCCCCGCTGAGACCACCGCCTGTGGAAGGGAATTCCACATCCTTGCCGCTCTTACAGTAAAGAACCCTCTACGTAGTTTAAGGTTAAACCTCTTTTCTTCTAATTGTAATGAGTGGCCACGAGTCTTATTAAACTCTCTTCTGCAAAAAAGTTTTATCCCTATTGTGGGGTCACCAGTACAGTATTTGTAAATTGAAATCATATCCCCTCTCAAGCGTCTCTTCTCCAGAGAGAATAAGTTCAGTGCTCGCAACCTTTCCTCATAACTAAGATCCTCCAGACCCTTTATTAGCTTTGTTGCCCTTATTATCGTTTTATCTCCCTTTGATCCCCCTTTTAATGCATGCCAATATTCTGTTTGCTTTATTAGCAGCAGCTTGGCATTGCATGCCATTGCTGAGCCTATCATCTACCAGGACCCCCAGGTCCTTTTCCATCCTAGATTCCCCCAGAGGTTCTCCCCCCAGTGTATAGATTGCATTCATATTTTTGCCACCCAAATGCATTATTTTGTTCAGGTCTTTTTGCAAGATTTCCACATCCTGCAGAGAAGTTATTGCCCTGCTTAGCTTAGTATCGTCTGCAAATACAGAGATTGAACTGTTTATCCCATCATCCAGGTTGTTTATGAACAAATTAAATAGGATTGGTCCCAGCACAGAACCCTGGGGAACCCCACTACCCATCCCTGACCATTCTGAGTACTCCCCATTTATCACCACCCTCTGAACACGCCCTTGTAGCCAGTTTTCAATCCATGTACTCACCCTATGGTCCATGCCAACGCACCTTATTTTGTACAGTAAACGTTTATGGGGAACTGTGTCAAATGCCTTTGCAAAATCCAGATACACTACGTCTACGGGCCTTCCTTTATCTAGATGGCAACTCACCTCCTCATAGAAGGTTAATAGATTGGTTTGGCAAGAACGATTCTTCATGAATCCATGCTGATTACTGCTAATGATATCATTCTTATTACTAAAATCTTGTATATAGTCCCTTATCATCCCCTCCAAGAGTTTACATACTATTGATGTTAGGCGAACTGGTCTGTAATTATTAGGAATGTTTTTTGGGCCCTTTTTAAATATTGGTGCTACATTGGCTTTTCTCCAATCAGCTGGTACCATTCTAGTCAATAGACTGTCTGTAAAAATTAGGAACAACGGTCTGGCAATCACCTGACTGAGTTCCCTAAGTATCCTTGGATGCAAGCCATCTGGTCCCGGTGATTTATTAATGTTAAGTTTCTCAAGTCTAATTTTAGTTCCGTCCTCTGTTAACCATGTAGGTGCTTCCTGTGTTGTGTCATGAGGATAAACACTGCAGTTTTGGTTACTGAAGCCCCCCGATTCACTCGTGAAGAGTGAGGAGAAGAATAAATTCAATACCTTTGCCATCTCCCCATCCTTTGTAACCAGATGTCCTTCCTCATTCTTTATGGGGCCAATATGGTCTGTCCACCCTTTTTTACTGTTTACATACTTAAAGAATTTCTTGGGATTTTTTTGGCTCTCCTCCGCTATGTGTCTTTCATGTTCTATCTTAGCCATCCTAATTGCACCCTTACATTTCTTATTGCATTCTTTATAAATTCTGAATGCTGAGGATGATCCCTCAACCTTGTATTTTTTGAAGGCCTTCTCCTTTGCTTTTATATGCATTTTTACATTGGAGTTAAGCCATCCAGGATGTTTGTTCGCTCTTTTAAATTTATTACCCAATGGGATACATTGGCTAATGGCCTTATTTAATATGCTCTTAAAGCAAACCCATCTCTCCTCCGTATTCTTTGTTCTTAATATTTTATCCCAATTTATGCCTTTTAGCAAGATTTGTAGTTTAGGGAAGTTGGCTCTTTTGAAATTCAGTGTCTTTGTGTTCCCTTCATGTTTCCTATTTGTGTGATTTATACTGAAACTAATTGACCTGTGATCGCTGTTACCTAAATTGCCCCGTATTTCCACATCTGTTATCAGGTCTGTATTGTTGGTAATCAGTAGATCTAGTAATGTTTTATTTCTAGTTGGTGCGTCTACCATCTGACCCATAAAATTGTCCTGCAAGACATTAAGGAACTGGCGAGCCTTAAATGAATGCGCGGTTCCCTCCGCCCAGTCTATGTCTGGATAATTAAAATCCCCCATTATGATAACACTTCCCATTCTTGCTGCTAATCCAATTTGTGATAGGAGATCCGTCTTCACTTCCTCCCTCAGGTTAGGGGGCCTATAGCATACTCCCAGTATTATTTTCCCCTTAGCTTCATCCCTTTGGAGCTCTACCCATAAAGATTCCACCTCCTCCCTAGCCCCCTCAGTGATGTCATCTCTCACATTCACTTGTACATTATTCTTGATATATAGGCATACCCCTCCCCCTTTTTTACCCTCTCTATCCTTGCGGTATAGGGTATACCCTTAAATGTTTGCCAGCCAATCATGAGAGCTGTTGAACCAGGTCTCTGAAATTCCCACAAAAACCAAATCCTCCTTGTACAACAGTATCTCTAGTTCACCCATCTTGTCCGCCATGCTCCTGGCATTGGTGAACATGCCACATAGTTTAGACCGGTCGCATATTGTCCTCGTATTGGGTGTTTCAAGATTGCAACTAGGACTTGCTACTATACTCACCTTGTGTTTTTGTGCTTTGGTTAACCTACCACTAATGCCCCCAATACTACCCTCTGGAATATCTTCCGCGCTGGCTATCACTGTCTCTGGACCCTCCCCCCCATCGCCTAGTTTAAAAACCCCTCTAACTTTTTGGCCATCTTCCTTCCCAGCAGATCTGCACCCTCCTCATTTAGGTGCAGTCCGTCCCTTCTATAGTACCGGTTACCGACTGAGAAGTCGGCCCAGTCCTCCAGGAACCCAAACCCCTCCTTACTACACCAGCTCTTCAGCCACTTGTCTACTTCCCTAATCTCCCTCTGCCTTTCTGGTGTGGCTCGATGTACCGGTAGTGTTCCTGAGAACACTACCTTGGAGGTCCTTTTCCTCAATTTAGCTCCTAAGTCCCTAAAATCGTTCTTTAGGACACTCCATCTGCCTCTGACTTTGTCATTGGTGCCAACGTGCACCATGACAGCCGGGTCTTCCCCAGCCCCTCCCAGTAATCTGTCCACAAGATCCGTGATGTGCCGAACCCGAGCGCCCGGTAGACAACATACTGTTCGGCGCTTCAGGTCTTGGTTACAGATTGCCCTCTCTGTCCTTCTAAGAATTGAGTCCCCTACCACCAGAATCTGTCTTTCCTTTCCCTTTGCTGCCCCCCACTCTCACTGGAGGAGTTCTTCCCCTGGCAGCTAGGAGAGTCCCTCATCTCCAGCAGTGCTGGTCCCTGACTGGTTTCACCAATGTCACTCAATGGAGCGTACTTATTGGGATGCTCCAGTCCTGGATCGGCCTCTCTGGCACTTCCCCCTCTACCCCTCCTGACTGTCACCCATCTACTCTTTGCTAGTGCCTGCACCTCTTTGTCTCCACCCGCCTCTGTGCTGGCCCCTGCCGGCACCTGCCGTGTACGTTCCTGGCTCACCTTAAGTATGGAGGGACTTCTCAGTGCTGACAGTTGCTTCCCTAGATTCAGAACCTGGGCTTCTAGGGAAACAATGTGCTTACATTTTGCACAGCAGTATTCGCCCTCGATCGGATGATCAAGGAACGCATACATGCGGCAAGATGTACAAAGAGTCGCCTCTCCACACCCGCCGGGCATCGTACCTATTAAATTTAGTGAGGATTTGGGGATTTTACCCTGTCCAAATTACCTAACAGCTAGCTTCCTGGCATTGTATGTGGGCCTGAAAGGACAGTTCAGAGTCTAAGGTTACCCCTAGCACCCTGGCATGTGGGGACAGACTGATAGATGTGCCATTGATCTTGACAGAGAAGTCAGGGGAGGGGGCACGTGGGGGAGGAATTATTAGGAGCTCAGTTTTAGATAAATTCAGTTTGAGGAAGTGGTTTGACATCCAGACCGATATGTCTGTTAGTAGATCAGTGACGCGTGAGGAACCTACGGAGATGGGCATGACCGGAGGTTGAAGTGAGGGGGAGGACGTTGTGTGTCCGGACCTTGCTGCTTCTCCTATGCTCGAGCCTGTCTGACAGCATTGGGAAAGCTGAACAGCTGATCGGGCGGACGGATTCAGGGATCACTCGGTACTCTGCCCGCACGTCCGCCTGTGGCTTCCCTGGGATAGGCTCCTACAGTGTGTTCCCCAGTGTGATCCTGCCTGGCAGCGTGGGGAAGGGGACGCCGGAAAGCTGAACAGCTGATTGGGAGGAAGGAGACTGTGTCCGCTCGGTGCTCCGTCCGCACGCTCTTTTGCGGTTCTCTCCCGGGATAGGATCCAGCAGCGCACTCCCTAGTGAGAAGGGAGGAAGCGCACATCTGGGATTGTGCAGCCGTTAGTACCCCGGAGATCCAAGGGGAGGTTCGTGCTAAGATGACCAGGAAGAGGGGTGAGGAGGAGGCGGCAGGGCAGGATGTAGCCAGCGTTCACAACCAGCGTGGTCTCAAAGATAAGGCAAGTCAAGCTGCTGCTGCGAAGCTGGAGCGCTTTGCCCACACATCTAACCATACACCGAAGAAAGGGGGTCAGGTGGGGGGTGTGCAACATCAGGGGCCACAGGTCAGCCACCCTGGGGAAAGGAAAAGTCAAGACTCAGCAGCAATAGGCGCATCCGCAATATTGGCAGAATCTGCATCACAAACAGCCCTGGAAAGTGAGTGTGGACTGAGTAATGAATTAGCAAAAGGAATGGGGGTGTTAAAGAAGGAACCATCTTTAAAGGACATTCTCCTAGCAGTTAACAACTGCAAGACTTCATTATCTGACCTATCTGATCAGCTTAGAGGTATTAGGGATGATTTATTTACCCTAAGACAAGATGTGCAGTAGGTATGTGCTCAGACTACCACTCTTGAGGGGAGACTTAGTCAGGTGGAAGATGATGTGAACCCGATGAGACAAGAAGTAAAAATCACGAGGGATCAATTGGAAATGTGTATACGTAAAATGGACAAATTAGAGAACAGGTCACCCAGGAAGAATGTTAGAGTTCTTGGTCTTCCCGAAAGAAGTGAGGGCAATAACCCCATAGAGTTTATGGAAGGATGGTTCAGAGATATGTTTGTTAAAGATTCCTTTCAGGTGCCATCTTCAGGGGGTCAGCCAAGGCCTCTTATTGTCAGGGCCGGATTTCCCACAAGGCCACCGAGGCCAGGCCTCGGGGCGGCAGTGGTACAGGGGCAGCCCGGCACCGCTCCTGCAATGACTTCTCGGCCGCCCCCCACACTAACCTAGCAGCATGCAGCGCACCCGGGCACCAGAGAGGTGGGGGCGCTGAAGCGCTAGAGTGCTCCTCCCCCTCCTCCTACTCTCTGTGTCCAGACGCGGCTCCCTCCACTCCCACCACCGCCGCTGCTGTTTTTTTCGAGGCTTCAGCCTGTCCCCCCTCCCTCCTCCTGTCAGAGAAGGAGAGCAGCCGCCGGAGATCGGAGCGGCTGGTCTCTGTGCGGGGGGCGGGGGGGGGGGGCGCGTGTTCTCTTGTGTCTCTCACTCCCGCCAAGCCTGTCTCCATCAGTTCCATCTGTTCACTTATGGAGGGGGAGTTGTCCTGGGAGGGGGGTTGTCCTGGGGCTCTGTACTAGTGAAGGGGGGGGTTGTCCTGGGGCTCTGTCTGTACTAGTGAAGGGGGGTTGTCCTGGGGCTCTGTACTAGTGAAGGGGGGGTTTGTCTGGGGGGGGGTTGTACTAATGAAGGGGGGGTTGTCCTGGGGGTCTGTACTAATGGAGGGGGGGTTTGTCCTGGGGGGGTCTGTACTAATGTAGGGAGGGGTGGTTTGTCCTGGGGGGGTCTGTGTCAATGGAGGGGGTGGGGGTTGACCTGGGGGGGTTTGTACTAATGGAGAGGGGGTTGTCCTGAGGGGGTTTGTACTAATGGAGGGGAGTTGACCTGGGGGGGTTTCTACTAATGGAGGGGGGTTGTCCTGGGAGGTATGTACTAATGGAGGGGGGTTGTCCTGGGGGGTTTGTACTAATGGAGGGGCGTTTGTCCTGGGGGTCTGTACTAATGAAGGGAGGGGGGTTTGTCCTGGAGGGGGGTCTGTACTAATGAAGGGAGGGGGGGTTGTCCTGGGGGGGTCTGTGCTAATGGAGGGGGTGGGGGTTGACCTGGGGGGGTTTGTACTAATGGAGAGGGGGTTGTCCTGGGGGGGTTTGTACTAATGGAGGGGGGGTTGACCTGGGGGGGTTGTACTAATGGAGGGGGGTTGTCCTGGGGGGTATGTACTAATGGAGGGGGGGTTGTCCTGGAGGGTATGTACTAATGGAGGAGGGTTGTCCTGGGGGGTTTGTACTAATGGAGGGGCGTTTGTCCTGGGGGGTCTGTACTAATGAAGGGAGGGGGGTTTGTCCTGGGGGGGGTCTGTACTAATGAAGGGAGGGGGGTTTGTCCTGGGGGGGTCTGTACTAATAAAGGGAGGGGGGTTTGTCCTGGGGGGGTCTGTACTAATGAAGGGAGGGGGGTTTGTCCTAGGGGGGTCTGTACTAAGGGAGGGGGGTTTGTCCTGGGGGGATCTGTACTAATGAAGGGAGGGGGGTTTGTCCTGGGGGGGTCTGTACTAATGAAGGGAGGGGGGTTTGTCCTAGGGGGGGTCTGTACTAAGGGAGGGGGGTTTGTCCTGGGGGGATCTGTACTAATGAAGGGAGGGGGGTTTGTCCTGGTGGGGGTCTGTACTAATGGATGGGGGTTTGTCCTGGGGGGGGTCTGTACTAATGGAGGGGGGTGGTTTGTCCTGGGGGGGTCTACACCCAGGAAAGTACACCCAGGACGCCAGAGGGAGAGGGCAGTGCTGAGGGAACACCATCAGAGAGAGAACCCCGCTGCCCTGCCCCACCAGAGGAAAAGCCACACAGCCTGGCGCCATCCCTGGCGGAGAAAGGAATGGAGTCATTGCAGGAATACAGATCTGGGTGCTACCCAACAGACTCGCCACGGGCAATTCAGAGTGAGCTGACTCCTGATCAGAGGGAACCGTTGTTGTATCGCTGGGTCAGGTGAGAGGGCCTATCGGCCATTATCTACTAATGTCCATAGGAACTGCAGTCTCTGACCGTCTCCTGTATCATGTCTGCAATCTCTGACCATCTCCTGTACTATGATTGCAGTCTCTGACCATCTCTTGTATCATGTCTGCAGTCTTTGACCGTATCATGTCTGGGGGCTCTTTCTGGTGGTGTGTGTGTGTGTGTGTGTGTGTGTGTGGGGGGGGGGGCGGCATTGAAGGGCCCGGCCTTGGGGCGGCAAAGGGAGTAAATCCGGGCCTGCTTATTGTTAAATTCCTGTTCTTTAAGGACAAAGTCATTATTCTTCAGAAAGCAAGAGAAATGAAAAACATACAGTATAATGGCGTAAGGATTTCTTTATATCCAGATTTTTCTCCTGAGCTACAGAAACAAAGAGCAAAATTTACAGAGTGCAAACGCAGACTACAGCAGTCTAAAATTAGTTATGCATTACTTTATCCTGCACGCTTACGCATAACAGCATTTGGGGAGGTGAAGTTCTTCAATGTTCCCGTAGAAGTATCGTTATGGCTGGAGAAGAATGAAGGAAGGTTACAGCGGGGTGAAGGGACTTAGGAGAAAATGGGATAAAAACTAGACTCTGGTGGTCCCTGTCCAGTTAAAGGCTCCTGTGGACTTTTTTTTTGTGTTACCCCTTGATTTATTTGTGCATTTATAGAGGTGAGGGTATCTTGGGGCCTACTGTACCTCCTGCGTCCCCGGCCTCCGGTTCCGTGATCCGTGGGTGGAGAGGCAGCGGATCGCCACACAAGGACACCGGACATCCCTGAGAAGGTGCTGCAGGGCGAGGGGGCCCGAACGGACATTGGGAGATACACAGAGGCCGTTCTTGGAGGCCCGCGGCCGCCGCCATCTTGAGGCCTACTAATCCGGACAGAGCCTCCAGGCCCAGGTACTGTGTTTCCTCATAGTGGCTCCGCTCTCCCCGCACCATAATTTGGGTCCTGGGGGTCTCCTACTGCCCCCCTTGTGCCACCATCTGGACTCCTGCCTCTCCCCCCAAGCCCCCCCCTCACCCCCCTGGAAGCTGGGCCCAGATAGAGAGAACCCGATCATGGATGGCTGAGGACACCCATCCCTGAGTCCCGTGCCATCCCGACAGCGACAGGCTATTTTTACAGCATAGCACCCGAGACCTACATGGCGACAGCTAGCTCACATTCCTCAGAGCTCACTGACCCTCATCAAGGCACCATACAGAGATATCTTCTTAGAAAGGCGCCCATAGATCCTCGGACCCCCAAAGACAAGATGGCGCCCGGCCGAACCACAGGGAAGACCAAACCTCCCCCTACCACTTCAGCCGGCACGGTGGAAGACAACAATATGAGACTCAAAGATCCCCGGGAGAACCCTCAGCCTCATCTGTGAGCTCAGTCGCATCGCTAGACACAGGCACTGGGGAATCTTAGTCAGCCACACATCCCCTGCCAGGAGAGCCCATCAGAACGGATGCTAGAGCCCTCCTTTCTGCCTTCAGAATGGATTTCGAATCATGGGCAAGCAAAATGGAAGATTCCCTTCATGTAGAGCTAAATGCTCTGAGACAACAAGTCACAGCTAATGAGGAAGCAGTGTCAGTCTTAACCACTGCTCAAGATGACCATGAAGCACGTATAACAGCAGTTAAATCCTCAAACGCGACACACCTCAGACGCCTACGCCATCAGCAACTCCGCATAGAAGACAGCGAAAATCGCAGTCGCCGAAATAACATTAGACTGCAAAGCATACCGGAGGCAACGCCTGGAGCAGAGTTGAAACCCACTGTCATAACTATCCTCAATAAAGTACTGGGGAGAGAAGCAACATCACCAATTGAACTAGACCGTGTTCACAGAGTGGGAGGTCCGGAGGGGGCACAAGATGGTTGCCCCCGAGATGTTCTTTGTCGGGTCCACTACTTCACCTTGAAAGAAGAGGTCATGCGAAAGGTATGGAGCCTGGGTTCAGTAGATTTTTTTGGCACCCCTATCCACCTGTACCTGGACCTGTCTCGCAATACGCTGTACATGCGTCGAGTGGTGCGCCCTCTCCTCGACCTTATACGACAAGTCGGAGGTTCATATACATGGGGTCACCCCTTCAGCATCAAGGTGACCAGGGGAGTCAGCAGGTTCACGCTATCAGACCCAGATCAACTGCCGGATTTTTTCCTCTTTATCGAGCAAGAACCAGTGGATATCTTAAACTGGCTGGATCCTCCGGAAGATCGATCACGACAGATGGGACTTGGCCCACTCCCGCAGCGCCGTAGACGTCCTAGGTCTAGATCAGTCTCATCCAGCCCCGGGATAAAAGGACCTACCTCTCCAGAAGATTGATACAACAGCTCGCTGGGGACCAATGTCTCGTATCGCCTTGACTCGTCTCCTATCTCGCAGAGGGGTCCCGGTTGCCTTGCCACATTTCTGGAGACATGCTATCTTTATAGACCCTCGGACTGTGACTTTCTTCTTCTTTAAAACCAGAGCTCTCTAGTAAACCTGGAAAGTGATTCTGTAAGTACAGGACTTGGAAATACTAGCTCTTTCACTGCTCTTTGCCGATTTAATAACTGGCTGGGGTTCGGGAGAGAGCATAGGCAATAGTCACTTTGTGACCCTCAATGTGACGGGCGCCAGGTAATGCCAATATGCACTAAATGTTTTTTTCCCTGATATTATGTTCTATTTCAGATTGTTCTCTCCCACCCCCTCCCTGTACTGTATGTGCTGGGGGGTTTGTGGTGGGGGTGGGGATACTGCTCTGGGGAGCCTTGACCACCGGCTTTAATTAATCTCTGCTTCATGAGATACAGGTTTAAAGGTGCCACCCATGGGGTGGTTGATTTCCCCCCGTGAGTGGATTCTCTGCTCCCCCCTGCCCTCCATATATGTATATTATAGGTTTGGCTAAATAATTTCTCTACACACAGGAGCTAATATAAGTGTTCTAGTTATGTACCCCTAGGTTAACTACCTGAATCCTATCCACAAATTTAAAGGTAGTTCACATGATTGGGTTTCTATAGTTTTGGTTAATAGGTAAAGACGAGCGCATCCACGAGTCTTAACCCACTAGCCTTGTATATATGATGAGACTTAGAAATGGAGGCTCTGTCTCAGAGGGGGGATAACAAACATAGCAAGGCTTAGTATACAGACCCTCACCCCACTCTCACTCCCTCCTCCACTGTTCTTTTATATTTCAGTGGGAGTCATTTCAATCCCACCCAGAAGGTACTGTCTTTATTTTTTTTTTTTTTTATTTATAGGAAAAAGCTGTCACTTGCTTCACATACGGCTCAAATGTTAAGTGTGCGACATATAATCTATATATGCCTGATTCGCTGTCGGGACCACGACTCAGGTCCATTGTATCGACCTCTCCCCCACGATAGGACGGGCACTGTTTGTGCCTAATGCGTGATATTTCACGCAGTGTTTTGCGTTAGCAGACACATTAGTCTCTCAGACACATATTTTTAGGTGTCCTTTCTTTTACACCTTACTTCCCCTTTTTTTTGTGTTTTTTTTTTTTTTGTCTCTCCTTCTCTTCTCTTTAATCTCACACATTTCTCTTATTCCTTTCTCCCCCTTCCCCCCCTTCCGCATTCACTTTTTTATTATTTTGCTCCGTACTGCTCTCTACTCTACAACCTTCTTCTTTATACAACCTTCAGCACCCCAGCATGGCTCACACGGTGACCTCACACCCACAGGTGAAATTTTGTTCATATAAAGTAAATGGGCTTAACATTGCTTCAAAACGTGGGCAAATTCTGTATCAGATGCACAAAAGACAGGTTAACGTGCTTTTGCTGCAGGAGACCCACTTCCAATCTGGCTCCACCCCTTCCTGCTCCAACAGATACTTTAATAGATGGATCCACAGTACCAATCCGACACAAAAATCTAAGGGAGTATCTATTGCATTTCACAAAACACTCCCTATTGAATTGCTTGACCATATGACAGATCCACAGGGCAGATACGTCTTTGTGAAAATCTCCCTTTGGGGGACTAAATTTACAATAGCCAATATTTATTTACCTAACACACATCAAGTCCCATCGGCCTTGCAATATTTAAAGACTCTGGCGGGTTTTGCAGAGGGCAAGCTCATACTTGGAGGGGACTTCAATACTCCCCTGGATCCACTATTGGATTCCTCAACATCCCGTTCCTCTGTTTCCTTTCCTAAACTACGGGCTCTAAAACGTGCCATGTATAACATGCATCTTGTTGATGTATGGCGTATACTATATCCTGACTATCGAAACTACACACATTTCTCCAACGTTCATCATTCTTACAGCCGTCTAGATTACTTTTTAATAGACCACGGCTGCTTAGACTGGTCCCCAAAATGTGAAATAGACCCTATGGTTTGGTCTGACCACTCACCAATATCCCTGACACTTGTGGTCCTCTCTACCCCAATAAAAGAATGGACATGGAGGTTAAATGACTCACTCCTAACTGAACCAGGCTTCGATACACAGATAGCAGAGACTATAACAAACTTTTTTGCGGACCACGCCTCTGACAACACTTCACCACCGATTCAATGGGAGGCATTAAAGGCGGTTTTGCGGGGTAGCTTTATCCAATTGGGCGCTCGCCTGAAAAAAGAACGCTCAGCTGCGATAACTACGCCGGTACACAAACTTAAGACGCTTAAGACTACTCATAAGCGTTCCCCCACGGCGGAGGTGCTTGCATAGGTTTTTTCCGCTCGCACTCAGCTTAGGGAACTATACGAAGCGTCAGCACGTACATTTGCGAACAAACTAGCCTTTCATCAATACAAATTTAAGGATAAATGTGGTAGATCGCTAGCTCGCACCCTACATACCAAACAATCTAACACCTTTATACCTCACATTCAAGACAGGCCCGGGAAGACTGTCTCAGCGCCAGCCGAGATGGGACAGGTATTCCAAGACTTCTATCAATCCCTATATAACATACCTTCAGCAAGCCCCACTGAACCTACCTCCACTACAGCGGAAACACAGGCCTCATATATTGCGCAAACAGCACTTCCTACTTTAGATGATGCAACGATAGAGGACCTAGAGGATCCGATATCGGAAGATGAGGTCGCCCGCGCCATTGCATCTACCCCATCTGGTAAAAGTCCGGGCCCTGATGGCTTCACTCCAAAATTCTACAAACAATTTGCTCCCCTCCTTACCGCTTTCTTAACAAAAGTGTTTAACTCCATCTCTGAAAGCTCAGTATTCCCGCCGAAAACACTAGAGGCTCATATCACCCGTATCCCAAAACCAGACAAAGACCTGACTATATGTGCTAATTACCGACCCATATCGCTGATAGGAGTAGATCTGAAGATGTACGCGAAGGTGCTAGCTAATAGACTACAAAGATTATTGCCCCGATTAATACACCTAGATCATGGTTAGCTTTGTGAGTGGAAGACAGGCGAGGGATAACACCCTGAAAACACTTCTCATTACGGATTATGCTCGGACACATAGTGTACCATTGTGCCTCCTTACAATCGATGCAGAGAAGGCGTTTGACCGTGTCGACTGGCAATTTCTTTGCCTCTCACTACAGCAGTTAGGCCTAGGCCGGAACATGATCTCCAGAATAATGTCCCTCTATACAACGCTCTCCGATAGGATTAAAGTAAACGGTTCCCTTTCTCCAAAATTCATTATCCACAATGGAACGAGACAGGGGTGCCCCTTGTCCCCCATTCTCTATGTTCTGGTTATGGAACACTTTATTCATGGTATTAATGTTGGCCCTATACATACCAAAATGGCCCTATTTGCAGATGACCTGCTCATGTTTGTTACCCAACCGCAAGTTTCCCTGCCTGCTATTATTCAAGAGTTTAGGAGATATGGAGATGTTAGTAACTTTAAAGTTAATCATAGTAAGTCAGAAATTCTCAACATTTCACTCCCAAAAGCGGCTCTCCAACAGCTCTCATCCTCTTTCCCTTTTAAGACAAGCTCTACTTCTATTCGGTATCTGGGAATCCATATTCCAACAGACGTATCCCAACTATTTTCCAGTAACTTTACCCCTCTACTTCTCAGAACACGAACAGATCTGGCTTGATACGCATCTAAACAGCTCTCTTGGTTGGGTAGGGTAAATGTCTTGAAGATGGATGTTCTCCCTAGATTCCTATATCTTTTTCAAACCATTCCCATATATATTCCCACCTCGTTCTTCCAAAAGCTTTAACAGATTTTTTCCAAATTCATATGGAAGGGAAACCGCCCCAGGATAAAATACGACACAATAACCCTCCCGAAGGTCCGGTGGGGAGCGGGGGTCCCAGATGCCTCTACATATCACAAGGCGGCGGTACTCACGCTTATCGTGTGGTTTCACCACCCCTCCTCCAAGCTCTGGGTCCAATTGGAGAGGCATCTCAATAAAACTGATCTTTGTGCCCTGCCGTGGACCCCTACGGCCCAGCGTAAGGATAGTTCACTCTCTACTGCTTACTCGGCAAACCCTTCGGATTTGGGACCGCCTGACTTTAACTGGTAAACTATCTAAACCTCAGGGCCCAATGACCCCTCTCTTTGGGACTCCGGCCTTCCCCCCAGCAGTAAACAGAAACAGATTTGGACCCTGGAATAGAGATAGTCATAGACGCTTAGCGCAGGTTTTACGTGCTGACCCATCTCTGAGAACAGATATACCCCCCCCAGACGAACATAGGGCCCCCAACAATGTGGATACAGAGGGGTCAATTAATGTCATATGTACGTACTTTTTCCTCCATCTCTGAGATCCTAGCTGACCCATCAGTCTTTGACGAGCTACTTTTACAATCAGACCCGCCAACCCACGTAGTATTGTTGTTATATTCCATACTACTAAACATCTCTGCCCCAGACCTTCCAACATACACGCAGAAATGGGAAACAGATCTACAACACTCCATCTCCCCTGCTGATTGGCAAAAAAGCTTTGTCCTGACGCATTGGATTTCATTAGCGACCAAGTCCCAAGAAAAAGGATTTAAGCTATTAACGAGGTGGTACAGATGCCCAGCGACTATCCAACGGTTTAATTCTTCCTTGTCAGATACTTGCTGGCGGTGCATGTCCTCTAGAGGGACAATGCTCCACATTTGGTGGGTATGTCCTCCAATCAGGAAACTTTGGCAAAAGGTCTTTGATCTATACAGCAGGCTGATGGCGTCCTTATATATATATATATATTGCACCACTTTTTGGCCGCAGTCAGGACAGCGGATGTGCCTTTCTTGGGCGACTGGGCTGTGGAGGTGGATCAGATAAGAGATCTGGAGCGCCTGTTGGCGCGGGAAGCGGGGCAGGAGGAACAATTTTCCATCACCTGGACTGCGTGGGCAATGTTCCGTTACTCAGACGACTTTTCTGTATGGGTCAGGGATGCCCCATCACCATCTACTGGCTAGCCATGCTGGGGTGCTTCCCACTTTCTTCATCATCCCCTACTTCTTTTCACAGCGTCTTGCTCGTCCCTCTCTTTACCTACTCCTCTTTCTGTTTTGAACCAGTCCCTTAAGCATATAAACAAAGGCCATATACCCAGATTAGTTTAACAACATCAATACTTTGTATAAGTGAGCAAAAAAAAGGTCGCGACAGCATATCATGAATACTAATACGCAAAACCATATGAGTAAACATATGTTGGATCCCACGCATATAACATACTTCCCATATGTCTAAAGGCCTTTGTTTACAATATGATATTTCGTTGTTTAACCAGAGACTTTATGTCAAACTGTATACACCTGCTCATCTATGGTATAGATATATACCATTGTTTTTTGCACAATGCATGTAATCACGTATTGTAAGAGTACAATGTTGAAAACTTTCTCTTTTTGTTATATCTCCTTTTTTATTATGTTTTTTTTTCTGAAATAAACTAAGATTGAAAAGAAAAAGGGTTATACTCACTTTTAGGGGGTTAATAGGTCACTTTATAAGCCCTTGGTATAGGCCCAAGGTTGGGCAAGGGGGAAAGGGGGAAAAGGGGAGGGAGGATTGGAGAAGAGGGGTGGGTAGTGAGGGATGGGGGGGAGAGGGTTGGGGTATGGGGTATGCATAAGGTTGCAAGGGTGTATGAGGGTGGTAGATGTGTGGAGTGGAATGAAGTAAGATGCTTTGAGTTTGTACAAAAACTAAAATCACTAATATTTTCAAACACTAGACACAATGGTTTTAGGGGTAATAATTATTTTGAGATGAGACAAGGTACGGGGGCAGGAGAATGATAGGTACCAAAGATGGTAGAGGGAAAATCCCAGATCCCTTTAGGCGTGTTAAGATATGCTCATAGAATGTGCGGGGGGTAAGGCAGATGTCCAAAAAAACAGGCAATTTTTTCTATGGCCAGGACGGGTGGTGTTAAGATACTCTGCCTCCAGGAGACTCACCTCGACAAAGATACAACTAGTGCCTTGAGCAACAGGATTTACCAAGAGCAGTATCACTCAACTCATACCTCCTATTCAAGGGGTGTGAGTGTATTGATAAATTCTGGACTGGTTTTCTCCTGCAGACAGAGTAAGATGGATGAGAATGGACGGTATGTTTTTCTTTTTTGTATTATTGAAAATCGAGAATGTGTATTGGCTAATGTATATATACCTCCACTATTTAATACAGAGATATTGTGCGGCTTAATACGTTTTATAGCAGATGAACCCGGGGTACCAGTCATAGTGGCAGGGGAATTTAATATGACCATGGATAACAACATAGATAGGCTCCCATCAAGGGTTGCTTCTGGAGGGGTACCCAAAGGCCCGCTTCTCCAATTCTGTGAGGAGGTAGGGCTGGTGGATATCTGGAGGAAGTGGCATCCGGTTGTGAAGCATTATTCGTGCCAATCTAGGATGCATGCCACTTTATCTAGAATCGATCTTGTGGTATGCAATGAGGAAGCCTTTAATTTAATGGCAGAGGTAGACTACGAGCCAAGGGGGCTTTCGGACCACTCACCAGTGGCTTTCTCAATTAAAATTGGGTCGAGCTATGGTGGGGGGGACTGGAAAATGAACCCCTTTTGGCTCAAAGTAATTGAGGATATTGGGGTTATTGCAGGTAGTTTAGAGGAATTTCTAGACTTAAACTCAGGAACCGCCCCGTTGGGTATAATGTGGGACTCCCTGAAGGCTTTTCTTTGGGGGGTATTGATACAAAAAATCTCCTATGTTAAGAGACAATCACAGGTTAAGGAATATAAAGCAAAAGAAAGGGTGCAGGGAGCTGAAGTGTGGTATGTGGAGGAACCAACTTTAGTCAGATATGGTGAGTGGGTAGAGAGCCAGGATGAATACAGGAAATTAGTATTGGAGAAAGAGGAAAAAAGGAAAATGTTTCAGAAACAGAGTTTTTTTGGGGAAGGAGAACTAGTGGGGAGAACCCTGGCATTGATAGCTAGAGCAAATGGCCCCTCATCCACTATATCAGCTATTTGGGATAGTGAAGGGAGAATTATAAGAGCTACCCCGGGAATAGCAGTGGTATTTAAAAATTATTATGAAGCCCTGTATAGTACCCCACAAATTAATGTAGAGGGGGAAATGTGGGAGTTTTTTGAAAAACTGAAAATAACCCCTTTATCCAGCGAGGATAGGGAAGTACTGGAAGCCCCGCTGACATTGGAAGAGTTGCAAAGGGTAATAGTAGATATGGTGAATCAGAAAGCACCAGGTCCTGATGGTCTGCCTATAGAAATATACAAGAGATATGGGGACGTATTGCTCCCAAAACTATTGGAGGTATTTAATGGGGCCGTGGTGGAAGGGAGATTGCCCATATCTATGACTGAAGCTCCAATAATAGTATCATTAAAAGAAGGGAAAAATCTGCTTGATGTAGCCTCATATAGACCGATTTCGCTCGTGCTCTGATGTTAAGATCTTGGCAAAAGCCCTGGCAACTAGGTTGAAAAGAATAATTCTAAAGTGATACACCCAGACCAAACCGGTTTTATACCAGATAGATCTGTGAGTGTGAATATAAGGCGAGTATATTTAAATATGCCGCTGCCAGTAGAGAATGGGGGGAATAGAGTCATTCTATCATTAGATGCGGTCAAGGCTTTCAACAGCCTTGAGTGGCACTATTTGTGGAAGGTATTAGCGGAATTTCAATTTGGCCCTAACTTTGTGCAATGGTTAAGACTTTTATATGATAAACTGAGGGCCAAGGTTAGGGTCTATGGGGAGTGTTCTGAATGGTTCCAGTTGGGGAGGGGAAGGAGACAGGGGTGCCCACTGTCACCCCTGCTCTTTGCCCTCGCACTGGAGCCATTGGCTATTGCCTTAAGAGCCTCTCAAGAATTCTGGGGATTCAAAAGAAGGAGGGAGGAGGAGAAAGTCGCAATGTATGCAGATGATATCTTGTTATTCTTGGAAGACACGCAGGTCTCTTTGAAAGCAGCTATGGGGATAATTAAAGAGTTTGGACATTTCTCTGGACTGGCAATCAATTGGGAAAAATCTGTACTTTTGCCAATAGACCCCCTTGTAGAACCTCTTCTGCAACAAGTAGACTCAATAAGAGTAGTAAGTCAAATGAGATACTTAGGGGTAAATATAACAAGAGACCCAGGGCAGTACATAACGGGAAATGTAGTTCCACTTATGGTAAAACTAAAACAGAAAAATCGAGTGTGGGGTCGCCTTCCTCTCTCGGTCGCCGGTTGGTGCATTTTAATTAAGATGGTATGGATGCCGCAAATTTTATATGTAATACACCATTCCCCCATTTGGATTCCAAAACACTGGTTCAAAAATTGGACAGCATGTTTAGAGAATTAATTTGGAAAAATGGGGCAGCAAGAATTCGTTTACAGGTATTGCGGCGATCGAGAGAGGCGGGGGGGCCTGGCATTACCAGACCCATGGGGTTATTTTCTTGCGGCTCAAATGCAATATATGACAGGTAGTAACTTGCCTGAAGAAAGGGGAGGAGGAAGTAATATATTGATGAACAGTATTAGCCATGACACAATAGTGGAAGCAGTGGAGGCAGATTCTTTTGGTTCCAGTTGTCCTACAGTTCAGCTAATGGTTAGAAGTTGGGAGACCGTTAAGGCCGTGTTGGTTTATACTGGTTTCTCTGAGTTCTCTCCAATATGGAACAATAAAAATTTAAAAGAGCTCAATGTGATTGGTAAAATAGAGGAATGGGACAGGAGAGACATCCATTGCTTGGCACAGTTGTATAGGGCAGGTAGGCTGAAATCATTTCAAGAGATAAGAGAGGAGTATGCAGTTCCTAACCATCTTTTTTTTAGTTATCTGCAAGTTAGGCATGCCCTAGATGTACAATTCAGAGGGAAGGTGATAGAGTGGAGTGAAATGCCCTTGCTTAGGAAACTTGTGAATACTAGATCTTCTAGAGGGTTAATATCCGATATGTATAGGAGTATAAACATGGCGGGGCAGGAGAGAGTGGTGGAGTCTAAAAACAGGATCAAATGGGAGAGAGACGTTGGCACAATAATGGAGGAACAATGGAAATATGTCTTAGCATTAGGGCCCAGGGTTTCTCTCTCTCCGTCACAGGGGGTATCTCACCTGTATTTGATATATAGGTCATATTACACACCATTAAAATTATGCATGTTTGGAAAGAGGCCAGACGCTAAATGTCAACGGTGTGGGGATAGGAGAGGTGATTTGAAACACATGTTCTGGCGATGTCCCAAGTTGCATAGGTATTGGGAACGTATAATTGATAAAATTAATTCTGTGTTTGGGGCATCGTTAGGCATGGAGGCTAGGACTTGTCTTATGGGCTTGATGGAGAACAATGGCATGTTAAAAGACACCTGGACTGCAAAAATTAGATGTTTGTCCCAAGGAAAGAAGTTAATAGCACAGAAGTGGCAGGCAAAAGATCCCCACGACGATGGCAGAATGGATGAAAGAGGTTAAAGATATGATTGTGAAGGAGAAAGTCTGGTATGGGAAGAGAGGCAATATGAAGAAATATAAGAATATATGGACGTTATGGCTGGAGTTGGAGCGCCCCGAATAGAAATAAGATGGTTAGGTAAAATGGTAGGAGTGATTGCAGGTTGAAAGTCTGGGGTGGGTGGGGTGGAAGTGAGGTAAGAATGGATGGAGTGGTTGGGGGGGGGGGCGAAGGGTGGAAAGGGGAAAAGCGATTGGTTGTATTTATTTATGTCTGCTTTTGTAATGTTTTTATACGCTATGCAAACAGTGTTGTTTGGTGGATAAATATATATTCCTAATAAAAAGTATTGAATTAAAGTGATGCGTGAGGAGATTAATGGGGTGAGCTGAGGGGCAGAGGGATAGATTTTGGTGTCATCAGCATATAAATGGTAGTGAAAGCCATGGGAGGCTATCAACTGACCCATGGAGGACGTGTAGATTGAAAATAGTATAGGTCCAAGGACAGAACCTTGGGGGTCTCCAACGGTAAGAGGAGTTGGAGAAGAGGAAGTGGAGTTGTAAGTGACACTGAAGGTGCAATGAGATAGGTAAGATTCGAACCATGGACACCAAGCAAATTGAGTTTTTTGAGGAGGAGGGGGTGGTCAACTGTATCAAAGGCAGCAGAAAGGTCCAAGAGTAAGAGTATGGAATAATGACCGTTGGTTTTGGCTGTTAGTAAGTCGTTTGTAAGTTTTAGGAGGGCAGTTTCTGTGGAGTGCTGTGGGCGAAATCCAGACTAAAGGGGATCAAGATGGTTATTCTCAATGAGGTGGTCGCTTAGTCGGTTGTAGACTAAACGTTCAAAGAGTTTGGAGGCAAAAGGGAGTAAAGAGATGGGTCTTAAGTTTTTAAGATTGGTGGGGTCTGAGGCCTTTTTTAGTATGGGAGTGACTAGCGCAGGTTTTAGAGGGTTGGGCAAGATGCAAGTAGAGAGTGAGAGGTTGAAGATATGAGTTAAGGAGTGTATTGAGTCAGATGGTGACCGTAGTATTTGAGAAGGAACAGGGTCCAGGGGGCAGGAGGTTAGGTGGGCATTAGAAAAAAAAAAGTTTAGTGACTTCCTCTATAGTAGCTGGGTTAAAAGAGGGAAGTATTGATTGTGCAGGAGGACAAGGAGTGTAAAGTGAGGGAGATATCTGTAGAGCGGAGATCTCGAGACAAATTGTCTCAATGTTATTTTTGAAATGATTAGCAATCTCCTGGGCAGTGAGTAAGTTTGTGGGTGGGGGTAATGGAGTACGAGGTAGAGTGGTAAAGGTCGAAAAGAGTTGACAGGGACTGCGTGAGAGGGTGTTAATGAGAGTGATAAAGTAGGTCTGTTTGGCAGTGTGGAGACAGGAATGGTATTTTTAGAGGGCAGATTTATTTTGGCTGAAATCTTGCTGTGACTGATTCTGTGCGTAGTGAGGGGGGCGAAGGTATCCAGGGTGGATGACAGTGAACTGTTGTAGACAGAAATGACCAAGTTGGGGCAGGACAAGGATGAGATTTTGTCGTAGAGACAATCTGTAGTAGAAAAAAGAAGAGAAGGGTTAAGATGGCGAAGGTTTCTACGCGTAATAGTTTGGTAGTTGGAAGGCAAGGTGGAGCAGACAAGGAGAGAGTGAAACTAATAAGGTGGTGATCAGAAAGAGGAAAAGAAATATTGGAGAGGTTGTGCGGGGTGCATAGGTAGGAGAATATGAGGTCAAGGCAGTTGCCAACAGAGTGAGCAGAAGCGCTTGTCCATTGTTTTAGGTCAAAAGAGGAGGTTAGGCTCAGCAGCTTAGAAGTAGCGGGAGTGTTAAGATTAACAGGGATGTTGAAGTCACCAAGAATGATTGTTGGAATTTCAGAAGAGAGAAAGTAGGGTAGCCAGGCAGATAAGTCATCAAGGAAGTTTGATACCAGTCCAGGGGGCCGATAAATCACAGCAATTCTCAATGAAACTGGAGAAAATAAACGAATACAGTGAGCTTCAAATGAAGGGGGGTTAATGAAGAACCTGAAAAGTGCTTTGAGGGGATAGGAGGATTCCAACACCACCTCCTTTCCGTCCACTAGGCCTGGGAGAGTGAGTCCACAGGAGGCCACCATAGGAGAGAGAAGCAGGAGAAGGAAGGTGTCATGAAGATCCTGCCAGTAACCGGCGTCCCAGGCGCACGGGAACCCGGCCATGGGTCCCATTGCGCATGCGCGCGCGTTCACGGGTGCGGGCACGCGCGCGCGCACTCCCGCTGGTGTCAGGCGGGCTATTTAAACCTGCCTGTCACACTCCATCCCAGCTGTCTGCTCTACAGCGTTCTGTGAGTGTTACCTGATCTGATCTGTGTTTCCTGTTATCTGACCCGGCTTCCTGTTTGACAATCCTGCTATCTGCCTGCACCAGACCCTCTTGGCTTGCCTGACCATCCCTCTGCATTACCCCTGGTACCTCTGCTGTCCGAACGTTACTGACCACCGGCTTGTTGACCCTCTGCTGTGTTCATCAGCTTCCAGTCTGCTATTACCTGCTGTTGTTCCTGGTTCCAGTCCAGCTTCCAGTCTGCTATTACCTGCTGTTGTTCCTGGTTCCAGTCCAGCGTTCCAGGCTACCTTCTGCTGTGTTCCAGCCCAGCGTTCCAGGCTATCTTCTGCTGTGTTCCAGTCCAGCTTCCAGTCTGCTATTACCTGCTGTTGTTCCTGGTTCCAGTCCTGCATTCCAGTCTCTCTCCTCAGTCTACTCCTCAGACTACTGACTCCAGAGGGTGTCACCACTACTGGACTTTCAGCAACTGTTGATCCTGTCAGGCACCCATACCACTCTTCACTCCTGGCCCTCTGTCTCCATTCCAGGGGAACGGGAGTGGGAGCTGTAAGGGAGGTCTTTTCCTGCACTTCAGGCTCACAACCTACCAGGTACGTGACAGTAGCAGACAGCCATGTCTGAGCCTGAGCAGGGAACGTCTCCCATGGAGGAACTCTGTGCACACCTGGCAGGATTGACTGAAGCAGTCAAAAATCTGCAGCAAGGATACACCAGACTGGAGGAACGAGTGTTAACCCTGTCTAACCCCATTGGGGCCCAGGGAGCTTCCTCTGCTCCTGCTCCTTCAGTTGGGCCTTCCTCAACGGTGGTGATGCTCCCTCCGGAACCTAAGGTTCCCACACCTGAACGTTTCTTCGGAAATCGCCATAAGTTCAGAGCCTTCCGCAACTCCTGCGAACTATTATTTGCTCTTCAGCCACGTACCTTTTCCCTGGAGGCTACAAAGGTGGGCTACGTAATTTTTCTACTCTCTGGTGACCCCCAAACCTGGGCCCATCGCCTCTTAGAGCAAAAGGACATATCTCTGACCAACCTCTCCACTTTCTTTGACGCACTAGGCCAGTTATATGATGATCCCCAGCTATCTGTAACTGCAGAGGCGGCTCTACACACCCTTCAACAAGGTCGCAGAGCAGCAGAGGATTATGTGGCTTAATTCAGGAAGTGGAGTGCGGATACTAACTGGAACGATGCGGCTCTCCGTTATCAATTTCGGTTGGGACTTTCTGATCCTCTGACGGATGAACTGGCCAGGGTGGGTACACCACAGACTTTAAATGCTTTAATCGATCTAGCTATCCAGATCGATCGACGCCTACGAGAGCGCACTTGAATGGAGGAGAAGATTTGGATGCCGCACACCAGAAAACTTCACTTTATTGAAAAAATGGGATCATCAAAATAACAAGACTGTCATGCAGAAAGTACAGGTAGGCTGACGCGTTTCACACTCAGGACTGAGTGCTTACTCATAGCTACGAGAGCGCAGGTCTGAGAGAGCTATGGGGTCTTCTCGTCCAACTTGGGTTACCCCTAAGGTTCCCCATCACCCATCATCAGCACCACCTACCTCCACGCTTAACTTACCTGAGCCAATGCAATTAGGAGTCCTGCGGCCTTCACTCACCCCAGAGGAACGACAACGTCGTCGAGCAAATAACTTGTGCCTGTATTGTGGGGAACCCAGGCACTATGTCAGGAACTGTCCCCTTAATCTCGGTAAGTGTTTATCCCTATCTACTGACTATGTGACATCTCTGGTTAAAAATACCACTCACCTTGCTCTTCCTCTTCTGCTACAGCTTCCAGGGAAGGATCTACAAATCACCGCCATTATTGACTCAGGAGCTTGCAGCTGTTTCATGGATTCTCGTTTTGCCATCCAACACCAAATACCTTTGTCACCTAAAGCCCATGGACTTTCTATCCATCTAGCTGATGGGACCGCTATCAAGTCTGGACCTGTCACCCAAGAGACTATGCCAATACCCGTTTTTGTTTCCAACGTCCATCAGGAACAGCTGCGCCTGGACATTATCGCTTCACCCCTGTTCCCCATAATACTCGGCTTGCCATGGTTACAGGCCCATAATCCGGACATAAATTGGATCGCGGGTGAGGTGACCTTTCCCTCTCCTTACTGCCAACAGTTTTGCAGAACCCAGAACATCCAGGAGAACTCTACTCTGTTATGCCTAGATACAGATCCTAGTCTACATCAATCCATTCCTTCCGCCTATCATGATTTCCTGGACGTATTTTGTAAACAGAGGGCAGAGGTGTTACCCCCTCACCGGGCCTATGACTGTCCCATTGAGTTACTTCCTGGTGCTGAAATTCCTTTTGGAAGAATATTTCCCCTGACTGAGGTGGAACAAGGGGCATTGAAGGAATACATTGACGAAAACCTCAAAAGAGGCTTCATTCGTCCATCCACGTCCCCCGCAGGTGCAGGCATCTTCTTCGTGCAGAAAAAAGATAAAACCCTCAGGCCGTGTGTGGATTACCGCGAACTAAACAAAATTACTGTGAAGAATCGGTACCCTCTCCCCTTAGTACCAGAGTTGTTTCAGAGACTGGGGACGGCTACCATATTCACCAAACTTGATCTCCGTGGGGCCTACAATTTAGTTCGTATTAGGGATGGAGACGAATGGAAGACCGCTTTTCATACCCGTTATGGACATTTTGAGTACCTCGTGATGCCTTTGGGCCTGTGTAATGCCCCTGCCACATTTCAATACTTTATTAATGATGTGTTACGTGACTTTCTAGACCTGTTTGTCATCGTCTATGTATTGGGCCGACTTCGACAACACGGTCTATATGCAAAGGCTGAAAAATGTGAATTCGAACAGGAAAGTATTCCATTTTTAGGGTTAGTCATTTCCAGTAAGGGCATTAAAATGGCCCCCCAGAAGGTCACGGCTGTTCTAGATTGGCCAGTCCCGACTGATAAGAAAGGAATCCAGCGATTCGTTGGATTCGCTAATTTTTACCGCAAATTTATTAAGGGGTTCTCAGCCATCATTGCACCCATCACACAGCTTACCAAACAGGGTACACGCTTCCATTGGTCGGCCGAGGCTCAAAAGGCTTTTGAGACTCTCAAGGACCTTTTTACCTCTGCCTCTGTACTAAAGCATGCAGATTCCTCTCTGCCATTTATTCTAGAAGTGGATGCATCTGAAATTGCTGTAGGAGCAGTATTATCCCAAAGACAGGGAACCAAGGCCCTGCTGCATCCTGTGGCCTTCTTTTCTCGTAAATTATCCACGGCAGAGAGAAATTATGATGTAGGTGACAGAGAGTTGTTGGCAATCAAGTCAGCATTGGAGGAGTGGCGCTATCTGTTGGAGGGTGCCGCTCATCGTTTTAATCTTTACAGATCATAAGAACCTGGAGTATTTGAGGTCTGCAAAGAGGTTGAAACCACGTCAGGCCAGGTGGGCTCTCTTTTTCTCCAGGTTCTCCTTCCATGTCACTTACCGTCCTGGCTCCAAGAATACCAAACCTGACGCCCTGTCTAGGATGTTTCACAAACCTCAAGAGATTTCCCCTCCAGACACCATTTTGTCTCCGGGGAACTTTCTTCTACTTCACGGAAACCTGCTTTCTCAGATTAAACAGGCCTCCGCAGGAATAGAATCTTCCATTAAGACAGAGCTCCAGGTTAAGGATGGGTTATTGTGGCATGGGAGTAGGATCTTTATACCTGAAACACTACGAGTTCCAGTACTAGAGCTTTGTCACGATCATGCGCTGGCTGGGCATTTCGGTGTGGCTAAGACCACTGATTTGGTTCAGCGCACCTTCTGGTGGCCTCAGCTGCGCAAAGATTGTAAAGAGTTTGTAGAGTCCTGTACCACCTGCCTTAGGAACAAAGGGCACAAAACAAAGGCATGGGGTCTACTAAAACCCTTGCCTGTCCCAGATAGACCCCCCAGATAGACCCTGGAAAATGCTCTCTATAGATTTTATTGTAGAACTACCCCCGGCCGGGGGCTTCACTTCAATCTTTGTCATAGTGGACCGGTTGTCGAAGATGGCGCACTTTGTCCCAATGAAGGGTACCCCTTCAGCTACAGAAACAGCACAAGCATTCTTTAAAGAGGTCGTCAGGCTCCATGGGGTACCAGTTAATATCGTTTCAGATCGAGGGGTTCAATTTACCTCTCGATTCTGGAGGGCTTTGTGTAAAACCTTGGACATTGAACTCTCATTTTCATCGGCTTTATCACCCCCAGACTAATGGGCAAACAGAAAGAACAAACCAGACCCTTGAACAATATTTGCGCTGTTTTTCTTCCTTTGCCCAAGATAATTGGATTGCTGTTTTACCATTGGCCGAATTCGCTTATAACAATTCTATTCATTCTGCTATCAAGCAAACTCCGTTTTTTGCGAATTATGGTTTCCACCCCTCATTTTTACCAAATTCTCTTCCAGAATGCACAGTACCCGCAGTCCAGGAGAAATTGGATTTCTTTACCTCTAACAACCAAGTTTTACAGGACACCATGACCAGAACCCAGGAGTACAACAAAGCAACCTTCGATAAAAAGAGGCGAGGTGAGCTCTTACTTGCACCTGGGGATCAGGTATGGTTGTCCACCATAAACCTCAGGTTGGCCTGCCCTTCCAAGAAATTGGATCCCAAATTTCTTGGACCATTCCCTGTTAAACGGAGAATTAATGAAGTTGCATATGAACTTGAACTCCCGGATTCACTAAAGGTACATCCAGTTTTTCACGTGTCCTTGCTTAAACCATCTATTACTAACCCATTTCCAGGTCGAAGTACGGATCCTCCTGATCCAATCCTGGTAGATGGGGAAGAGGAATTCGAGGTGGAGGATATCATGGACCACAGGAAAAGAGGTAACCAAAATGAATTCTTAATAAAGTGGAAGGGGTTTGGCCCAGAGGAGAATTCTTGGGAACCAGAGGATAATATTCATGCTGAAGACCTGTTACAAGCCTTTAAAACAGCTCATCCAGAGGAATTTTTTCAAAGGGGCATCCGGAGGCTGCCCCTTGGGGGCAATGTCATGAAGATCCTGCCAGTAACCGGCGTCCCAGGCGCGGGTCCCATTGCGCATGCGCGCGCATTCACGGGTGCGGTCACGCACGGGCACGCGCATGCGCGCACTCCCGTTGGTGTCAGGCGGGCTATTTAAACCTGCCTGTCACACTCCATCCCCGCTGTCTGCTCTACAGCGTTCTGTGAGTGTTACCTGATCTGATCTGTGTTTCCTGTTATCTGACCCGGCTTCCTGTTTGACGATCCTGCTATCTGCCTGCACCAGACCCTCTTGGCTTGCCTGACCATCCCTCTGCATTACCCCTGGTACCACTGCTGTCCGAACGTTACTGACCACCAGCTTGTTGACCCTCCGCTGTGTTCATCAGCTTCCAGTCTGCTATTACCTGCTGTTGTTCCTGGTTCCAGTCCAGCTTCCAGTCTGCTATTACCTGCTGTTGTTCCTGGTTCCAGTCCAGCGTTCCAGGCTACCTTCTGCTGTGTTCCAGCCCAGCGTTCCAGGCTATCTTCTGCTGTGTTCCAGTCCAGCGTTCCAGTCTATTACCTGTTGTTGTTCCTGGTTCCAGTCCAGCGTTCCAGGCTACCTTCTGCTGTATTCCAGTCCAGCGTTCCAGGCTATTACCTGCTGTTGTTCCTGGTTCCAGTCCAGTGTTCCAGGCTATCTTCTGCTGTGTTCCAGTCCAGCTTCCAGTCTGCTATTACCTGCTGTTGTTCCTGGTTCCAGTCCTGCATTCCAGTCTCTCTCCTCAGTCTACTCCTCAGACTACTGACTCCAGAGGGTGCCACCACTACTGGACTTTCAGCAACTGTTGATCCTGCCAGGCACCCATACCACTCTTCACTCCTGGCCCTCTGTCTCCATTCCAGGGGAACGGGAGTGGGAGCTGTAAGGGAGGTCTTTTCCTGCACTTCAGGCTCACAACCTACCAGGTACGTGACAGAAGGTCAGATTCTTGAATCCAGGTCTTAGTAATTGCAAGTAGGTTCAGGGAGTTTGTGATAAATAGGTCATGGACGGTGGTGAGTTTGTTATAAACAGAGCGGGCATTCCAAAGGGCACAGGAGAAGGGGAGGCTGGTTCTAGGCTGAAGAGGAATAGAAATGAGATTGTGTGGATTGGGGAAATATCTCCAGAAGGTAGGAGAAGCAGAAGGGTGAGAGAGGTGATATGGGAGTGTGACTTATGTGGGGGGACACGTCCCAGTGGCCTGCAGGTTTTATTGGTATATGGGTTCAGAATTAGCAGAAGCTGATACGTGCAGTAATAAGGTCAAGACAGGAGTGAGGGTGATATATATATAAGCTGTGGGGTGGAGAAAATGAGTGAAGGAGTGAGAGTTTAAGGAGAGAGGATGTAACTGTGAAAATCCCTGCCTGTGCATCCCCCAGGTAAGGCCTAAATTTATACTGAGTTTGGGTGGGGGTATTGCCAACTAATTAGTCAGGATTTCATAGGAGGAACACGTGGCTAACAGAATGAACTTCTCAAACCAAGGCTCACTACAAGACACAGCAAGAAAGCAGAAAGGTCAGAGTCATAAAGATAGGAACTGCTCATAATTCAGGTATAGACAATAAGAAAGTAAAATAAACATCACTGTGATATGGACAGAGGTAAAGAAATTGAAGGCAGCATAAGATCACCAAAAGCACATACACAGAATTTAGCAAGCAGATCCCAGTTTCAATTAAAGGTGGAAGATGTGGTTGAGCTGACACATACACAGAATTTAGCAAGCAGATTCCAGTTTCAATTAAAGGTGGAAGATGATGTTGAGCTGACACATACCTGTAGGAGGGGTAGAGAAGAATTGTGTTAGATAGTGCTGAGTGGAAGTGTAATACTTAATCCAATATAAATACTTTATCCAAGATGATAGTTGCTAATGCAATCCCAGCCTGAGCAAACCCCTGCCTGTCAGTATTACATTGAATATCACTATATGTTGCGGTCATACAGGCACTTATCTAATATTTTTTGAAACTATCGATGCTCCCTGCTGATATCACCGCCTGTGGAAGGGAATTCCACATCCTTGCCGCTCTTACAGTAAAGAACCCTCTACGTAGTTTAGGGTTAAACCTCTTTTCTTCTACTTTTAATGAGAGGCCACGTGTCTTGTTAAACTCCCTTCCGCAAAAAAGTTTTATACCTATTGTGGGGTCACAAGTACGGTATTTATAAATTGAAAGCATATCCCCTCTCAAGCGTCTCTTCTCCAGAGAGAATAAGTTCAGTGCCCATAACCTTTCCTTATAACTAATATCCTCCAGACCAGTGGTCCCCAACCTTGTTGGCACCGGGGACCGGCTGTGTGGAAGAAAATTGTGCCAAGGACCGGGGGGGTGTCACCATTTTTCGCGAGCAATGGTTGGTGTTAGCGCTTCAATCGTCACGGCCCCATGCTTGATATGGTGTCAGGGTGATTGAAGCACATTATTTCTAATATTACACTGTAGTAATAAATGAAATAGTTCAACTCACCATAATGTAGAATCAGTGGGAGCCCTGAGTGTGTCACTTGCCACTGTCGCCTGCTACTAGATGCAGAATGTCACTTGCCACATCACCTGCCACGCTTACTGCCACAAGATGTGGATTGTCACTTGCCACATTGCCTGTCACCAGATGCGGATGTCACTTGCCACATCACCTGCCACACGATGTGGATTGTCACTTGCCACGTTGCCTGTCACCAGATGCGGACTGAGTGGAGCGCCCCTTGTGGTATGTCAGGCAGAGAGATGAGGGGTTGAACTACAAGTCCCAGCACACCTCACCTGTACTCCCACACATAGCTCACCTGTCACTGATGACATCACATCTCTGTGGGATTGTCCCTCTGGATGTTGCAGGGTGTCTCCCTCCCAATGCTGCAGCCGGTCTCACCTGACAGAGGGAGGGCCTGGGGCTCCTTCGGCTGTCACTCTCTGGCTCCACCCTTCTGCCATTCCTGATTAGCTGTCGGGGGTAGGCAATCTGTGCCGCTGAACAAACGAGGAGGAGTTTTCACACAGCGAGGAGCCGCAGAAGAGCGGTGATGCGGGGCGGCAGTATGAGATGATGTTATCTTTCCCCCCCGCACCACCTCCGACACTGAGACAGAGCACTGGGTTTGAGGGCGGAAGAGCGGTGATGCGGGGGCGGATAGAGATGATATCATCTCTGCTTGCCCGCCTGCTCGCTTCTTCCATCCACCCAGCGCTCTCATGCCGACAGCCCAGCATGTCTTTTGCCAGCCGCCCACACCCGCGGCCCGGCTGCATAAGGGCCATGGCCGGTAGTGGGCCGGGGACCGGGGGTTGACGACCCCTGCTCCAGACCCTTTATTAGCTTAGTTGCCCTTCTTTGTACTCGCTCCATTTCCAGTACATCTTTCCTGAGGACTGGTGCCCAGAACTAGACAGCATACTCTAGGTGCGGCCGGACCAGAGTCTTGTAGAACGGGAGGATTATCGTTTTATCTCTGGAGTTGATCTCCTTTTTAATGCATGCCAATATTCTGTTTGCTTTGTTAGCAGCAGCTTGGCATTGCATGCCATTGCTGAGCCTATCATCTACTAGGACCCCCATGTCCTTTTCCATCCTAGATTCCCCCAGAGGTTCTCCCCCCAGTGTATAGATTGCATTCATATTTTTGCCACCCAAATGCATTATTTTACGTTTTCTACCTCATTTGCCATGTAGTTGCCCACCCCATTAATTTGTTCAGATCTTTTTGCAAGGTTTCCACATCCTGCACAGAAGTTATTGCCCTGCTTAGCTTAGTATCGTCCGCAAATACAGAGATTGAACTGTTTACCCCATCCTGCAGGTCGTTTATGAACAAAATAAATAGGATTGGTCCCAGCACAGAACCCTGGGGGACCCCACTACCCACCTATGACCATTCCGAGCACTCCCCATTTATCACCACCCTCTGAACTCGCCTTTGTAGCCAGTTTTCATTCCATGTACTCACCCTATGGTCCATAAAAACAGACCTTATTTTGTACAGTAAACATTTATGGGGAACTCTGTCAAATGCTTTTGCAAAATCCAGATACACCATGTCCACGGGCCTTCCTTTATCTACATGGCAACTCACCTCCTCATAGAAGGTTAATAGATTGGTTTGGCAAGAATGATTCTTCATGAATCCATGCTGATTACTGCTAATGATACCGTTCTCAGTACTAAAATCTTGTATATAGTCCCTGTAAGGGCTGAACTCATGATTTCAATGGCTAAATCATGCAATTCTAGTTGCTTTCTAATAGCCCTAGTTTCAACATTAAGTTTAGAAAAGGTTTTTTCTATCTTTTCATCAATAATTCCTGAGTAATTATTTAACCTTTTCATCAAATCTATTCCCCATCCTGTCCAGGAAGGAAACCATGCCCAGGCCATATCCTTTTCAAGGAATAACTCTCTCTTATTACAATGTTTTAATGGATACCTTGGGTGTAAGCTAGCTTCAAGTAAATGACTCCCATCACTATCGCCTACCACCCCCATTATGGGCACCAGTGAGGCCAGGTAACACCAGCCTCGGGCCTCTTGTGGAATCCAGGGATAACAAGTCTTTCCACAACAAACATAAGTGTGGTTACCAAACGAGAAGGGCATATTCACAGCAGTCTCTTGATTTACTGCTGTAACTATTGCCAGAACCTGAAACAAATACTGTACAGGTTTACTACTATCATTTTTAGAGGCAAGAGTTTTATTTAAGTCTGTTTTTACTCCGGTCTTACTTGGATGAGCCTGATATAAGGAACAGGACTCACCACTAGGGGCATAACAGTCAGAGATGTTCAAAACCGATTGACTACAGGTATGAGCATTTCTAGTACAATTCCCTAAATTAAAACACCAGGTAGGATTATGGCTTCTAATGATGTGAAAAGAAATGGTGTCATTATTTCTGCTGACATTCAAAAGGTCAAGGGGAATCTTTCCTCTCAAAAGGGGGGTGCAGTTTGCTACAGATCCAACATTGCTGAAATCCTGATTTCTGAGCATAAGCATATTTAAATTTTAGCAAAAGCATTTTATCAGCAAAATTATCTTCAATGTCTCTCTTATTTCTAACTTGTATCACTGCAACATTCTCCTCTGTATGTTTGTTCCCACAAATACTTTTAATGGCACCCAAATCTTCAGGGTGGTAAATACAGTTAGTGTTCCTGCCTACTTGGATCATCTCTATCAGAGTGATCAGGAACAGGAGGCAAAATGCCTTGCCAGAAGTCTGTGGTGAAATAAATGAGGTCATCTTCTCTGGCCGGACCTGTTTTTTCAGGAACTCCTCCTTTGTCTGCTTGGACTTCTGCTTGAGGGCCTCCTGTGTCCAAGATCTCCTTCTTGCTTCCGGGTCTCTGGACAACCTTTTTCACTCGGCTGGCATGGATCCAGGACTGGCAATTTTCCACAAGAACATCCGTTCTGGTCACTGCAACCACCGTAGGAGGTCCAAAAGAATATTCCCGCTTTTTGCTTCTATTCAACTGCTGGACCACCACCATGTCTCCTACTTTAAAAGGATGGGTAGGTTCCTGTGAAGAAAAAGGAGAGGTGCGAGCGACATTTCTCTCAACTGTATCCAAAGTTTTGATTAGTTTCCTCACATACTCTGACTGTACCAAATCCAGATCCCCCTGCTCTATCATAAGAGGTGCTCTGGCCCAGGGAGTGGGGAAGGGGTGACCCATCAGCACTTCAAAAGGAGAGTAGCCTGTAGTTTTGGATGGAGTACTTCTTATCTCTGCCAAGACGTTGGGAAAACCTTCTTCCAATGGACAAAAGTTCCTCCTGTGGCTTTCCTTATTTTATCTTTCACAGTCCTATTTACCCTTTCCACTATCCCTGAACTTTGGGGATGGTATTGAATGTGAAACTTCCATTCTATTTGGAGCGTGTGTACCTAGTCCTGACATACTTTTGAGGTGAATGCAGGACCTCTGTCTGAGTTTATTGGAAGTGGGCATCCTCATCGAGGAATAATTTCCTGTGTGAACATTTTCACTACTGTTTGTGCGTCTTCCTTTCTAGTTACAAAAAGTTCAACCCATCTTGAGAACATATCCACAATTACCAAAAGATATTCCTGTCTTTTTCCTAACTTGGGCATGTAAGTGAAATCTATTTGGAGGTGGGTGAAAGGTGTACTGGGATATATCAAATGTTCGTGTTTCGCTTTGTTTGGGATGTTTGGGTTGTTCCTAATGCAGATAATACACCTGGACACATAATCCCTTGTCAACTAGGGGAGATCTGAAATGTAAAAATCCTTGCCTAGTAATTCACAAGTTGCCTTCCAGCCTTTGTGACCTATTCCATGATACTGGGCAATAAAAAGTGATGCACTTACCATTGGTATACATACCTTCCCCTCTTTGCACAAAAGTCCTGTTTTTGGATCCATTTGTGCACCTACTTTTTCCCAATCTCTCATGTCGGCTTATGAGGCATAATCTTGTAGGTCAGACAGTACATGGTCAAAACAAGGTAGTTCAGGTCCTAACATTGGCATTTGGATTTGAGCTAGTTGAGAGATAGCTGCTTGTCTGGCTGCTGAGTCAGCTAGGGCATTTACTCTAGCTACCTCTGTTTGTTGGCCTGTATGTGCTCTGCAATGTTTTATGGCAAGAGTTCTAGGCAACTGAATGGCTTTTAACAATGACACTACCAGAGAGGAATGCTTTTTCCATCAGCTGCAATGAAACCACGCCTACTCCATATGACACTGAAATCGTGTACCACCCCATACCCATATTTGGAGTCAGTGTAAATATTCACATCTTGACCTTCAAATATTTGGCATGCCATAGTGAGTGCAATCAATAATGCAGCTTGTGCTGATTGATATGGAATAGGCTTAGCCTCAAGTATAACATCTGGAAGTTGCACAATTGCAAATACTGCATATGTGTGATCATTTGGCCTAGAACAAGATCCATCCACAAACACATTTTGCACATTGGGCAAAGCGGTATGGGACCAGTCAGGTCTGGAAGATGTGTCTTGGTGGATGAGGTTGATGCAATCATGCTGTGGCACCACCTCATCCTGTTCACCTTTCAACCCTAGCAGGGCATTTAAAATTGGAGCTGGGCCCGCATTAGGGGAAGCATATTTTATATGCAATTTTGGATTTGACAACAGTATCACCTCATAGCCGCTCAACCCTTGGGCGGACATGTGTTGCATATGTATATTTCTCAATAATGTAGATACATTATGAGTAGTATACAAGGTAGTATGGCCCAAAGTGAAAGTTGCAGCCATCTCCACCACCATAGAACAAGACGCTAAAGCTCTGAGACACACAGGCATGCCCTGAACCTGTATCGGTATCACCTTTGAGAAAAAAGCAACAGGGCGGAGCTTGCCTCCATGCTCCTGAGTGAGGACACCTGCCAAAGTTGTACAATTGTCCCTGGCATACAAATAAAATATCACATTATAGTTGGGGAGGCCAAGTCCTGGGGCTGTTACCATAGCATTTTTCAAATACACAAAAGCATTACACATTTCATCTGTCTATTTAACACAGTCTGGCATATTTGAACCTGTGGCCTGCCTCAGGAGATTGTCATAGTAAGAGCAGTCAGGTATCCATTGGCGGCAGTAACCAATCATACCTAGGAAGGTGAGCATGTCCTTCTTGTTGAGTGGACAGGGCAGACCCATTAGAGCCGCAGCTCTTTTGTGACTGACTCTTCTTTCTCCTTTTGTGAGCACAAACCCTAGATATTTAACTGTTTTCTGACACCATTGCAACTTTTTCTTTGACACTTTATGACCACTTTCAAAAAGACATTTCAAAATATCCCCCCAATCCTCCAGGGCGGCCTCCCTTGTGAAACTGCAGAGGAGGAGATCATCTGCGTACTGCAGTAGGACTGAACGATGTCTGGGTGCCCAAGCTCTGAGAGTTGTTTGGAGGACAATAGAATAGAACACAGGTGAGTCTATATAACCCTGGGGCAATCTACACCAGGTTAACTGCCGTTTTTTAAAGCGAAATGCAAAGAGTGGCTGTGTCTCCTCGTCCACAGGTACAATAAAAAATGCTTTTAACAAATCAATAACAGAAAAATACTCAGCATCAGATGGGATGGAGGTGAGCAAAGATGGCACATCAGGCACTATCGGAGAAATTGGTACCACTAAATTGTTTATGGCCCTAAGGTCCTGTACAAACCTGTAACTGCCATCCAGCTTTTTAACAGGGTTGATAGGAGTGTTGTACGGGGAGAGGATTTCTTTTAAAATACCTTTCTTTAGGAAGTCCTCCACAATGGGCTCTATACCCTCTTCTTTTTCTCTAGCTATGGGGTACTGTTTATGATACACAGGTAGAGCTCCTGGTTTCAAAGTGGTTTTATAGGGCGTACAGGAAATGAGCCCTACATCGAAAGAAATTCACTGCCTATACTCCCTCCTCACTCAATTTGACATCTTCCTCTTCTGGGCGTGAGAGTAATGTAAAGAGGTGAATCTTGTCAGATTTCACATACAAACCTCCTTTTGCAGTAATTTTCATTGTAATGCCTAATTTTTCCAGCAAATCCCTTCCCAAGAGACTCACGGGACGATCAGGAATAATTCTGAAACAATGTTGCAGATCACAATTAGCACCAGTACGGGTGCTTAGTGAAAGCGGGGGTGTTTTAAAAGTTTTGGTGAGTATCCCATTTATTCCCATTGAAGGCTCAGCATCCACGACCTCTCCCCTATAAAAATCCTTGCTAATGGTACTACACGTAGCTCCAGAATCGGGCAAGAATGGTACCTCATGCCCGTCTACAAGCAATGAAATTATAGGCTGTTCATGATAAGAATGAGAGACAAGTGGAAATGCCCAGGATACTACCTTCCAGGCAGCTTCATTGTGACTGCTGTTGTTTCCAAGTAATGGGGTACTTAACACCATGTTGCCGCTGTACTGGGGTTGGTGCCTGAGGGCGAGTGGGGGCAGCGGGTGGCCCTGAATTTGTACACTCCTGGTCATACCAGGGGCATTGGGCTTTCCAGTGTCCGGGGTCTCCGCAGTTAAAACACCCTGTCTTAGGTTGCCTCTACTGGAAATCCCCTCTTTGTGGCCGTCCTTTTCCCCTATATCCACCTCTATAACCCCCTCTGTTCTGTCCCCTTTTCTTGTAAAAGTTTCCCCTTTGATTTCCTGAGAAATTATCCTGGTAATGTGTCGGTACTGGTGTTTGTTTGGGGATGTCAAAACATCTTGCTGCCTCCTTTTCAGTCAATGTTTTTTGAAAGTCAGTCATACTCTTTGTAGCCCAGTCTGATATCTGTTGTCTCACGGTAAGTGCATACTTAGGGGTCAGGTTGCTAAGATAAGTCTGTATTCGAAGTCTGTGCATTTCATCTTGAGTGTTAAGTCCGGCATCTTGTGTCCAGAATTCCTGAAATCTTTTCCAAAATTCCAACACTGATTGATGATTTTTGTTTGCAGGCTACTGCAGTAGGGAGTTATGACTTGTTAATGAAAACTCTTTTCATTTCCTTCTCTAACTCTTCCCACATAAGGTTCCTTCCTTCAACAGGGTTTAGTGAATAAGCCTCTGCCTTGGTGGTGGGTGCCTCTAGGACATTTATGGTGGTCACTTTGGTCCAATCTCAAGGGGAGGTAGTTCCCACCAAACTGTCTATAACGAGCTTTATATCTTCTTGTGTATAATTTCTACCCTTACAAGCTTTCTTTAAATAAGCTATCACTCCCAAAGCTGATGTGGAGGGTTTGGGGCAATGTTTAATAATACGATTAATATCCTCAATATCAATAGACTTCATTACCAAAACGTCACCCACAGTCATGAAAGGAAAATTCTGCATAACTAACTGCGTAGTTACTTCCTCTTCTTCTTCCGGATTCTCTCTGTCAGCTGCCTGTTTTAAAACTGTGCGTTTTGTACTCTGCAGCGTGTGCAGCCTCTGCAGCCTGTTTTAACTTCTGCGTTGCACTCCTAGTTTGGGCAGGATATTCTCTATGGGGTCCTGCATAACGGGGCATCTTTTGTTTTTGTTCCTCCGCAGGTATTTTTTCAGCTTTGGGTAATTCCTCATCTACAGTGGAGGAGGTGTTACCAATCGGCTGTTGTATTTGTGAAGCTATAGGCAGTGGCTGATCTATTATCTTGGCAACCTGTGGTTCTTGTAGGACCATATGCAGTGCCTTATCCACCACTACAGCCTGCTGTTGAACGGGGGCAGGGAGGGCAGGTGCCTCTGCAGGTGGCACTCTATTCTCAAATGGGCGGACTGCTGCAACTGCAGCCAAAAACTCCATATCCTCTTTTGAGAATAAGGGGTATATTTGTTTAGGTGATCCCGTTTGGCATATAACATATTTGGTACATGAGGTGGAGGTGGCGGGGCACAGGGAGCTAGGGATGGGAAACCTGATTTAAGTCTCTTCTCACAAGCATGTAACCCCGGGGCTTCCTTGTCCCTTGGATTTGGACTTTTCTTTCTTATTTTCTTATCCACTCTCTCATACCAATAGGGGGCGTACAATAACCAGTTCTCTCCACCTTTCCTCATATAGTCCTTGTCCCATTGGGGGTCTCCCGTGTAATATGGGAAGGCTTCCCTATCTCCCAAACAAAGACCCTTGATAATATCCATATGGAATGTATCGTTATCACCCTGTCGGGCAAATGGGTTACTACTCCTTATGGTTTCAGTCCATCCCGCCAGATTATCTACCCAAGGGTTAATATACACATAATCAGTTCCACATATTCAGGCTACATAACATTTACATGTCTCTCCTACATCTGGAGGGGAAATCTTCTTCCGCGAAAGCTGACCCATAATAACACCGTGGAGGACACTACCTCACCTTGTGGCGTCCGACAATATCCACACAATACACATACAGATTATCTTATTTACTTCTACGCGACAGGAAAGACAAGCAAAGAGGTTGGATTTTTCTGGCACACTATCAGATATCTTTATCAAATTTCTTACAGTACTGTACTATATTACTTTGGGGCTTCTCAGAACCCCAGAACTATCTCAGAGTTCCTTATACTGCCGTCACCCGAACAGACTTCTACCGAGGTTCATACATTTACTTGCACTACACCCTCTACTAGTCCCATGTAGGGATCGGTCTTTTAACTAGAGGTCACGGTAAGAGAAATAATTATTAGATCAGACTTACCGGACTTAGATGACCATCCCACCGCTGCCACCAAAAGCTGTTGGGATTTAGGGTAGTCTAGAAGCAAGTGAACCCTTGTTTGGTATTCTGCCTAGAGTGTCCTTCAAACCCACAGGCCTGGAGAGCACTCTGATAGGAAGTTATGACACGCACTCAAAACATGCAGTTCTCAGAGTGATCTGAAGATTTATTTCCGGACTTTAGCTTACATAAACAAAATGACATCACAAAGAAGGTCCAACCCTTTTTACATTAATATATGGTAAAGATACAGACATACAGGATGTTCTAAAACAAGCAAAAATAGAACATTACTGAGTACATGCGGAAAACAATATGACATCCTAATAACTAATAAATAATTTTACAGAAACATGAAACTTAACTTCTCATAAACATCACATACACATATTTGTTCTAAAATGGATACACAGTATTACAAGGGTGTATAGCTAAAATGGTGGAAAGCAAGCTAAAATATCCCTTTAGTCCCTTATCATCCCCTCCAAAAGTTTGCATACTATTGATGTTAGGCTAAATGGCTCGTAATTCCCAGGGATGTATTTTTGGCCCTTTTTAAATATTGGTGCTACATTGGCTTTTCTCCAATCACCTGGTACCATTCCAGTCAGTAGACTTGTCAGTAAAAATTAGGAACAATGTTTTTTTGGTATTTATATAGCACTGACAATTTGACAATTTATACAGGGCTTTACATATCATTTACATCAGTACCAGCCCTAAGGGAGCATACAATCTAAGATTTCCAATATTGCATGTACTCACACACATATTAGGCCAAATTAGACAGGGTTCAATTAACCTGTCTTTGGAGTGTGAAAGGAAACCCACAGAAGCACAGGCGGAACCATGCAGATAGTGCCACTGTGCTGTCCATGTTAAAGTGAAACTAAACAATATCCCTATTCTCCAAAACAAATCCATACACATCCACTACTATATAGCCCTAATTTATATTTGATATAATTGTTCCTTACTGTGTTTTTGTGCCTCCTTGTAATGTCCCCCATGAGCTCCCAACCCTCTCCTTTCCCCCCTCACTTCTGCTACTTGCTTGGAACGAGCAGTGCATGTTAGTTGCAGTCATGTGCACTGCTCTATGCACACAACAAATCCCATAGTCCGAAATCCCTAGTCCATTTCCAGAGTGAGCAAGGGAGGGTGTCTGTGTACCTACATACAGTGGGGCCATGGAGAATGAAGGTAGCCACCAACAGGAGGCTGAATCACAGCAGGAAAAATAAAGGAATTTAGAGTGATCACTGTGATTGGCTGTCGCATAGTTGCCAATATTAACCACTTCAGCCCCGAGCCTCTTTTTGAGATTTGTTGTTTACAAGTTAAAATCATTTTTTTTGCTAGAAAATTACTTAGAACCCCCAAACATTATATATTTTTTTCAAACACCCTAGAGAATAAAATGGTGGTGATTGCAATACTTTTTGTCACAGTAGTCTTACAAGCGCAATTTAAAAAAAATATATATTTTTTTTGTAGTTAAAAAATAAGACAACGTTAAAGTTAGCCCAGTTGTTTTCTATATTGTTAAAGATAATGTTATGCCGAGCAAACTAATACCCAACATGTCACGCTTCAAAATTGCGCCCGCTCGTGTAATGGCGACGAACTTTGGCACTTAAAAATCTCCATTGGTGACATTTAAAAATTTATACAGGTTACCAGTTTTGAGTCACAGAGGAGGTCTAGTGCGAGAATTATTGCTCTCACTCTAACAATCATGGCGATACCTCACGTGTGGTTTGAACACCGTTTTCATATGCGGGTGCGACTTACGTATGTGTTCGCTTTTGCGCACAAGCTCGGCGGGACAGGGCACGTTAAATTTTTTTTTTTATTTTACCTTTGAATTTTTATTTTTACACTGTCCTTTTGAAAAAAAAAATGTGTCACTTTTATTCCTATTACAACGAATGTAAACATCCCTTGTAATAGAAAAAAAGCTCTTAAATGTGAGATCTGGGGTCAAAAAGACCTCAGATCTCATATTTACACTAAAATGCAATAAAAAAAGTCATTTAAAAAAAAAATTCCCCTTTAAGAGCATTGGGCGGAAGTGATGTTTTACGTCGCTTACGCCCTCTAATGCTATAGGAGCTGAGCGGGGGCCATCTTTCCCTCACTCGGCATCCAGGCAGTGAGGGGAGCGGACGCCATCGGTAAGCGGCAGAGACAACTGGAGCGCGGTGGGAGGGGGGCCCTCTCCCGCCACCGATAAAAGTGATCTTGCGGCGAATCCACCGCAGAGACCACTTTTACATTAAAAAGAAACGCACGTTTATGAAATTACCACCGGTATTTAGTATCAAAGTACCGATGTGCAGGTACGGCGATTTGTGTGAAGTGGTTAAACAAAAAAATTCCAAGGACACCTTTTTTCTCCTACATATTCAGCAAGCCATTGTAGGGGAAGAATGTACTTTAATTAGGGGCAGAGCATTAATTGAAATTTGGTGTGGTTTTATAAGAGGTACAGCCAAAGATTGTTCTGCGCTCCTGTTACCCATTTTAAGCAGACAGCGGGCTGAAGTCCGCTGTCTGCTTACGTCACAGAACTGGTCCAGGCTTGGTTAAGATCGTAACAATGAAGTGGGGATCTGCCCACATGTCTGGACCAGAGATAGAGGAGAAACCCGAAGGAAGTTGTTGTGGAATCTCATATTGGCCAATGTATTTCATATTGTATATATTGATTTGCATATATTTTATTTATTATTATTATTATTATTATTATTATTATTCATATTATTATATAGTAGTGGTTTTATCAATATTATTATTCAATAAGTAAATCAACAATTTTTAATTTTTAATAATGTATACTGTGTTTTCCATAGATTTAGAAAGTCTTCATTTTAAATGCTGAACTTTGGATGACCCCTCTGCTTCTTTCTTATACTTTTATAGTTTACTGGGTGAAAGTTCATTAGAATAGATTCAAGTAATATAGAATTGTCTCAGACAGATAAAAGTATGAAAACAGGTGGTTTAGAAATAATTAGTTATGTACAGTACATTAAATTAAGTTTGACAAGGTCAAACAAAGGTCTGCTTGTGCCCTCATTAAAACTGTTAAAATACATACATATAGTGAGACATATAACACATCTGGTGGGGTTATTGAAAGTTCATTGTCTCATAGTCGTAAATCTGTCATCCTTGAAGCTAGTATCAAGATAAGGAGAGTCTGATAACACAGCTGGGTGCCAGACTGTCTCTATACAGGTGTTTTTAATTGGACAAAACCAGTTATAAATCACTTTAATGAACATATAGGAATTTTGGGAATAATTAAGTTTATCTGGTTGTAGAACAGGTGTCAGATTTATGGTTAGTTACTTTGACGTAGATCTTAGCAACCAATCATACATAAGACAGATAGTTGAGATAAGACTTGGAAAGGAGTATATAAATGCAAGCTCTGCAAATGTTAGACAGACAAGTCAGATAGGAGCTCATAAGGCTGAACTCTATGTATGCTGCCCTATTGCACGGGTCATAGAGGTCAGAACCAATGGGCAAGTATCTGTCCTAACTTGTCCCCTCGGACAAGTCAGATAGGAGCTCATAAGGCTGAACTCTGTGTATGCTGCCCTATTGCACGGGTCATAGAGGTCAGAACCAATGGGCAAGTATCTGTCCATAACTTGTCTCCTCGTACGAGTCAGAGAAGACTTCTTGACTTGTTCCAGAATGTGGTCTCAGGTGAATTTCCCTCAAAGACTTGGTCGAGCTGGAACCCAGAACTCTGTGAGGGGACCAGACCACTGGTCGACCGGCTGGTCCCTATCAGGTGACAGGTTCCCAAGAATTGGCAGTAAAGGCCCATTCTGGTTCAAGGTGAGAACACTTCACAATTGTTTCAATTTGGTTAGAGGATAAGAATATTTATATCTAATATGCTTGCATTGTAAGAAACTGTATAAATTAGACCTGTATATTGTAATATTTTGAACATAAACCTGTATGTTATCAGCTGTTAATAAACCTGCATTGCTGAAGTTCTGCCTGGTTCGATACTTTACTATTCTACTTCATTTGGTGGCCCGTACGGGGACAGCATAACCTCAACTCCGATCTTGCCTAACTCCATGCTGGTGAGGCACTGAGCTCAACACAATATTGCGCAATATATCAGGTTAGCAGACACCTATTATTAGTTCTGCATTGTGTTGTGCCGTGTTTTGCTAGCGCTAGGAGGGGCAGGTGGTTGTTGTTGGGGTATCGCTGTCCACCAGGCAGATCTTTGTGATGGTAGGTTGGGTTTTCTCAACTGTGAATGCCTTAAAATGTATTGTACAGGATGAAATGCCCTGGGTAAAAAAAAAAAAAAAAAAAAAAAAAAAAAAAAGGAAAAATTTTTCCAGAGGGGTACCCCTGTAGAAGGCTAGCTACTCTCTGTGTGAACCTACCTTTAACATGCATGTTGGTATCCTAGACTGAATAAATCAGTCTAGAAGAGGTATATTTTGATTGGTATCCTAGACCTACAAAAGGTCTGGACGAGGTTTTGGGGTAAATGTTTTGACCCCTGGAGAACCTACCTTTAACATGCATGTTGGTATCCTAGACTGAATAAATCAGTCTAGAAGAGGTATATTTTGATTGGTATCCTAGACCTACAAAAGGTCTGGATGAGGTTTTGGGGTAAATGTTTTGACCCCTGGAGAACCTACCTTTAACATGCATGTTGGTATCCTAGACTGAGTAAATCAGTCTAGAAGAGGTATATTTTGATTGGTATCCTAGACCTACAAGAGGTCTGGACGAGGTTTTGGGGTAAATGTTTTGACCCCTGGAGAACCTACCTTTAACATGCATGTTGGTATCCTAGACTGAGTAAATCAGTCTAGAAGAGGTATATTTTGATTGGTATCCTAGACCTACAAGAGGTCTGGACGAGGTTTTGGGGTAAATGTTTTGACCCCTGGAGAACCTACCTTTAACATGCATGTTGGTATCCTAGACTGAGTAAATCGGTCTAGAAGAGGTATATTTTGATTGGTATCCTAGACCTACAAGAGGTCTGGATGAGGTTCTGGGGTAAATGTTTTGACCCCTGGAGAACCTACCTTTAACATGCATGTTGGTATCCTAGACCGAGTAAATCGGTCTAGAAGAGGTTTACTTTCGATTGGTATGCTAGCCCTACAAGAGTTCTGGAAGAATTGGTATCCTAGACTGGTAAGTCCAGTTTGGAAGAGGTTCTTGAGTTGCCTAAATTTACATGCATGTTGGTATCCTGGATTGCCAATCAATCTGGAGGAGGCTTTGGGGTTATCAGACCCCTGGAAAGCCTAAGTTAAAAACAAAAACAGTACTGATATGTAGCTACTAGTAGAAAAAGGTACCTTTGTTTTGTATAATATTAAACATAAAAATTGTGGTGTAAAATAATACTCATGAGTTTAGAAATGTCAGGAGAGGTAAGTCCTGACAGGTAAATAAGGTAAAGGTTTTGGAGCTCCATTTGTTAACAAAGTTAAAAGGTATGTATTGTCTTTGTGCTATAAGTGTATGTGTTTATATGTATCTATTGTAATGGTCTGTGTACTGAGTTAAGATCAGGTTGAGACATTCCTGATCGCCGTGGCAAGCAGGGCTTGGCGGTTTTTCGTGTCTTGAGACAAGCGTTTTGGTAAGGAGACGTATGCGCATATGGTGCCTATTGGCTTTACTCTGAGCACTGCTGTCCATAAGTAATTACTAACTATCCTGTCAGTTTTAATAATTCTGTGAATACTTGTATATTTATATATAGCCAGGAATTTGTGTTCATATGTATGCATACTCTGCTAGGTGGAGTGACTGTGTATTGCTATATAGAAAACAGAAGATAATGACATTTTGTTAATGAATGTTCACAAATGTAAGTTAATTTATTTGTAATGTTTGTAGACTGTTAGGGAATATTGTATGTGTGAGGGAGACTGATCATCTCCCAAATTAGGTTAGAATAAGTCTGTAGTGGTTGTAAAAATGTTGGTGTGAAAGGACCCTGTGTGTTAGTTCTATTGTAAGAAGTATGTAAATGATGCTGAATTCTGCATAGTATATGACGAATATGGAAATGGTATGTATCTTCCATACAAATACAATTAGAACTTTCTGTGTCATACCTTTGATTTTGTGACACGTGTTATTAGTATTTGTTAGGAGGATTTATATTTATATGAGTTAAATTTGTGTGTGTGTGTGTGTGTTTTATTTTTTTTGTTTTTTTTAATTTTTTTTTGTTTTTGTTTTTTGTTTTTGTTTTTTTTTTTATGAGGTGTAAAATGAATCCCTATGTGAATGATTGTATGTCTTTCGTTGAGAGGCTAGGGATTGATAAATCTATGGTGACTGATTGACTTTAGCGTCAAATTTCTTAATGTTATTGGCAGTGAGTGTGTGTGAGGAAGGCACGATTCATCTTTTTTTATATTCTTTTTGAATATGTACCTTAGCTAGATAGCGCCATGAATGAGCCGAGGGAGTTAGAAGTTATTTAAACTGTAGAAAAAAAGAAAGTTGTTTGTTTTAAGTAATTTACGACACAAAGTTCACCCATATTTTTTTTTGTATCCAGCATACTGCTTCTGGAAGGAAAAATCTGTAGATAAATTCAATGTTGCTAATGTTATGCTTAAAAACATTTTACAGTTGTAGGTTTTCCATGTTAAGCAAGATAATGTATTTCTTTCAGTATGAGTGTAGGAGAGCAGAAAAGTATAGTCACCATTTTAGAAATAGCTGTCTGCACGTACGTGCAACAACTACATTAAATCACTTTTTGTGACAGCTAATCTCAGTGCTCTGTACTGAGATAAAGGGGCACGTTTCGGTGCCTTTAAACAGAAACTGGATGAGCTGACCAGAAAATAAATAAAATCTCAGAATACGTTCTTATTCTTAAACATTTGTTGATTTTTTATTAGAATATACACTGTAGATTATAATAGGTATTTTGTCTTTTATATTATGATCTGTAGTAGTGAAAGGTGCGTTTTATTTTTAGTATATCACTTTGTAAGTAGGGTGCTTATTCTCCCTTGTAGCTTTTGTTGTTTATTTTGTTATGTCCCTGTCTTATTGTACAGTATTATGTATACTGTCATCTTTATATATTTGCCTACTTAGTAGTAATCACAAAGATAGTAATGGGATTTATTTATTTGGTACAAGGGAACTCCAAATTTATATTTGTTTCTTATTTTCTAAAATGAATAGTGAAGAGTGATGCATGGTAACAGTGCTACCATCTTATTATATGTGCTATATGTAGCACATACAGGGGGGTGAATTAGATAATTAGAGTCTTAATTTTTAATCTTAGCTTGTAAGCTCTGGTGAGCAAGGTCCCTTATTGGTATTGGCTAGAACTTATTTTGTCCTACCTGATTACAATATTTAGTAATTATCAGGTTGATTATTAGTTTGCCTAAATAAATTATTTGTTTCTTTATTCCAGGAGCAGCCAGCACGTTTTCATATGTAAAGTTATACTTTGTAAAATTTCACTCCTTTTGTTTTTTTTATTATTCAAGTTCCTAGTTATGCTACTACAGGTGGCAAAGTCAGTTTTTTGGATTAGGGTCACTCTGCATTAATATGATCTAATTAACAATAAAATTTGTATATAATTATTCTTAAGGAAGGGACATAGTAATGCACATTTTTTAACCTCTTTAGATTTAAAAGACTGTGCAAGTAACCATGTAATTTTATTTTGATTTCTTTTTAATTATGAACAATCACAATGTAGTTTCACAAAATGTAGTTCTTCAAAGTCTATTTTGTGTGCCTGTATATAGACTTTATTGCAATGAAAGAACAAAGCTGTAGATATAGATATACTTAAATAAATGTCTGCTCCTTTTTAAAGTAAATCACAGTTTTTCATATGGTCATGCAAATGTATGAGACAACAGCTAAGTGTCTGATGTGGGAAATTTTTCCCAGGCTTGGAGTGTATACAGCACTGATATCAGATAATTGTACCCATTTTTATGAAAAAATAAAAATAAAAATCAGTTCCATTTTGCTCTATGCTTGGCATAGACGATAGAACCTTGTGTCCACACTCATATTCATTGGTGGATAGGTTGTATGGGCTGTTGTAGACCAAATTAAATACAATTTTCTGGGCCATATGAAACTTTGGATAGATTTGTCACTAAGTTTAGGAGTTCTAGAGGCAAATGATAGTTGCTTAGACTTCATGCTGTACAGTGGGAGATAAAATGTTCATGTGTTTAAAATAATTAACCAAATTGGTGTAGTTTTCTTTATAAACAGATCCTTGTTTTAGATGTGATCTTGTGTTCCAGTCAAAGCCACTAAAGGAATGTATGTCAGTAACTCTTGATGACTGCAAGTACATTAAAGATCATAAAAGGAAGTGGAAGAATTCACAATTCAAGTGTCCATTTAAATCCACATTTGTGACAGTGACATTTTCAGTTTCTATAGTAGTCAAAGTCTGAGTGAAATTACCAAGAGTGTTATTCACACAAGTGCAAGTGGAATACATACAAGAGACTGTTGCAGACAAAGACATTGGAAATATTTCAGTAATGGACATTTCTAATTAATTATATGTGATACTTTGTATGTAGAGACTTACTGTTGTTTTGTTTGTTATATATGTTTTAAGTATTAATATTGTGAACACCTTAAAGTGGAACTTTGGTCAGAAAATTGATTCCTGCTGGATCACTTGAGGCTAACCCTTTTTGCAGGTGTAGCTATGAAGCACAGTGAAATAAGTGCCTATACTGTTTAAAATCCGCTGTTCCACCCTGCTCTACACAGGCTCAGTTGTGCTCTATTTTTTTTTGCAATGAATAAAATCTAGAGGCCAGTCTGCTGACAGCCTGAAATTCTACTGCTGCTCAAAGGTTCTGGGCTTCAGTAAAATGGTAGCAAAATAATTAATGTGGAATGTATTTTTCTTGCTAATGAACCTTGTTTTATCACATTTTGTGAGTAGAGTTCCACTTTGAGTAAATGTTCAATCATTATAAACAAATTTTTTTTTTTTTTTTTTCAAAAAAATGATAAAACTAAGTGGGGAGGTTTAATGTAATGGGTATGACATTATCGCTAAAGACTGTATGCTATTGATGCTTTATAGGATATGTTATGATATTTGTCTTGATATTGTTTTATAATTCATGTTTTAAGACATAGGAGAGGTAGGCTACTGACTTAGACAGTATAGCAGTGACTGACAGAAGAGACCCATGCTGACTGTTATTGTATAACATTCTGCAGTATAGTATGTGCAGAAATGGACAAAAAGTGAAATGGTTTTGGGTTTAGCAAACTTTGTGGGAAGACTACAAAATTAAAACGAATGAAATTTCTGGACTGACTATATTGACAGTATGACATGACCAGGGTAATAGTGACTGATAGTTGGAGTCAAGATTAAGAAATTATAAGAATTTTACAATTATTGTATGGGAAATAGTATAGGTTGGGAAATGTAAAAGAATAGTCTATATAAAATACTTTGTAGTGAAAACATGTACTTCAAGGGATTTATAATAATAAATATTATTAATATTGTAAGAGTATTGTATTATGATAAAACTATATAGATACATGTATATTATTTTAGCGGATGTTGTAGAAATAAAAGGAACACACTAAATTAAGTTATTAAATAAAATAAGAGCGTAGGAGCCATTGCTTTGTAGGTTGCCCTGAAGTGCTTGCTAGAGACCTATTGTATCCTGACACTGACTTTATTTTTATTTTTTATAACTATATTTTTGAAGTGTATTTTATATCCAGACAAATATCGGGTGATCGCAGAAGACATGATGCAACTTGTTACAAATGTTAATTGCTACAAAGGAAGGATTTCATGCATAAAAGGAGAAACTGGAAAATCTGAGACTTGTATCCTTGCAGAACAGGTATGCACTGAACTTGTGTCTTACAGCATCCAAAGCAGCTTGTGCTATGATACTGGACCAGCAAATGATGATGAAGGAGATCTCTCCAGACACATCAAGCACTTGGCTAAGCTGAAAAGACCTATGCAGGAAAAGGCAGAGCCTTATGGGACTGAGTCTGCTGAATGCTCCTTGGAACCACATACTTGGCTTTCATTCACTAGCTGAACGGATTGTTCCTCTTCCCTGTTATCCTTGATGTGATGTTGCTGAGTAACTGTTGCCTGTTGCAAGAAGTTTGTGGCAAGAATGATCACAATGCCACTGAGACTGACAACTATGTTTTCCGTGCCACATATGGAGAAGGACTTTGCAGCCACAGAAGAAGATGCAGTGTTTTTGATTGGACTGATTTATTTATTTATTTTTATATTTTGGACTGATTTATTTATTTATTTTTATTTTTTGGACTGATTTGTTTTTATTTTTTGGACAATTTGTGATAAGTGTCGGGTGTATGGGGTCTCTGAAGGGCATGGTGGGTGATCTGTATTGTAATTGCTGTGAGGCTTGTGTGAAGCCTCAACAGGGGGGAAATGTTGTGGAATCTCATATTGGCCAATGTATTTCATATTGTATATATTGATTTGCATATATTTTATTTATTATTATTATTATTATTATTATTATTATTATTCATATTATTATATAGTAGTGGTTTTATCAATATTATTATTCAATAAGTAAATCAACAATTTTTAATTTTTAATAATGTATACTGTGTTTTCCATAGATTTAGAAAGTCTTCATTTTAAATGCTGAACTTTGGATGACCCCTCTGCTTCTTTCTTATACTTTTATAGTTTACTGGGTGAAAGTTCATTAGAATAGATTCAAGTAATATAGAATTGTCTCAGACAGATAAAAGTATGAAAACAGGTGGTTTAGAAATAATTAGTTATGTACAGTACATTAAATTAAGTTTGACAAGGTCAAACAAAGGTCTGCTTGTGCCCTCATTAAAACTGTTAAAATACATACATATAGTGAGACATATAACACATCTGGTGGGGTTATTGAAAGTTCATTGTCTCATAGTCGTAAATCTGTCATCCTTGAAGCTAGTATCAAGATAAGGAGAGTCTGATAACACAGCTGGGTGCCAGACTGTCTCTATACAGGTGTTTTTAATTGGACAAAACCAGTTATAAATCACTTTAATGAACATATAGGAATTTTGGGAATAATTAAGTTTATCTGGTTGTAGAACAGGTGTCAGATTTATGGTTAGTTACTTTGACGTAGATCTTAGCAACCAATCATACATAAGACAGATAGTTGAGATAAGACTTGGAAAGGAGTATATAAATGCAAGCTCTGCAAATGTTAGACAGACAAGTCAGATAGGAGCTCATAAGGCTGAACTCTATGTATGCTGCCCTATTGCACGGGTCATAGAGGTCAGAACCAATGGGCAAGTATCTGTCCTAACTTGTCCCCTCGGACAAGTCAGATAGGAGCTCATAAGGCTGAACTCTGTGTATGCTGCCCTATTGCACGGGTCATAGAGGTCAGAACCAATGGGCAAGTATCTGTCCATAACTTGTCTCCTCGTACGAGTCAGAGAAGACTTCTTGACTTGTTCCAGAATGTGGTCTCAGGTGAATTTCCCTCAAAGACTTGGTCGAGCTGGAACCCAGAACTCTGTGAGGGGACCAGACCACTGGTCGACCGGCTGGTCCCTATCAGGTGACAGGTTCCCAAGAATTGGCAGTAAAGGCCCATTCTGGTTCAAGGTGAGAACACTTCACAATTGTTTCAATTTGGTTAGAGGATAAGAATATTTATATCTAATATGCTTGCATTGTAAGAAACTGTATAAATTAGACCTGTATATTGTAATATTTTGAACATAAACCTGTATGTTATCAGCTGTTAATAAACCTGCATTGCTGAAGTTCTGCCTGGTTCGATACTTTACTATTCTACTTCAAAGTGGGACTTTAGCGGCAACAAGAGTAAAAGATAAAATGATTTATTCAAAAATATAAGATATAATATAGTTGTTTCAAAGAACAATATACACTATACATGTGCAATATTCAAAAACCACTAAAAACAATGGTGTTGATGGTAGTGATGCTCATAAGTTGTCCAGACGGCCCGACGTGTTTCGGGACTCTAAAGACGTCCCTTCATCAGGGGAAAGTCATAGAACAGGATCACACTGTACAATGAGATCAAAGTTGAACATATTGAGTAAAATAATACATACATCAATCTACATAGTTTCTTCGAACAAGGAACATACAGCATGGTAATTGCATAAAGGGAACATACCCAAAAAAGTCACCGTGAATGTTTCAAATCAACAGCCCCAGTGTCCAAAGGACAATGAGGTAAGTAGTGGGTCCACAATCGTCCACACTAATCCACCGTATTGGCACTGACAGGAAGAGAACACACATAGGATGTCAGTCTGTGGTTTAGCCCATGAAATGTTGCTTTAATTAACGATCTAAGGAGATATAGGGGACATATCTCAATACAAAGTGCAATATTGCAAGGATAAAGGGCATAATTTAGTAATTATACTACTGAGTCCTATCTCCACATAATCCACTGAAACTAGAAATAGCTTGAAACCTATACGGGAATGTATATGTGTATCCAATTCAGATTGTTCATATTATGCACGTATATCCAAGGGATACAAACTATATTAAAACAAAGAGAATATCTAATGGTAACTAATCAGGTGGAAAGTTAAAACAACATTTTATGGGCTAAACCACAGACTGACATCTTGTATGTGTTCTCTTCCGGTCAGTGCCATTACGGTGGATCAGTGTGGATGATTGTAGACCCACTACTTACCTCATTGTCCTTTGGACACTGGGGCTGTTGATTTGTGCTACAAGTGCCGCCATTGCTCCAGCAGTGAAACATTCACAGTGACCTTTTTGGGTATGTTCCCTTTATGCAATTACCATGCTGTATGTTCCTTGTTTCGAAGCAACTGTGTAGATTTATGTATGTATTATGTTACTCAATATGTTCAACTTTGATCTCATTGTACAGTGTGATCCTGTTCTATGACTTGCCCCTAATGAAGGGACGTCTTTAGAGTCCAGAAACGCGTCAGCCCGTCTGGACAACTTATGAGAATCACTACCATCAACACTATTGTTTTTAGTGGTTTTGAATATTGCACATGTATACTGTATATTGTTCTTTGAGTCAATTATATTATATCTTATATTTTTGAATACATTTTTTTATCTTTTACTCTTGTTGCCGCTAAAGTCCCACTTCCTTGGGGGTACCTCCTCTATCTCTTATATCAGGGATGTTGGCAACAATTTATTGTTCAGTTGGATGTTCATTCTTTATACATGTCTGGACCAGCACCCGGCTTAGCCTCTCAGCGCACCGCTGAGAACCTGAGCTGACCGCTCCCGCCCTCTCCACAGCCCAGCGCTCCAGTGAGTGCGAGGGAGCAGAGCACAGAGCTGGTGACTGAGAGTCACCAGCTCTCTGCTTGGGGAGCTCTGAGAACCAAGCAATTTGCAGTGTTAGATCGCTCGTCTCTCAGTCTTAGAGGCGCCAGGGGACAAATGCTGCATTGGACCGATGCTGCATCCACCTAGGTAAGTATGAAAAAACAAACCTAACGTTAAAACCTCTCTTTTAAAGTGATTATAATTTTTTTTTTTTAAAACCAAAATAATAAACGTGTCATATTTACCTGCTCTGTGCAATGGTTTTGCGCAGAGTGGCCCCGATCCTCATTTTCTGGGGTCACCCACAGGCACTCCAGGTCCTTCCTGTTTGGTGAGTGCCCCCCAGGGAACATGCGCTTGCTCCCAAGCTGTCCAGTCTGCGTCTATTAATAGACACACACTAGGCAACTTGGCCCTGCCCCCCGTGCCAATAAATTTGATTTACAGCAGTGGGAACCAATGGCTGCTGCTGTTCTCAATCTTTCAAATGAGGAGGGAGACAGCAGCAAGAGCCGCTGCTCAGGTGCATATTGCTGGATCAGATAAGGCTCAGGTATAAACAAGGGGGGGGGGCGTTGGCTGGCTCCTGTAGCACAGAAGTTATTTTACCTCAATGAATAGAATGATGCTTTAAAAACACTTTAACGACAGCTAACGCTTGGAAATCCACTAAACCTTTCAACATCATAGAGGTCATACGTAGAGTTAATACTCATTATATATATGAAATATATCTAGCCTTTTTCACCCAAGGCCTTAAACACTTTAACAATAAATGGGTCTATTGGGATCATATATTTTAGTTAACAGATTTATGATAATGAATAGCGTATCCAGGACCATCTTTAATATTGATTGGACCCTGGGCAAACATTTTCTTGGACCCCCCTCTCTGAGACATACGGTAATTAGCAGCTAGATAATGAGTTTACTGCAGAAGATCAGGCAGCGATTAGTTGCCAGAGGTTACAGTATATCATTACCGCTCACTGACTTTTTGCTAGGGGTTACAGCACATCATTACCACTCACTGATTAATTGCTAGAGGTTACAACACATTTCTGCTTGCAGATTGGTTGCTAGAGCTTACAGCACATAATTTATGCTTGCTGATTGGTTGCTAGAGGTACCTGCACATCATTATTGCTCACTGATTGGTTGTGTCAGGGAAATGGCCGTAGGAGAACTGGCAATAGTGCCAGTTGTCAGGGAACCAACAGCAGGAGAAGGACTTTAGGACCCAGCATCTCTGGCAGGAGAAGGACTTTAGGACCTAGTGTCTCTACCAGCAGGTCACATGGGCCTATGTAGGGAAGTCTGCTAGTGTCTGCAATTGCTGGTTTGTCCTCAGCCTTCCTGTGTTCCTGAGCCTCTGTACAATTGCTGTTTGGATTACCCATTGTGAACCGGCTTGTTCCTGACCTGTCTGATCTGCTCTCCTGGTTTGACCCCTGGCTTGCTTTACCGACTTGTCACCTTCTCCAATACCTGATCCTGGCTTGTATCATGGACTTTGCTACAGTTATCTGCTCCTGCCTGCTTCCTGATACCAGACCTTTGGCTTGTCTCTGTTTCTGCAAACTGCCTCTTCTTCCTGCTGGATCTAATGTGTTTGACACCTGGCCTGGCTTCCACTACTGTTCCTTGTGCACACCTTGCCAAGTGTCACGTACCTTACAGCGGAGCCCGAAATGATGAGGGTGGCCTCTTGCACGGTTCCAGTCCAAGCACCCCTGGTGGTGGGTACAGGGAGTGCGAGGGCAACAAAAGGGTGCCTGCAGGCAGGAGGCTGGAATTTGGAGATATAGGAACCTCTGCTGAGGAGATGTGGAAACTGATCACCAAACTTGTTCAGCGGGAGCCAGATCAGGATCAACTGCAGAATCAGGAACAGGCAGGAGTCGGCAACAGGCTGGCAGCGGGGTACCAAGTCAGAAGGCAAAACCGTAGTCAGGAACAGGCAGGGGTTGGCAACAGACGGGCAGCAGGGTACAGAATCAGGAGGCAGAGCCGTAATCATAAGTTCAAGCCAAGGTCAGTATTGCAAGTAGAGGCAGGTTCAGCAGGCAGGGGAGATCCAAGAGAATGGTCAGAAGATAGCCGGGTTTTCAGGAACAAGGTCAATCAGGCAGAGTAACAACAGGAACACAGGAACAAGCTGAAGACAATCCAGCACTGATGCTAGGCAGACTCTCTGTTTATATAGGGTGCTGTGTGCCAGGATTGGCGCCAGCGTACGTGCATACGCGCAAGTGCATTAGCAACTCAGCACATTGGCACATGCGCGTTAGCACTTTGGCACATGTGGGTTAGCATATTAGCGCTTTGGCACTCGCGGACGCGCGTTTGCGCATAGAGGTGCCATTGTGCATGCCCACCCTGGATCTCATTTGCCTCTGGCTATGGTTCCGTGCATGCACCTTGGCATTAGCAGAATGAGGATTGGCAGCTGCTGCATGGAGACGGGTGCTTGCTGTGTGAGTTCTCTGACAGTTACAGAGGATTCTTAGAGACTTCAGCCCAGTTGTGTTTTCCTGTACTACCCAGTGTTCTTCAGGTATCCACTAGCTCTTCTCTCCTGGATCCACCTGGCAACCTATGCTTCTCTGGGCACTACACCCTCTGTACCCAACTTCAGGGGTATACTGCACTTAGCCGCAAAGGGAGCCCTCTCGGCATTTCGGCCTCCAACCAGGTACGTGACAGGTTGCTAGAGGCTACTGCACATCCTTACCACTCACTGATTGCTTGCTAGAGGTTATAGCATATCATTACCACTCACTGATTGGTTGCTAGAGGTTACAGAACAGCATTGTATCATTTTCATAGTAGGTAAGGTTGAATAAAGACAATAGTCCATCCAGTTCAACCTGTGTAGGTGCACGTGTGTCAGTGTCAATAATTGTTTCCTATATCCCTGTATGTCGTGTTCTGTAAGATGCACATCAAAGAGTCTCTTAAAACTATCAATACACCCTGCAGCCACCACCAATTGTGGAATAGAGTTCCACATCCTTATTGCCCCGACAGTGAAAAACCCTTTCTCAGTGATGGCGCTAGAGAGTATTGTTTTGGTTATGTTGAGTTTTTGTTCTCTTTTACTTTACTTTAATTTGATTTGGTTTACTTACACTAGGCAGATTCTTGGTTTCTTCCAGTACTTTAGCCAAGTGAAGATCTGGTGATTTTTGGTATATGTATGCAATTATTTCCTCTTCTGACAAGGGTAAAAATCTTAGCTGTAGTATGCTTATTGAAATGTGTATAATGCTGTGGACAAAGGCTGGATTGCTTTCCTGTCACATTGGCTATATTGGACCGTGTTTGTTTGTATGTGCCTTTTTTTCTTCAATAAAACTATTTGAAAGAACAAATAACATAGCATTTACAATTGCTATAATTTAGCCATAATTTAACCACCTCAATTTTTAGCTTTCAGCACTGTCACATTTTGACAATTACTCAAGCATGCAACACTGTACCCAAATTAAATTTTTAGCATTGTTTTTGTTTCATCAAATTTTGCAAATAAATAATCGTTTTTTTTATAAATTTAGGCCACAATTTTTTTTCTACATTTCTTTGGTAAAAAAACAAAAACAAATCAGTGTAATTATTTAGTCTGTGTAAAAGTTATAGAGTCTACAATCAATGGGGTATATGTTTGAAAATGAATTAGTCCCTCATTTCTTGAGGCCATAAAATGCCAGGAGAGGAGAGTATAAATACGCCCCAAATGACCATATTTTGGAAAGTAGACTGAGAAGAATTATAGGGATCTGATAATGTTTATATATATATATATATATATATATATATATATATATATATATATATATATATATATATATATATATTATGACTTTAAGAATTTATAATATGTGTGGTTTGTTTCTTTCTTTTAGGCCTTGTGTTTTTCTTTCCTGAGAGGTGACGCTGAAGAATGCCTGTGATGACATGAACTGCTGATAAGAACCCAAAAGATGTCTCTAAATTGGACTGTCTTATCTCACTAGTTTGATCCAGAACTCTCATGGCGGCATCCGTGTCCAGTTTCAGTTTCTATCGTCACATGACGCTAACACCTATTTAACTGTTTGTTTTCTATTAAGAAGATATGGACACTGATTGGACTAACTATACGGTCACACCTAGATTCCAACCAGAAAACATGCTTAGATCTTATGCATATTCATAAGTATAAATTTTTTAACTTGATGTTTGTAAGACAGAGATACTTTCTTCTTCATTCGGCTCAGCAGAGCTGGATATCTGTGTGTTGTGTCTCTCCACTGCAGTGTATGAAATAAAATTGCAACCCTCTATTGATTTGGATCTAATATCTCATCTGAACGGTCTTGTTAAACCACCTCAATACAGTGCACTTACACCCCCTTCCTGCCCAGACCAATTTTCAGCTCTCAGCGCTCTCAACAACTTGAATGACAATTAGTCAGTCATGCACTGTACCCATATAAAAATTTTTTTCACATAAATAGAGCTTTCTTTTGGTGGTATTTAATCACTAGTGGTTTTTTTTATTTTTTGTGCTATAAATAAAAATGACCTTAAATTTTATGAAAAAAATGCCTTTTTCTTTGTTTCTGTCAAAAAAATTTGCAAATTAGTAATTTTTCTTCATAAATTTTGGCCAAAATATATACTGCCACATATCTTGGGTAAAAATAACCCAACTTAATGAAAATTATTTGGTCTTTGTGAAAGTTATAGAGTCTACAAACTAAGGTGCCAATCACTGAAAATTGATCACATCTGATCACACCTGATGTACTGAAGGCCTAACTCATTTCTTGAGACACTGTCAGAGAGGTTACATGGTTGGGCGATGGCGCGCGCGTTCCCGTGCGCGCATGTTCCGGCTGACCCTGGTGTGCGCGGGGGTGCCCGGGTGCGCGCGCGTGTGCCTGTGGGCACTGGTCTGCGTACTCCTGTGGGTGCTGGTGCACGCGCCGGTGTTCGGGTGCGCGCACGCCTGTGCGCGTCGGCACGCACATGTGCTCGGCGTTTGGCGCCAATCGGCCTATTTAGGCCTGCTTCACACTCAGCTCGGTGCTGCCTGATCAACAGCTCTTCCGTGCCTTGTTCCCGTTTCCTGTATCTGTGCTTTGATCTCCTGACGACCCGGCTTGTTTCTTGGATTCCTCTGAACTCTGCCCGCACCTGACCTCTGCCTGTTTGACTACTCTTCTGCCTGCTCCATTGTACCTCGTAGCCTGCCTGTTGCCGAACCCAGCTTGTACCCGGACTTCCCTGCTCTGCTCCTGCTCAGCACCTGTTGCCAGTGTTCCCGATTCCTGCCTGCTGTTTGAAGTTCACTTCTCTTCTGGCATCTGGACTCCTGCACCAGGCTCCCATACCACTCTGCACTCCTGTGCTTCCTGTATACTCTACCAGGGGCCGCGAGTCGGACGCGTAAGGGAGTCTACCCTCTGCCCAAGCGGACTCACCGGTCTGGTAAGTAGAGGTCTGACAGTATCAGGCAGCCATGATCGAGTCCAGGCAGGGGGCCTCCCCTATGGATGAACTTTGTAGGCACCTGGCGGGCCTTACTCAAGTCGTTAAGAGCCTACAGGAAGGCTACTCCAGACTAGAGGAGCAAGTTCAAGCCCTCTCTGCACCTCTTCACTCCCAGTGAGCATCTGTGGCTGGACTCTCCCAAGCACCCTCCGCAGTAATGCTTCCTCCTGAGCCTAGGGTGCCCACGCCCGAAAGATTCACAGGAGAACGTTGCAAGTATCGGCCTTTCGCAATGCCTGCGAACCCTATTTCACACTACAACCTCGCTCCTTTTCCTTAGAAGCTACTAAGGTGGGTTTTGTCATCTCCTTGCGAACCTCAAACCTGGGCTCACCGCCTTCTGGAGCAGAAATCTGGGTCCCTAGATTCCTTGGATGCCTTCTTCCTAGCCATGTCACAATTGTATGAAGACCCCCAACTAATTACTACTGCTGAAGCCGCATTGTACTCCCTGCAACAAGGTCGCAGAGCGGCCGAAGATTATGCAGTCGAGTTCAGGCGCTGGAGCTCTGATACAGAGTGGAACGACGCTGCCCTGCATCACCAATTTCGGATGGAGTTATCAGACCCCATTAAAGACGAGTTGGCACGCGTAGGAATACCTCAGACCCTGGATGAACTTATCAATTTGTCCATACAAATTGATCGCCGCCTAAGAGAGAGACACTCGGGGAGGTCTACTAGTCACTCTCGTCCTGTCTGGATGCTCCCTAAGGTCCCCAGCTCTTCTAGTCAATTTCCTTCTGCCTCCTCTGCTCCGGCCACAGAAGCGCCTGAACCCATGCAACTCGGTCTGCTCTGTCCATCCCTTACTCCGGAAGAAAAGTTGTGCAGACGTACCCACAACTTATGTCTGTACTGTGGAGAACCTGGACATTTTGTGAGATCCTGCCCCAACAAGATAAGTAAGTGCCTGCCTGTTTCTTCTGTATGTGCACCTCTCTTGCCTAAAACTGGTACTCACCTGGCTCTTTCTATCACGTTGCATCTTCCCGGAAGGAATATCCCAATATCAGTCATCATTGACTCTGGAGTGTGTAGTGGCTTCATTGACCTAGTCTTTGCTAACAACCATGGCATTCCTCTTCAGTCCAAGGCCCAGGGACTTGCAGTACACTTATGCCCCCTACACACGGTCGCATTTTCCGATGGAAAATGTGCGATCGGAGCGTGTTGTCGGAAATTCCGACCATGTGTGGGCTCCATTGGACATTTTCCATCGGATTTTCCGACACACAAAGTTTGAGAGCAGGCTGTAAAATTTTCCAACAACAAAATCCGATTGCGTCAATTCCGACCGTGTGTGGCCAGTTCCGACGCACAAAGTGCCTCGCATGCTCAGAAGAAATTCCGAGACGGGACAGCTCGGTCTGGTAAAATGAGTGTTCGGAATGGATATAGCACTTTCGTCACACTGCAATGTTTTAAATAGTTTAATACAGCGCACTCTGTTCATCTTTATAATGCTAGAAGAATGAAGTAGTTTTGCTGCTCATATTCACACAGACTTCTCACAAACTTATTTCTTTATTATTTATCAGGATTCCCTCAATATATTTTGATTTGTCACATCTGACCAATTTTTTTTTTGTTTTTTTTTTAATTTTTATAAATTTTTTTTCAGGCTGTTTATTTTATTTTTTTGGGTTTGTATTTTTTTCAAGGCTGTTTTTTTTGCTTTTTTTTGCTTTTTACTCCAGAATATTTTTGTGTGTGTTTTGTGTACCACAACACCATTGATATCTTGTATTATTTAATCTCAATGAGATTGCTTGGTGTTGGTGTCCCTTGTTAATTTCACATTGTATTTTGAAATGTACCTGCCTCCTCACAAACTGTTTTTTTTTAAGGAAAACACACATAGGCAAGTAATTGAAACAAAAATTCCTTTATTAAGGGCTCACAACCAAACAAGGAGGGAAGCAACGCTGGAGAAACAGCAGAAATTGGTGAAGCCTTTGACCCCCAGGGCACACATCAATTATTTTTAAGCAAAATTGGTGGCCTGAGGAGTCCATAGCTAAGGGAGGGCAGTCTGGTCCAGAAGTCCCAGAGATCCTGAAAGCAGCAGATGACATCTGTGCCCCCAGGCTGTGGTCATACAAGAGACTGCATCTTTTGTCAGACCAGACTGAACCCATGGCCATCACTCTCTGGTCTTCCTTCCACGCTGTGGCTGTGGTGGTGGAGTTGTGGCAGCAGGAGGAGGAGGAGGAGGATGGTCCAACTCAATCACGTCGGTATTGGGTGTGATTTCGACACTCACCCCCTTAGTTAGGACTTTATAAATAAGTTTCTCACACATGAGGCGTTGACCCTCCTGCATGCCCTTCAGTTTGGTGGAAACCATGCAGGCAAAGGCCTCTTCAGGAGTGGGTAAGGCTCTGAGGGACGCAGAAGCCTCCTGAATGAGCCCGAGCGCTGAATCCTGAACGTGACTCCACTTCATGGGTCTTTTGTATGGAAGGCGGAGGGGAGGAACCTGCGATTCGGTCAGGCTCCGACTGGTCCCAGGCTTCTCCTGTCTGCCACTTAGCCCCGCCTCCTCCTGGCTGCCACTAACCCCCGCCTCCTCCTGGCTGCCACATTCCAAAGCCTCCTCCTGTGTGCCACATTCCAAGGCCTCGTCCTGGCTGAGGTCTTCCGGTGTATGAAAAAGGGACATAGTTTTCGTTTTTTATTCATCAATCACACACAATTTTCAGCTCATGACTGTTGCAAATTGAATGTTAACAAATATAAAAGACTATCATTCTGAGCCCAGCATTTTTCATTCTTGTCCCAATTATTTTTGCACACTACTGTCTATTGATATGTAAAAAACTGTATTAAATCAGCAATTAGTGATCAATAATAACATCTAGTAAACATAATTTATTTATTGACCAGAAATCTGTAGAAGAATTCTATACCTGACTCCATCTGTGCTCCTCCACTTCTTCCTGGCTGGAAGTCCCAGGTTGGACATCGGAAGTCTCAGCTGGGGTGGAAGGAAGAGTGGAAGGAAGGGTTGAGAGGGAGTCCCTGACTCCAGTCTGGTCTGACAGAAATCGCAGTCTCTCATAGTACTACAGTCTGGGGACATAAATGTCATCTGCTCCTGCTCCGGATCTCTGGGAATCCGTGACCTTCTTGCGCTCCCTAAGATAAGTGCTCCTCAGGCCACCAATTTTGCTTTTTAAATAGGGGATGGTTGCCGTGGGGACCACCGGCTTCACCAACTCCAGCAGTTTCTCCAGCGCTGTCTGCCTCTTTTGTTTATTATTGTAATGTTGATGTTTCACCTGCCATAGACAGGGCAGCTCCCTGTACTTGTCTATGAACAGGGGGAGGAAGTTGTGGTCATTGAAGCCATCCATTTTTTCTGCAGAACACAACACGAGACAAACCCTAATGTCAGGCAAAACTCTCCTAATCTTGTTACAATATAGGCCTCAATCTAGAAGCAGTTTTACAATTTTTAAACTTTTTGTGTCAAATTGTAGAAAAGCCAAATTTTGAAGAGGCACACAGTGTGTCAACATGTGCTATCTGCCATCACGGGAGATCAATGGACGCGTTTTGGGGGTGCAACCCCTTCCTCAATAATAAAGTAGCTGAGAGGAAGGGTTTGCACCCCCAAAATACGTCCCTTGATCCCCCGTGATGGCAGGTAGCACATGTTGACATTCGGCTATTTGTGTGCATCTTTAAAATTTGGCTTTTCCGGGGGTGACTTCACCCCATCTGAACGCAATATCAAACACAGTTTCTAAAAACTCATGTCTGATATTGCCTTCAAGTTCTACCAAATGTGAACTTTGTAAGTTCAAGATTTGTGTCTTTCTTGTTGGTTTTAATTATGCCTGTTTTATCTTAAATGGACATTTCTACTTTTTCTATGTGACCCCAAAAATTGTTATACAACAAACATGTTGGTTTGTTTTAAAAACCTTTTCTAAATGTACATGTGATTGTGCAGGTATTAAAAAGATTGATAATCAAGAATGTGTGGATTATTGTCTCAATGCTCCAACACTTTTGTGGTGCTCTAATTGGTGTTTTCTGTGACAATGGGTGTTATTTCCTAAGGGCAAATCCACTTTGCACTACAAGTGCAGTTTCAAGTGCACTTGTAGTGCAAAGTGTCTTTGCCTTTAGTAAATAACACCCAACAGTGCTTTGTAAGGTTACACAATCACGCCATTTTCAGGACTCAACACATTTCTGTCAGGGTCAGCTAAAACAAACACAAGCAGTAAATGTCACCAAAGATTTGCTTTTTTTTTTTTTATTTGAAAAAGGTTTTACACATTGTCTGGCATATTGATAGCCCCCCTACCCGCAAAGTATTCAAGGTAGCTTATCCGGACATCACGGGCACTCAGGGGGGCAAGCCAGGATGGCCACTTTCAAGCGCCGTCAGGGTTGGTTCATTTTGAATTCCGGCCTCAGGCCCAACTGAGCTAGCATAGTTGGCAGAATGTTTCCGTAAAAAGTTGTGTAGAGCACAGCACGCCAGGATAATATGATTCAGTTTATACTCCGCCATATGTATGGGTGTAAGAAATAGGCGGAACTGGCTGGCCATGATTCCAAACGTGTTCCCCACCACTCTTCTGGCTCTGGCCAGCCGGTAATTAAAAACCCTCTGGTCCGGGGTGAGGGTCCTCATCGGGAATGGCCACATAAGATGGTCCCCCAGCGCAAAGGCTTCATCCGCAATGAAGTCCTTCCACATTGTCTTCTGGAGGTGGCAAGTCCAAGCTGCCATTCTGGAGATGCCTGTAGAACTCCGTCTGGGCGATGACTCCACCTTCGGACATCCGGCCATTCTTCCCCACGTCCACATACAGAAATTCATAAGTAGCCGACACCACCAACATCACAACACTATTGAACCCTTATAATTATAATAGTACGACCCCGAGTTGGGTGGTGGGACGATGTGGACGTGTTTCCCATCAATTGCCCCTCCGCAGTTAGGAAAGTCCCACAGCTGGGCAAAGTGGGAGGCCACAGTCTGCCATTCCTGTGGCGTGGAAGGAAACTGTGGAGTAAAATAAAAAAAAATAATTAGTCTTTGTGCACATAAACAGGGAAAGCAGATTAGACACAAACATTGTTGGCCAACATCAAGATACCATTTATTAGAGGTAATTTTTAAACACCAAAGTATAAGGTACACCTATCAGATTTCCCCCCCCCCCTCTCATGGGCCATTTCTAACATTATAGGGGGGGGACTCTTGGACAGGTAACCCTCTCCACTTCATTGAGAGATGAAATTACCATTTGAAAGTATACAGGCAGGCCCTTGCACTACATGTTTTGGGGAATTCATCCATACATCTGACCACAAAAGAGATGGGTATAGTGTGTATGGGTTTGGCAAAGTCAGCAGATAGATTATTGAGGATAGATAGAGAATTGGTATCAGCTGACTTAGCAGTTGGGGGAAGGGAGGGTTCCAAATGATTTGGGGACCCCCCAAAAAAGCCTCTGGCACTCTGCCTGAATTTAAAGCACAAATCACATTTCAAAACATTTTAGGGGTGTTTGGGGTAAAGCACTACTATGGAGCTCATAAAATACATTGTTAAGTGACTACATGAGGTGAATATAGGCCAGGAAACCATGCTGGGGAGGTAAGTGAAGGCAAATATGTATGAAGGACAACAAAAATAATTACAAATATATCAAGCATGCATGAGGACAAAGGGGACATTCACAGCATATTTCAATCATGGTAATTAGGGAATGAGGAAAGAACTACAATATATTATCAAACATTAAATACAATAAAATGTGATATTAAAGGATACAAAATCTTACCTTAATATACTCCTTCTGCAGGACCTGGATGATGGCAGAACAGGTCTCTGGGATAACGATTCCCAGAGCCTGGGGGGAGATGCCTGTCGAGAACTTAAAGTCCTGCAGGCTTCTCCCCGTCGCCAAGTACCGCAGGGTGGCGACTAGCCTCTGCTCCGGAGTGATGGCTTGCCTCATGCAGGTATCCTGCCTGCTAATATAGGGGGTCAGCAAAGCCAAAAAACGGTGAAATATGGGGTCCGTCATCTGGAGAAAGTTCCTGAAATTATCAGGATTATTCTCACGGAGCAAAGGCATATGACAGAACTGGTCACGCTGAAGCAACCAATTCTTGGTCCATGAACTCCTCCCCACCCTGTTCATGGACTGGACTTGTGTCAAGGTCAGGACCCCAACACTAAGCCCCCTCACAGCACGAACTCTATGAGGAGTACGTATACGCAACATGGCTAGAAAACGGTCGGCTGCTCAGAACAAAGTAACAGAACGCACTGAAGAACAGCAAGGCCTGTGAAGAGCGACCTGAAAAACAGTAACGAATGAACAAGAACACAATGACAAAGTCACGCATAGCTTGCTTGCATGCACTGAAGAGCAGATACAAACCCACAAGCACAAACTGAACAGCAGAAAACGATCTGAAAACCATGAGTCTGAAAAAGCGCGAATCGTCTCTCACCAAACTTTTACTAACACGAGATTAGCAAAAGGAGCCCAAAGGGTGCCGCGCTTGGTTCTGAACTGGCCTTTTCTAGTCTCGTCGTACATGGTGTACGTCACCGCGTTCTTGGTAATCAGAAATTCCGACAACTTTGTGCGACCGTGTGTACGCAAAACAAGTTTGAGCCAACATCCGGCGGAAAAAATCCATGGATTTTGTTGTCGGAATGTCCAATCAATGTCCGATCGTGTGTACGGGGCATCAGCGGATGGATCCACCCTCAGTTCCGGTCCAGTTACCCAGGAGACCGTTCCTTTGTTGGCCACCATAGGCTCTGATCACCAGGAACTCCTGCGCTTGGATCCCATCTCCTCTCCTCTCTTCCCAACACGCCGGCAACACGGTTTACATGGAAGATCAGCAACAACATCCCAGCTTCTTTGACTGGACTCAGACACTGAATTACGCCAGTCTGAACCCTACCAGGATTTTCTAGATGTATTTAGGAAGAAAGGAGCTGAGACTCTTCCAGTACACAGGCCTTACGACTGTCCGATAGAACTTCTACCCGGGACCGAAGTCCCCTTCGGGAGCATCTTTCCGTTAACTGAGCGGGAGTTGGGCAACTTGAAGGATTACATAGATGAATACCTGAAGAAAGAGTTCATTCGTCCTTCCACCTCTCCAGCCGGGGCAGGCATCTTCTTTGTCGAGAAAAAGGATCACTCCTTACGTCCCTGCATTGACTACCGGGAGTTGAATAAAATTACTATTAAAAACAGATACCCGCTACCCCTAGTACCCAAACTCCTTCAAAGGCTGGGAACCGCAACAGTTTTCAGTAAGTTGGACCTCCGCGGAGCTTACAATTTGATCCGTATCAGAAAAGGGGACGAATGGAAGACAGCCTTTTGTACTCGATTCGGGCACTTTGAGTACCGCGCCATGCCCTTCGGGCTGTGTAATGCTCCAGCGACATTCCAGCACTTTGTTAATGATGTCTTCCGCGATTACCTTGACCTGTACGTCATAGTTTACTTGGATGATATCCTGATTTTCTCTGCTTCACTGGCCGGAAGCCACCGCAGGCATGTCCGGAATGTTCTCACTCAGCTTAGGCAACATGGGCTTTACGCCAAATTCGAGAAATGCGAGTTTGAGCTCCAATGTGTTCAGTTTCTGGGCCTAGTCATCTCGGCCGAGGGCATTAAGATGGACCCTCAAAAAGTATCTGCCATCCCGGATTGGCCTGCACCTGCAGATAGAAAAGGGTTACAGCGCTTCGTTGGCTTTACCAATTTCTATAGGAAATTCATCAAGGGATTCTCTTCAATAATCACTCTGATTACCAAGCTTACCAGACAAGGAACCCGATTCTGCTGGACTCCCAAAGCACAGCTGGCATTCGAAGAACTCAAAGCACTGTTCACTTCGGCCACTATCCTCAAACACCCTAATCCGGCGTTATCTTTCATTTTGGAGGTTGAAGTTGCGGTAGGAGCAGTGCTTTCCCAGCGGCAGGGCGCCAAGGCGCTCCTGTATCCAGTGGGGTTCTTCTCACGTAAAATTTCATCATCTGAAAGGAATTATGATATGGGGGATCAGGAACTCCTGGCCATTAAGACGGCTTTGGAGGAGTGGCGTTATCTACTGGAGGGTGCTGCACATCCCATTCTGGTCAATACGGAATATAAGAACTTGGAGTACCTGAGAACAGCCAAGAGACTAAGACCACGGCAGGCCAGATGGGCACTTTTTTTTTCCCGATTCCATTTCCACATTACCTACAGACCCGGATCCAAAAATGTCAAGCCAGATGCGCTCTCCTGCATGTTCCATGACTGTGAGAAAACCCTACCTCCGGACACCATTCTTCCCTCTGGGAACTTCCTGCTTCTTCAAGAGGACCTTGTATCCCAAATTAGACGGGCCTCTATGGGGATGACCCCTCCTGCTGAGACTTGTGTTAAGGATGCCTGTTCTGGCACGAAGACAAGATTGTGGTCCCTGAGGACCTAAGGGTACATGTGTTGGAACTTTGCCACGACCATATGTTGGCTGGGCATTTTGGTGCACAGAAAACAACTGACCTGATACAATGTACCTTTTGGTGGCCTCATCTCATTAAAGCGGGGTTCCACTCAAATTGTTTACTTAATCTTACCCCCTTCAGTTAATTGCATAGATGTTCAAATGCCGCACGAAAAAAATTTTTATCGCTGTAATTACCTTTATATTGTACTTTATTGTGGCACTTCCTGTCTCTCCACCCATGGGAGTAGGCGTGTTTATTGCCTTTCCCTGGCGCCGCACTGTCTCTTGGGAGCTTAGTGTCAGGCTTCCCAAGAATTAATGCGGAAACAATGATCATGCACGTGAACAAGCTTTGAATGAACAACATTCACTGCATCCAGGAAATCAATGCTTGTGGGCTTCACATGCCCACAAGCAAGATGGAAACAGCCAGCATCACATTTTTAAAGTTATTTTTCAGTACGAAAACAGACAGAGGCGGAAATATTACACCCAAACTGTGAGTATTATTTTGGGATTAGCAAAGTGTCTCAATGACCTAAAAAAAAAAAAAAAGGATTGGTCGCTGGACTCCCACTTTAAGGACTGCAAGGACTATGTCGAGTCATGCAATACTTGCACCAGAAGCAAGAACAGCCGGACAAGAGCCTGGGGCCTATTAAAACCCCTACCGGTCCCAGAGAGACCGTGGATTATGATCTCGATGGACTTCATCGTTGAACTTCCCCCATCAGAAGGCTTTTTCTCCATCTTTGTTGTGGTAGATAGACTGTCTAAGATGGCCCATTTTCTTCCCATGAAGGGAACTCCCTCAGCCATGGAGACAGCTACTATCTTCATTAAAGGGTGCGCGCACGTTTGCCTGTGGGCACTGGTTTGCGTACTCCTGTGGGTGCCGGTTCGCGCGCCAGTGTTTGGGGGCGGCCGCGCCTGTGCGGTTTGACGCCAATCGGCCTATTTAGGCCTGCTTCACACTCTGCTTGGTGCTGCCTGATCAACAGCTCTTCCATGCCTTGTTCCTGTTTCCTGTATCTGTGCTTTGATCTCCTGATGACCGGGCTTGTTTCTTGGATTCCTCTGAACTCTGCCCGCACCTGACCTCTGCCTGTTTGACTACTTTTCTGCATGCTCCATTGTACCTCGTAGCCTGCCTGTTGCCGAACCCAGCTTGTATACTCTACCAGGGGCCGCGATTCGGACGCATAAGGGAGTCTACCCTCTGCCCAAGCGGACTCACAGGTATGGTAAGTAGAGGTCTGACAGACACTAACAAGTTAGGAAAGTGCAAATACCCCCCAAATGACCCCTTTTTAGAAAGTGGACATTAGACACGTGCAGCATGAAATAATTTGTTTAGTTTCGTTTCGATTCGTTATTTAACTAAATTTGTTTAGTTAATTTCGTTGCATTTGTTACATTCATTTTCGGGATTCGTTTAGTTTCGTATTAACCACTTGCCGACCGCCTACCGCATATATACTGCGACAGAATGGCACGGGCAGGCAGAATCACGTACCCGTACGTGATCTGCCTCCCGCGGGCGGGGGGTCCGATCGGACCCCCCCCCCCCGGTGCCAGGGGCGGTCGGCATTTGACTGGGAGCGTCGGGAGGCGAGGGGGAGACCATCCGATCGTGGCCCCCCCCTCGCGATCGCTCCCAGCCAATGGGAATCCTCCTCTGCCTGTGTGTAGTTTCACACAGGCAGAGGATGTGATGTCATCTCTCCTCGGTCTGGCAGTTTCCATTCCAGCGCCGAGGAGAGAAGACAAGTGAGTGCACACAACACACACACACACAGTAGAACATGCCAGGCATACTTTACACCCCCGATCCCCCCCCGATCGCCCCCCGATCCCCCCCCAATCACCCCCCCCCGTCACAAACTGACATTAGCAGTATTTTTATTTTTTTTTTCTGATTACTGCATAGTGTCAGTTTGTGACAGTTACAGTGTTAGGGCAGTGAGTATTACCCCCCTTTAGGTCTAGGGTACCCCCCTAACCCCCCCTAATAAAGTTTTAACCCCTTGATCACCCCCCCTCACCAGTGTCGCTAAGCGATCATTTTTCTGATCGCTGTATTAGTGTCGCTGGTGACGCTAGTTAGGGACGTAAATATTTAGGTTTGCCGTCAGTGTTTTATAGCGACAGGGACCCCCATATACTACCTAATAAATGTTTTAACCCCTTGATTGCCCCCTAGTTAACCCTTTCACCACTGATCACCGTATAACTGTTACGGGTGACGCTGGTTAGTTCGTTTATTTTTTATAGTGTCAGGGCACCCGCCGTTTATTACCGAATAAAGGTTTAGCCCCCTGATCGCCCGGCGGTGATATGCGTCGCCCCAGGCAGCGTCAGATTAGCGCCAGTACCGCTAACACCCACGCACGCAGCATACGCCTCCCTTAGTGGTATAGTATCTGATCGGATCAATATCTGATCCGATCAGATCTATACTAGCGTCCCCAGCAGTTTAGGGTTCCCAAACACGCAGTGTTAGCGGGATCAGCCCAGATACCTGCTAGCACCTGCGTTTTTCCCGTCCGCCCGGCCCAGCCCAGCCCACCCAAGTGCAGTATCGATCGATCACTGTCACTTACAAAACACTAAACGCATAACTGCAGCGTTCGCAGAGTCAGGCCTGATCCCTGCGATCGCTAACAGTTTTTTTGGTAGCGTTTTGGTGAACTGGCAAGCACCAGCCCCAGGCAGCGTCAGATTAGCGCCAGTACTGCTAACACCCACGCACGCAGCATACACCTCCCTTAGTGGTATAGTATCTGATCGGATCAATATCTGATCTGATCAGATCTATACTAGCGTCCCCAGCAGTTTAGGGTTCCCACAAACGCAGTGTTAGCGGGATCAGCCCAGATACCTGCTAGCACCTGCGTTTTGCCCCTCCGCCCGGCCCAGCCCAGCCCACCCAAGTGCAGTATCGATCGATCACTGTCACTTACAAAACACTAAACGCATAACTGCAGCGTTCGCAGAGTCAGGCCTGATCCCTGCGATCGCTAACAGTTTTTTTGGTAGTGTTTTGGTGAACTGGCAAGCACCAGCGGCGTAGTACACCCCGGTCGTAGTCAAACCAGCACTGCAGTAACACTTGGTGACGTGGCGAGTCCCATAAGTGCAGTTCAAGCTGGTGAGGTGGCAAGCACAAGTAGTGTCCCGCTGCCACCAAAAAGACAAACACAGGCCCGTCGTGCCCATAGTGCCCTTCCTGCTGCATTCGCCAATCCTAATTGGGAACCCACCACTTCTGCAGCGCCCGTACTTCCCCCATTCACATCCCCAACCAAATGCAGTCGGCTGCATGAGAGGCATTTTCTTTATGTCCTCCCGAGTACCCCTACCCAACGAACCCCCCCAAAAAAGATGTCGTGTCTGCAGCAAGCGCGGATATAGACGTGACACCCGCTATTATTGTCCCTCCTGTCCTGACAATCCTGGTCTTTGCATTGGTGAATATTTTGAACGCTACCATTCACTAGTTGAGTATTAGCGTAGGGTACAGCATTGCACAGACTAGGCACACTTTCACAGGGTCTCCCAAGATGCCAGCGCATTTTGAGAGACCCGAACCTGGAACCGGTTACAGTTATAAAAGTTAGTTACAAAAAAAAAGTGTGAAAAAAAAAAAAAAAAACACATACAACAATATAAAAAAAAAAAAAAATAGTTGTCGTTTTATTGTTCTCTCTCTCTATTCTCTCTATTGTTCTGCTCTTTTTTACTGTATTCTATTCTGCAATGTTTTATTGTTATTATGTTTTATCATGTTTGCTTTTCAGGTATGCAATTTTTTATACCTTACCGTTTACTGTGCTTTATTGTTAACCATTTTTTTGTCTTCAGGTACGCCATTCACGACTTTGAGTGGTTATACCAGAATGATGCCTGCAGGTTTAGGTATCATCTTGGTATCATTCTTTTCAGCCAGCAGTCGGCTTTCATTTAAAAGCAATCCTAGTGGCTAATTAGCCTCTAGACTGCTTTTACAAGCAGTGGGAGGGAATGCCCCCCCCCAACGTCTTCCGTGTTTTTCTCTGGCTCTCCTGTCTCAACAGGGAACCTGAAAATGCAGCCAGTGATTCAGCCAGCTGACCATAGAGCTGATCAGAGACCAGAGTGGCTCCAAACATCTCTATGACCTAAGAAACCGGAAGCTACGAGCATTTTATGACTTAGATTTCGCCGGATGTAAACAGCGCCATTGGGAAATTGGGAAAGCATTTTATCACACCGATCTTGGTGTGGTCAGATGCTTTGAGGGCAGAGGAGAAATCTAGGGTCTAATAGACCCCAATTTTTGCAAAAAAGAGTACCTGTCACTACCTATTGCTATCATAGGGGATATTTACATTCCCTGAGATAACAATAAAAATGATTTAAAAAAAAAAAAAAATGAAAGGAACAGTTTAAAAATAAGATAAAAAAATAATAATAATAAAGAAAAAAAAAAAAAAAAAGCACCCCTGTCCCCCCTGCTCTCGCGCTAAGGCGAACGCAAGCGTCGGTCTGGCGTCAAATGTAAACAGCAATTGCACCATGCATGTGAGGTATCGCCGCGAAGGTCAGATCGAGGGCAGTAAGTTTAGCAGTAGACCTCCTCTGTAAATCTAAAGTGGTAACCTGTAAAGGCTTTTAAAGGCTTTTAAAAATGTATTTAGTTTGTCGCCACTGCACGTTTGTGCGCAATTTTAAAGCATGTCATGTTTGGTATCCATGTACTCGGCCTAAGATCATCTTTTTTATTTCATCAAACATTTGGGCAATATAGTGTGTTTTAGTGCATTAAAATGTAAAAAAGTGTGTTTTTTCCCCAAAAAATGCGTTTGAAAAATCGCTGCGCAAATACTGTGTGAAAAAAAAAAATGAAACACCCACCATTTTAATCTGTAGGGCATTTGCGTTAAAAAAAAAATATAATGTTTGGGGGTTCAAAGTAATTTTCTTGCAAAAAAAAATTATTTTTTTATGTAAACAATAAGTGTCAGAAAGGGCTTTGTCTTCAAGTGGTTAGAAGAGTGGGTGATGTGTGACATAAGCTTCTAGATGTTGTGCATAAAATGCCAGGACAGTTCAAACCCCCCCCAAATGACCCCATTTTGGAAAGTAGACACCCCAAGCTATTTGCTGAGAGTCATGTTGAGTCCATGGAATAATTTATATTGTGACACAAGTTGCGGGAAAGAGACAATTTTTTATTTTTTTTATTTTTTTTTGCGCAAAGTTGTCACTAAATGATATATTGCTCAAACATGCCATGGGAATATGTGAAATTACAGCCCAAAATACATTCTGTTGCTTCTCCTGAGTACGGGGATACCACATGTGTGAGACTTTTTGGGAGCCTAGCCGCGTACGGGACCCCAAAAACCAAGCACCGCCTTCAGGCTTTCTAAGGCCGTAAATTTTTGATTTCACTCTTCACTGCCTATCACAGTTTCGGAGGCCATGGAATGCCCAGGTGGCACAAAACCCCCCCAAATGACCCCATTTTGGAAAGTAGACACCCCAAGCTATTTGATGAGAGGTATAGTAAGTATTTTGCAGACCTCACTTTTTGTCACAAAGTTTTGAAAATTGAAAAAAGAAAAAAAAAATTTTTTTTCTCGTCTTTCTTTATTTTCAAAAACAAATGAGAGCTGCAAAATACTCACCATGCCTCTCAGCAAATAGCTTGGGGTGTCTACTTTCCAAAATGGGGTCATTTGGGGGGGGGTTTGTGCCACCTGGGCATTCCATGGCCTCCGAAACTGTGATAGGCAGTGAGGAGTAAAATCAAAAATGTACGCCCTTAGAAATCCTGAAGGCAGTGATTGGTTTTCGGGGTCCCGTACGCGGCTAGGCTCCCAAAAAGTCCCACACATGTGGTATCCCCATACTCAGGAGAAGCAGCTAAATGTATTTTGGGGTGCAATTCCACATATGCCCATGGCCTGTGTGAGCAATATATCATTTAGTGACAACTTTTTGTAATTTTTTTTTTGTCATTATTCAATTACTTGGGACAAAAAAAAATGAATATTCAATGGGCTCAACATGCCTCTCAGCAAATTCCTTGGGGTGTCTACTTTCCAAAATGGGGTCATTTGTGGGGATTTTGTACTGCCCTGCCATTTTAGCACCTCAAGAAACGACATAGGCAGTCATAAATTAAAGGCTGTGTAAATTCCAGAAAATGTACCCTAGTTTGTAGACGCTATAACTTTTGCGCAAACCAATAAATATACACTTATAGACATTTTTTTTACCAAAGACACGTGGCCGAATACATTTTGGCCTAAATGTATGACTAAAATTGAGTTTATTGGATTTTTTTTAGAACAAAAAGTAGAAAATATCATTTTTTTTCAAAATTTTCGGTCTTTTTCCATGTATAGCGCAAAAAATAAAAACGGCAGAGGTGATCAAATACCATCAAAAGAAAGCTCTATTTGTGGGAAGAAAAGGACGCAAATTTTGTTTGGGTACAGCATTGCATGACCGCGCAATTAGCAGTTAAAGCGACGCAGTGCCGAATTGTAAAAAGTGCTCTGGTCAAGAAGGGGGTAAAACCTTCCGGGGCTGAAGTGGTTAAAAAAAAAAACTATCAAGTTGGAAAAAAATTCTACCGCATTCGAAAAAATGATCAAATTCATATTCAAATTGCTAGTCTATTCTTTTCTATTCAAATCTTTTCTATTCTAATTCAAATTCATTCTATACGAAATTCGATCTTCAGAAGCCATGTTCTGAAATTCGAATTTAAATAGAAAAGACTATTATAGAATAGAAAATAATAGAAAAGAAAAGCATAATAAAACAGAATAAAAAAATGATATATATGTATTCTATTGCTTTAGAATTTTATATTCTATTTTATTGTATTTTTTAGAAAATCGGTTCCTATTGTTTTCAAATTCGATTCGAATTTATTTTCGAATTCGATTCAAATTTGTTTTCAAATTCGATTCAAATCAGTTTGCTTTTTTCGTTTAAATTCATTACTTTTGTAATTCGGAAATTCGGATGCATGCGAATTTCCGAACAATGAAAAATTCATCCGAATTTCGATTCGGAACAAAACGGAATGCACATGTCTAGTGGACATTCCAAGGTATTAAGTAAGTAGCATGGTGAGTTTTTTTTAAGTTGTCATTTTTTCCCACAATTCTTTGCTAAATGACGATTTTTTTTTTTTGATTTTTTTTACAAAACAGGTTATTTCTCTCACAGAGCACATGCATACAACAAATTACACCCCAAAATACATTCTGCTACTCTTCCCAAGTATGGTGATACCACATGTGTGAGAATTTTACACAGCCTGGCCACATACAAAGGCCCAAAATTGAAGTAGCATCTTCAGGCGTTCTATGAGCATAAATGACACATCTCATTTCTCAACCACCTATTACAATTTTGAAGGCCCTGGAGCACCAGGACAATGGAATTGCCCCCAAAATGACCCTATTTTGGAAAGCAAACACCCCAACGTATAACCTGTGAGGCATAATGAGTCTTTTGAACGGTTCATTTTTTTTCAGAAGTTTTTGCAAAATGTGAAAAAAAAATGAAAACACGTTTTTTTTTTTTTACATAAAGTTGTCTATTTATCAGATATTTCCAACACATAGCATGTACATAGTAAAGATGACATCCCAAAATACATTCTGCTACTCCTCTTGAGTATGGTGATACCACATGTGAGCCTTTTACACAGCCTGTCCACATACAGAGGCCCAACATCCAAGTAGCACCATTAGGCGTTCTAGGAGCATAAATGACATATATAATTTCCTGGCAACCTATCATTTTTGAAGGCCCTTCATATTTCTAACACATAGCATGTACATACCAAGAATTACAAGCCAAAATAAATTCTATTGCAGAAAGGGTAACCTGTGCTTTTAGTAGTATCCACAGAGGAGAGCACTGGTCCAGGAAGCAGGCAGAGATGTGCTTAGCGATAGCAATAGTAATTATCCAGGCAGCAGGCAGGAATAGTGTCTATAGTCAGCACAAGGATATTATCAGAACAGCACAATCCATAGAAATTTTCCAGGCAGAGACAGCCAGCACAGCCATAATATTAGTCCTGGTACACTGTTACCTGCAGACACTTATTATTGTACTGCTCTCCAGCCCTTCATAAACATACTGCCTCTTGCTACAGCTAATTATTTGCAGTAAGTCAGCAGCAGGCTGAGGGCTGCAATCACGTAAGACCTGTGCACAGGGGTAGAGGCTTTGACCCACCCAAATCTCTATGAAGACTTCGGACTCCAGACCTTAATCCGGAAATTCTGAAACCCGGAGAAAACAAAAAAAAAAGTTTTCTCCATCCGGAAAAACAATTCTGGAGCCCCTCACATACAGTGGGGATGGAAAATATTCAGACCCCTTAAATTTTTCACTCTTTGTTATATTGCAGCCATTTGCTAAAATCATTTAAGTTCATTTTTTTCCTCATTAATGTACACACAGCACCCCATATAGACAGAAAAACCCAGAATTGTTGACAATGTATTAAAAAAGAAAAACTGAAATATCACATGGTCCTAAGTATTCAGACCCTTTGCTCAGTATTTAGTAGAAGCAACCTTTTGATCTAATACAGCCATGAGTCTTTTTGGGAAAGACTCAACAAGTTTTTCACACCTGGATTTGGGGATGCTCTGCCATTCCTCCTTGCAGATCCTCTCCAGTTCTGTCAGGTTGGATGGTAAACGTTGGTGCACAGCCATTTTTAGGTCTCTCCAGAGATACTCAATTGGGTTTAAGTCAGGACTCTGGCTGGGCCATTCAAGAACAGTCACGGAGTTGTTGTGAAGCCACCCCTTCGTTATTTTAGCTGTGTGCTTAGGGTCATTGTCTTGTTGGAAGGTCAACCTTCGGCCCAGTCTGACGTCCTGAGCACTCTGGAGAAGGTTTTCATCCAGGATATCCCTGTACTTGGCCGCATTCATCTTTCCCTCGATTGCAACCAGTCATCTTGTCCCTGCAGCTGAAAAACACCATGCTTCACTGTTGGGACTGTATTGGACAGGTGATAAGCAGTGCCTGGTTTTCTCCAAACATACCGCTTAGAATTAAGGCCAAAAAGTTCTATCTTGGTCTCATCAGACCAGAGAATCTTATTTCTCACCATCTTGGAGTCCTTCAGGTGTTTTCATGTATCTTGCACTGAGGAGAGGCTTCCATTGGGCCACTCTGCCATAAAGCTCCGACTGGTGGAGGGCTGCAGTGATGGTTGACTTTCTACATCTTTCTCCCATCTCCCGACTGCATCACTGGAGTTCAGCCACAGTGATCTTTGGGTTCTTCTTTACCTCTCTCACCTAGGCTCTTCTCCCCCGATAGCTCGGTTTGGGCGGATGGCCAGCTCTAGGAAGGGTTCTGGTCACCCCAAACGTCTTCCATTTAAGGATTATGGAGGCCACTGTGCTCTTAGGAACCTTAAGTGCAGCAGAAATGTTTTTGTAACCTTGGCCAGATCTGTGCCTTGCCACAATTCTGTCTCTGAGCTCTTCAGGCAGTTCCTTTGACCTCATGATTCTCATTTGCTCTGACATGCACTGTGAGCTGTAAGGTCTTATCTAAACAGGTGTGTGCCTTTCCTAACCAAGTCCAATCAGTATAATCAAACACAGCTGGACTCAAATGAAGGTGTAGAAACATCTCAAGGATGATCAGAAGAAATGGACAGCACCTGAGTTAAATATATCAGTGTCACAGCAAAGGGTCTGACCATGTGATATTTCAGTTTTTCTTTTTTAATAGCAAATGGCTGCAATATAACAAAGAATGAAAAATTTAGGGGGTCTGAATACTTTCCGTCCCCACTGTATGCGAGACCCCTGTGTACTACAGTAGCAGGGCAACAGATCAGTCCAAGCGGTAAACAAAAGCATAGTCCATAAAACAGGCCAGGGTCAGTTCACGTGTAAGCAGTCCAAGCGGTGGGCAGTAGCGTAGTTGATAAAACAGGCCAGGGTCAGTTCAAGTGGAAGCAGTCCAAATGGTAGGCAGAGGCATAGTCACAAAACAGGCCAGGGTCAGTTAACGTGGAAGCAGTCCAAACAGTAGACAGAGGCATAGTCCAAAAACAGGTCAGGGTCAGTTCACGTGGAAGGCAGTGGCATGGTTATTTGGAGAAGCATGGAAAATGCTCAGCACAGATGATGGAAATGGTTAAAAATATGGGCTAATAATTTAGGGATGTATGATAAAGTTGGAAGCATTCACCAATGCAAAGGCCAAGTTGGGAGGGACACTGGAGACAATGGTAGCTGGTATCTTTTCAAAACCCTCTTTTGCTGCACATGCAACATTTTTTTTTTTAAATTTTAGGTGCTGGCCTGCACACCTGGCTGTGCTGTGAAAGGGGCAATAATTGGTGATCCTGAGTCGGAAGGCAGCCATGTTGGGTTGGCAAGACCATCTGGCAAGTATGTAGAGGCCCTGGCTCTTGGGGGACGTGACACTCCAGTAGTTGGGGGAATTGAATCTCCTGTGCTGGTACTCAGGCGTGATGTGGCTGCACTGGTACTGGGCCTGGGCATTTGTTCCTGGGGCCTATCGCTGGCGGCAGCGCTGGTACTGGGCCCGGGAACTTGTTCTTGGGGCCTATTGCTGGCGGCAGCACTGGTACTGGGCCTGAGAATATAATCCTGGTTGCTGGCAGCTGCCTGGTTTCCAGAGTGCCGTGCCCTTTTAGGCGGGACCCATTCTTCCTCCGAATCATTTGCCGATTCACGATTCTCAATCGTTTCAAATGCCGAATTTGATTCGGAATCAGAATTGGAATCTGATGAGAACTCCCCGCTGCTCTCAGTCATGGAGAGGATATGGAACGCCTCCTCACTAGAATGAAATCTTTTGTACATGACGCTGATGGCTGTGTGACAGGTGGCAGGTGACGATCACTGATGGGCTGTGTGATGGGTGGCAGGTGACGTTCACTGATAGGTGATGACAATGTGACAGACGATGGTCACTGATGGGTGACAGGCCACGGATGGTGACAGTCACTGACGGGTGACAGGCCACAGTCACTGATGGGTGAACCGCTGATGGTCACTGATGGGTGACGGGTGACGGTTACTGATGGATGACAGGGCACGGTCCCATGATGGATGGGTGCACCGCTGATGGTCACTGATGGGTGATGGGTGACAGTCACTGATGGGTGCAAAGCTGATGGTCACTGATGGGTGATGGCTGACGGTGACTGATGGGTGACGGCTGACGGTCACTGATGGATGAGTGGTGCACCGCTAATGGTCACTCATGGGTGACAGTTGAGGGTCAATAATGGGTGACGGTCACTGATGGGTGGCGATGACAGTTGACGGTCACTGATGGGTGACAGGTGCCGGTCACTGATGGGTGCACCACTGATGGTCACTGATGGCAGTCTGAAAACAATGGGACATTTTCGAGAACCGGTCAACCACCATAAGGATAACTGTGTTGCCCTTGGAGTTGGGTAACTCCACAATGAAATCCATAGACAGGTGGGTCCAGGGCCTCTCTCCATTGGGTATGGGTTGTAGGAGGCCCACTGGAAGGTGTTGTGGAGTCTTACTCTGAGCACACATGGAACAGGCAGCTACGAAGGCGGTTACATCAGCACGTAGACTAGGCCACCAGAATTGTTGGGAAATGGCCCAAAAGAGTTGAATATTCCCAGGGTGGCCAGCAGCCTTGGGAGAATGGCAAGTCTGGAGCACAGCAGTACTGAGACTCTCTGGGACAAAGCAGTGGTCACAAGGTTTCTCAGGGGGAGCATGGACCTGAGCAGCAAGAATTTTGTCACCCAAAGGAGAAGTGAGACTGGTGCGAACTGTAGCCAGAATACGATCAGGAGGAATTACAGGAACCAAAACCAACTCCATCTTGGAAGTGGAGGAAAATTGTCGTGAAAAAGCGCCAGCCCTTACATTCTTAGTACCGGGTAAGAATGAGACAATGTAATTGATACTAGACAAGAAAAGAGCCCATTGCGCCCTTCTGGGAGACAGGCGTTTATCCTCAGACAAGAATGTGAGATTCTTATGGTCAGTAAGAATGAGAATCAGCACAGTGGTACCTTCTAGGAGATGTCTCCATTCTTTCAGGGCTAAAATAATTGCTAACAGCTCTCTGTCACCAATCTCCTAATTGTACTCCGCAGGTGACAATTTCTTAGAAAAGTAGCCACAAGGATGCATAGCACTCTCAGAGGTAGAACTTTGAGACAGAAGGGAGTCAACTCCAGTTTCAGAAGCATCAACCTCAAGGATAAAAGGTAACGCAGGATCAGGATGTGCCAACACAGGAGCAGAAACAAAGGCAGCCTTGAGACTCTCAAAGGACTTAATGGACTCCAGAGACCAACACTGTGGGTTACTGTCCTTTCTGGTCATATCGGTCAGGGGCTTGACCAGAGACGAGAAGTTATGAATAAACTTCCGATAATAGTTGGCAAAGCCAAGAAAATGCTGCAGAAGACGTAAACCCACGGGTTGGGTCCACTATAGGACTGCTGAAAGTTTCTCTGGGTCCATCGAAAAACCAGCAGTGGAAATGACAGAACCCAGGAATTTAACCTGTTCACGGTGGAATTCGCACTTCTCAAATTTACAATAGAGATTGTTCTCTCTTAGTTTCTGAAGCACGACAGACATCAATGTGGTGGCTCTCCAGGGACTTGGAAAATATGAGAATATTGTCGAGAAAAAACCACCAAACATAACTGCAACAAATCTTGGACATCGGAAAACTGCCGGGGCGTTACAAAGGCCAAAAGGCATTAGGAGGTACTCAATATGGCCTGTTCTGGCATTAAACGCAGTTTACCACTCGTTGCCCTCCTTAATCTTCACGAGATTGTATGCCCTTCTCAAACCAAGCTTCCTGAAAACTGTTGCTCCCTTGAGGTACTCAAATAACTCCGTAATCAATGGAATCGGATAGGCATTCTTAATCATGACACGATTGAGACCCCTATAATCAATACAAGGTCTCAGTTCACCACTCTTCTTTTTAACAAAGAAGAAACCAGCACCAGCAGGAGACGAGGATTTGCAGGTGAAACCTCGTGAAAGTGCGTCTGCAACATACTCCTCCATGGCCTTATCCTCCGTAAACCCGGCCATGAGGGGGTATGGCACATGGAAGGTCAATTGCGCAATCGTGTTATGCGCAATCATACGACTGGTGTGGAGGCAAACTACCGGCTTGACCTTTGTCAAAAACATCACTAAAATCGTGGTACTCCTCCGGGAGGGAGGAGAGTGAAGAGGTGCACAGGACCTTGGCTACCCTCTGAAAGCATGTCTTACTGCATTGTGGCGACCAGGAAAGAACCTAAGCACAAAGCCAATCAAAAGAGGGGTTGTGCCTCTGTAACCAAGGATAGCCAATAAACAGAAGAAACTTAGGTGAGGAAATAACTTGGAATTGGATTATCTCATGTTGAAGAGCCCCTACGGCCATGGACAATGGAACAGTCTCACGAGTCACATGGGCAGGCTGTAGAGGTCACCCATCGCGAGCCTCAATAGCAAGTGGAGTGTCACGCAGATGCAGCAGAATCCAGTGCTTTGATACAAAGGCAGCATCATTGAATAGGCCTGCAGCCCCAGAGTCGATTAGAGCCTGTATCTCGACAGACGACTCAGCCCAAGAAAGGGTAACTAAAAACAGGGGCTTATCCTTCTGGATAACTGGGGACGAAACAATGCCACCTAAGGTCTGTCTGTGACAGGACCTCAAGTATCGGGCATTCCCTGGACATGTAGGACAAGACTTCAAAAAAAGTGACCTGCCTGGCCACAATAAAGGCTCAATCTCTCCCTCCTCCTAAGGGTTCTCTCATCCACAGAGAGACGCGTGAAGTCCAAGTGCATGTGTTCATCTTCACAGACCGACTCGGTACCAGGAGGCATGGGAGATGAGGGAGACAAGGGTGGGATTGCAAAGTTTGGAGACAAATGTACAGGAGGCTTCCGCAAGTGCTCCTTAAAAGGGAGACTTTTTCTGAGTCTGGAGTCAATGAGGACAGCAAACGTGATCAACCTCTCCAGTTCAGTGGGTTATACTGACCTAGATGGATGCAGCATCAATCCGATGCTGCATCTGTCCCCCGCTGGCTCTAAGGCGACGGTTCACACCTATGCAGTTTGCTTTTGGTTGTTTCTGCAGTGCTTTTTGCTGTGCGGTTTTTGTATTTGCATAGGCGATTTTACCACGATTTGCGTTTTGCATTTTTTATGCCCTTTTTTTGGCCAATTTGTTGTAAGCAGATTAAAGAACGCAAATTTTGGCAAAATCACAGTAAAAATCTATTGAACCAAAAAGCATAAAAAACACTGTTTTGCATTTTAAAAAGATCCTGACCCTTTAAAAAAAACACAGCGGCTAAAAAAAGCATAGATGTGCCATAGGAATGTTAAATAAAATGTAATAAGTTTCTGCAAAATGCACCAGAAAATGCATAGGTGTGAACCAAGCCTTATGCCGCGTACACACGGTCGGACTTTTCATCTACAAAAGTCCGACAGCCGGTCCGACAGACTTCCTGCGGACTTTCGGCGGACTTGCGGCAGACTTTCTAACGAACGGACTTGCCTACACACGACCACACAAAAGTTTGACAGCCTAGTACGCGGTGACGTACATCAAGTCCGGCGAGACTATAAAACGGAAGTTCAATAGCCCGTACGACACCCTTTGGGCTCCTTCTGCTAATCTCGTGTTTATCTCGTGTTAGTAGAAGTTTGGTGAGAGACGATTCGCGCTTGTGAGACTCGTATTTTTCAGTTCGTTTTAACTGTTGTTCAGTCTGTGCTTGTGAGGTTTGTATCTGCTTTTCAGTGCGTTTGGTCAGTTGGCATTGAGAAATCTTTGTTTTATTGGCTGCTCGTTCCTGATTTTCAGGTCGTTCTTCACAGGCCTTGCTGTTCTTCAGTGCGTTCTGTTAAGTGCGTTCTGACCAGCCGACCGTTTTATAGCCATGTTACCTGTACGTACTCGTCGTCGAGCTCGTGCATTGTATGTGTTTGGTGCTGTAGTTTATTCTTCAGACCAAGACCAGTCCATGAACAGGGCAAGGAGTTCATGAACCAAGAATTGGTTGCTCCAGCGTGACCAGTTCTGTCACATGCCATTGCTCCGTGAGATCCGTGAGAATAATCCTGAGGATTTCAGGAACTTTCTCCGGATGACGGACCCCGTTTTTGACCGTTTGGTGGCTTTGCTGACCCCCTATATCAGCAGGCAGGATACCTGCATGAGGCAAGCCATCACTCCGGAGCAGAGGCTAGTTGCCACGTTGCGGTACTTGGCGATGGGGAGAAGCCTGCAGGACCTCAAGTTCTCGACAGGCATCTCCCCCCAGGCTCTGGGGATCATTATTCCAGAGACCTGTTCTGCCATCATCCAGGTCCTGCAGAAGGACTATATTAAGGTAAGAATTTTTTCTTTTATTAGCATCACATGTTCTTTTATTTATTCTTTGATAATGTAATGTATTTCTTAGCTCAAACACTACTTACCATCATTGTAATATAGTGTGAATGTCCCCTTTTTCTTCTCACGCATGCTTGATTTGTTTCATGTTCTTTTTTGTCATGCATGTATATTTGCCTCTCCAGCATACAATGCTGGTCACATATTCACCTACTCTACTCAGTTTGAATGTATTTAGTCAGCTGAATTGTATTTTGTTTCCCCTAAACTCTATCCAAATAGTGTGCTTATAATTAGCTTGATTTCAACCCCCCCCCCCCCTAATAATTTGCTAGAATCTTCTGTGGTGTTGATTTTTAAAAAGCAAATATATGTTGCACTTTGCAAAATGCATGTGCACTCTACAAGTGCATTTGCTCCAGTGCTTTAGTAAATGAGCAGAAGCTCTGCTGATTTCCATCATCAAATCATATACAAGCCACAAAGTGTTTTCATTAATTGCCCTTGCATGTGGTTGTGTACTCCTTGCAACATGAAAGCCTTTTTACCTTACCTCATTTACTTTAAGCTGGGGAGCAACTGCACTTGCAGAGTGGGACAACTGCAGTCTTGTAGCCTTTTTAGTCCATAAATCCCTGTGTGTCCTAAAATTAATATTTTTTGGTAATTTCACCACCCCCTAAAATGTAATCAATGTTCCATCAGAGGGGGTGAGCAATCTGATAAGTGTGCCTTTCAATATTATTTCTTCCAGAAGATATACATTATTTAATGTTACACTGATGCTGTGGAATAATGTTTTTAATTGTATAATTTTCTTGCCATGTTCGATTCAAAATTACTGATTTTTGTTTTCTTGTTTGATTCCCCAGTTTCCTTCAACGCCACAGGAATGGCAGACTGTGGCATCCCATTTTGCCACCCGTTGGGACTTTCCCAATTGTGGAGGGGCTATAGATGGGAAACATGTCTACATTGTGCCACCACCCCATTCGGGGTCATACTATTTTAATTATAAGGGGTTCCACAGTATAGTTTTAATGGCGGTGGTGTCGGCACACTATGAATTTCTATATGTGGACGTGGGGAAGAATGGCCGGATGTCGGATGGAGGAGTATTTGCCCAGACGGAGTTCTGCCAGCGTCTCCAGAGTGGTGGCCTGGGATTGCCACCTGATGCGGATAACGTGGAAGGACTCCCCTTTGTCTTCATTGCCGATGAAGCCTTCGCTCTGAGCAAGCACCTCATGAGGCCATTCCCCCAAAGAACCCTCACCCCGGAGAGGAGGGTTTTTAATTTCCGGCTGGCCAGAGCTAGAAGAGTGGTTGAGAATGCGTTTGGGATTCTGGCCAGCCGGTTCCGCCTGTTTCAAACCTCCATTAATTTGGCGGAATACAAACTTAATTTTATCATTTTATCGTGCTGCATCCTGCACAACTTTTTGCACAAACATTCTCAAAATTATATGGTGCCAGTTGGGCCTGAGGCCGGACTTATCGTTGATAATCTTACGGGCCTGGATACTGTCCATACTGGCTTGGCCCCCCAAAGTGCCCGTCAAGTTAGACAGCAATATGTTAATTATTTTATGGGTAGGGGGGCCATTGCAATGGGCCAGGATATCTAAAGATTTAAAATAAAAACAATCTTGATGAAATCTTGAATTATATTTATTGCTTGCCTTTCTTTTGGGCTTTCTCCTAGGTTATGGTCGAGCAGTTGTAGTGCCAACTGTATTTTCCTTGTAAATTTCTAAATAAGCTCCATTGCCACTGTAAACCACTTTTTTGAAATTTATAAACAAACTGATACTGAGCATTGAAATAACAAACCACACATTTATTTAATTCTAAGCAGATGTTTTTAATCTTTGGTATCCATTCAGTTATGCATTTAGTATAAAATGTTCCTAGCCAAAAATATAAAGATATATTAAATAAATTTAGAATAATATAATTAGAGTTAAATATTTTTAGATAATCAAAAATAAAATTTGTTTGGCATTTTGATTTTAGCAAACAGGCTGGTGTTTTTTAAAATCCTTTTTTTTGTCTTTTTTCAAATCTTTTTTTTTTTTGTCTTTTTTCAAATCAATTTTTTTTTTTTTTGTCTTTTTTCAAATCCTTTTTTTGGTCTTTTTGAAAAATAGGCCTCCTTTTTTAAATGTTAAACAGGCATATAATTTAACAGAAAATAATAAAGAGAAGGCCCAGAATGGGGTCAGCAAACCAGGAAATGAAGCACATGATCGATGTTTTGGGGTTTAAAAAAGGGCATTTAGATTCGACCCAAAACATCAATCATGTCCTTCATTTCCTGCTGCATACGATCCAGCCGATTCCGCATTTGATCGATCTCCCCATTCCAGGCCATTATTTGAGCAATTAGTCGTTGGGCACTGTCTGTGGTAAAATAGTCACTTGGACCTAAAGTGGAATGAAAAAAAAAATGTGTTTAGAAATATGCACACATAGTTTACCTTACCATAAAGCTGGTGTCTCAGACACTGACCTGGTGGGGTGCCCATGTTGCATACTTCATGAACATCCTCGGGGGTGGCGCTGTTGCTGGACTCAAGCACAACCAGATCACCTAAAATAGAGTAGAAAAATTACATAAAATAAAAGGCAGCCATGCATAGATTACCGTAAGCTGGTGTGTCAGACACTCACCTGGTGGGGTGCCCATGTCGCCCACCTCTCCTTCCTCCACATCCTCAGTGGGGCTTGGGCTGATTTCCCAAGTATGTTCTTTTGCTTGGGGGGGACTGGGTTCCTCTTGTTGGCTGAGTGATTTTTCCCCTATGTGAAGCAAAAAATTAATATACTTAGCACACAGATATTTTAGTACATACTAATCTTCAAACATTTGTAGTGAAGTGGTGTACAAATTGTCTGTTTGTGTAGAGTTCCTAGTAGACTTCAAGATTTTAATTTCTAAAGACATATCAAGATAGATAGATATCTCGATATCTAGATATCAATATCAAAATATATCAAAAAATCTTTGGATCTCTCTCTCTCTATATATCTATAACTAAATATAAATCTTCAATCTCAAACAAAATCTAAATCTAAAAATAGATATTAATTTAAATAAAAAAAAAAAAAAATTCTATATCTATCTATATCTACCCATATATCTATATGCATACATATATACATACATACATATATATATATATATGTATATATATATATATATATATATATATATATATATATATATATATATATATATATATGTATATGTGTGTGTATATAATGTCTATGTGTATATATATATATCTATATATATGTGTGTGTATATATATATATATATATATATATATATATATATATATATATATATATATAGAGAGAGAGAGAGAGAGAGAGAGAGAGAGAGAGAGAGAGAGAGAGAGAGAGAGAGAGAGAGAGATATATGTATATATTATATATAGATACGTAACGATGTTTATTAAAAGATCGTTTCAAACGATGCAAACAATCGTATAGGAATGAAAAGCACATGGAGCGGTATACGAGGTAATCAACACAAGATGAAAACACAGGTACTTACTTTTTTGCAGCACTTTACGGATCCGTCTGTACTGATCCGGCTCCCTGAGTTTGAGGTCAGACCATCTTTTTCTAATTTGATCCTTGGAGCGCTGTACCCCAAAATAAGCCTGTAAAGTGTCCACCACCTTCGCCATTATTTTGGCCTTGCGCAAATTTGGCCGGGCGTACGGCCCATACTTCCCATCATAGTCCTTTTTTTTAAGAATGGCCACAATCTCCACCATCTCTTCAAAGGACATATTGGAGGCCTTAAATCTAGGCCTCACAGATCTTGACGTTCCGGCCTCCGGGCTTTCTTCGCTACCTGAGGTAGTAAACACCTGATGTGTCTCCGCCATTATTCACCCCACTATGCAACGTAACTAAAAATGGGCGGAGAACATGAGTTAAAATCGAACGTCAGGGGCGGGCGACGCAGGCGGAGTTTCACACATGCGTAGTGTATAAAGAGGGGCCTTGCGCACGTGTCGTACGTACGTTCTGTGCGTAGAATTAAGGGGCGGAGAACATGAGTTAAAATTGAACGTCAGGGGCGGGCGACGCAGGCGGAGTTTCACACATGTGTAGTGTATAAAGAGGGGCCTTGTGCACGTGTCGTACGTACGTTCTGTGCGTAGAGTCAAGGGCGGGTTATATGCGTAAACAAAAAGTACGTCAGGGGCGGGCCAAATAGGCGTAGTATTACGCATGTGCAGTGTATAAAGCGCTGTTACGTATTGTGTCGTACGTACGTTCTGTGCGTAGGTGATAGTGGACCGGGACGCTACTAAACGAAGGTAATTTAAAATTTATACTTTTGGTCAAGACTTTGTAGCAAGCGGCCTATATGGCTTGACAGATTGATGAGGCCTACATAGGGATAAGATGATGAGGGTTTAGCAGAAACCCAATAAGTGTTTTTTGTCTTGTGACTTTATCTTTTATACAGACATTATGAATCCCCTATTTAAGGATCCAGAGTTCCTTACTGCTTTTATTTCTAAATATAGAGAGATGAGGAATTTGTGGGAGGTGAAACACCCACAGTATTATGCAAAGCATGTGAGGAAGTCAACGCTGGAGAGACTTCTGTCCTTTGTCCAGGCGACCATCCCAGAAGCAACAATGGAGACATTGCTCAAGAAAATTGGGGTCTTGAGGAACATGTATAAGAGGGAACATAAGAAGATCCAGGAATCAATGAGATCAGGAGCATCAGCAGATGATGTTTATGTACCCAGGCTGTGGTACTACAATCAACTCCATTTTCTTGATGACCAGACTGAAGCCAGGGCATCACTTTCAACCCTTCCCTCCACCCTTCCCTCCACCCTTCCCTCCACCCCAGCAGAGGTTGATGAGGAGCAAGCTGGGTCTTCCATCCTGGATGAACCGGATATGACCATCTGGAGTCAGGTAATTTATTTTAACAAATATTTACTGTACTAATATTAATGATGTTAACTGGATGTTATAAGTGTCTACAATAATTTTGCCCTCAAAATTGTGTATACATATAAATTGACAGTAGTGGCTAAATATGTTTGGCACCTGCTTGAAATAATTAGGGTGTCTGAGATGTATTCACATTGAATTTGCTAGTCATGAGAAGCAAACTGTGTGTCATTGATGAACCCAAAAAAATATACTAAAACTATGTCCTTTTTTTATACACAGGATGAGTCCATCCAGGAGGAATGTGGGGAAAGTGGCAGGCAGGAGGAGGCCGGGCCCATGGACAGCCTGGAGGAGGCCGGATTCACCATCATCCTGGAGGAGGCTGGGCCCAGTGTCAGGCAGGAGGTGGCTGCTCCCAGTGAGGTGGCTGGGCCAAGTGAGGTGGCTGGGCCAAGTGAGGTGGCTGGGCCCAGTAGGAGCCTGACCGAATCCCAAGTGCCTCCCCTCCACCTTCCCAAAAAAAGGGTCAGGAAGGGGACGGTCACACAGGAGGCATCCCTGCGCCTCATGCAAGAGGCCACCCGTTTTTTAAGGAGCCCCCCCGAAGCGGAAGAGTCCTATGGCTGCTACTTAGCCAGCAGGCTTCTTCAAATGGATTGGGAGCAGCGCCTCATTTGTGAGCGACTATTTGGGGAAACAATCCAGAAGGGGCTGCAGGGCACGCTAACACGAAACACCCAACTACATGAGGCAGCCCCCCCTCCTCCTCCTCCTGCCACAACTGAAACACCAGAGCCACAGCCTCGAAAGAAGGCTACAGGGAAGGCTGCAGGGAAGGCTGCAGGGCAGCGTGGAGGAAAGGCTGCAGGGAAGAGAAGAAAGTGATGACCTGGGTTCAGTCTGGTCTGACAGAAGACGCAGGCTGTTGTAGTACCACAGTCTGGGGACATCTATATCATCTGCTGGTGCAGTTGATCTCTGGGATTCTTGGACCAGATTGTGCTCCCTCTTATATGGACTCCTCAAGATCCCCATTTTCTTGTACACATACTTTTTCCAGCGTTGACTTCCTCTTTATTTTATTTAGACCATAAATAAATGGATCTTTTTTGAGTTTCGGTTTTTTATTTTAAATCATAGATTTTAGACACAATGTTAAATTAACAAGGGACAACAATCTCATTGATTTTGCAAAAACACACCAAAAATAGATTAAAATAATGTTAATAATGTTCGAGTGGTAAGTATTTAAAAAAAAAAAGATACATAACCAAAAACGGTTCTTTGGGTTAACTTTATATCAAAAAAATAACAAATCACTATAAAAACAAAAATTATAAAGGGTTCTTTGTGGTAACTTTACAAACATTAAAAAAAATACAATAAAAACCTAAAAAGAAAAATGGTTTCTTTGTGGCAACTTTACAAACACCAAAAAAATATATATATATATATAAAAATGGGTTCCCTGTGGCAACTTTACAAACAAATTTATAGATAAACAGAAAAAAAGTTCCACAACAATCATAAAATAAATATCTGGTTAAAAATTACAAGAAAAGATGACTCCACCAAAAAAAATAAAAATTTAAAAAGTATTATTAGTATGGAAACATTGTTTTGAAAAAGCATACCATGTCATTCATGAGATCAAAGAAAAAAAGAATCCAGAATCCAGAAATTACTCTGTTTGAATAGGAACAGCAAAATATCTTCGTTCTTTATAGCATTCGTAAAGAAGACATTAAATGCGCTGCATTCAACAATCACAGATTTTGCAGCGTGAGGAATGTGCTTCCTACAATACGAACACTAGTTTTACTAGACCGAGTGCTTCCGTTTAGTTTTTGCTTATGAGCATGCGTCGTTTTTTTGTCCGTAGGACTAGCATACAGACGAGCGGATTTCTGGGTCCGTCGTAGTTACAACGTAAAGATTTGAAGCATGTTTCAAATCTAAAGTCTGTCGGATTTGAGGCTGAAAAAGTCCGCTGAAAGCCCGAAGAAGCCCACACAGGATCGGATTACCAGCCAGCTTTAGTCCGTCGGCGTACGTTGGACTTTTGTAGACGAAAAGTCCGACCGTGTGTACGCCCCATTAGACTGAGAACCAAGCGATCAAAGTCCACTGATCGCTTGGTTCTCAGCCTTCAGTGAGCAAAGCCTTCTGCTCTGCCACTGCAGTGCTAGGATATGGAGGGGGCTAAGGCTCTCACTGGCTCACCCAAAGGCTGAGCCAGCTGTTGTTGCAGGCATCTGGGCAGATCCTGACTATATTGTCGGGATCTTTTCGGAGCCTGGACCGGCTCTGTGACACCAGTGCACTAAGCAAGGTCCATAAAGACATGGATGAGCGAGTTTGGGGTGGAGGAACTTGACTGACCTCCATCGGGTTGAGGTCAGAACTCCTTTGGGATGAATTAGAGCGGAGGCTGCCAGGCCTTTTCTCCATTAGACCCCTTTCACACTGGGGCGCTTTAGCGCTAAAAATAGCGCCTGTAAAGAGCAACTCCTGTCTCTCCAGTGTGAAAGCCCGAGTGCTTTCACACTGGAGGGGTGCGCTTGCAGGACGTTAAAAAAAACTTCTGCAAGCAGCATCTTTGGAGTGGTGAATACACCGCTCCTGCCCATTGAAATCAAGGGGGCAGCGTGGCTATACCGCCGGCATAGCGCTGCTGCAGCAGCGCTTTGCGTTGGTTTTAACTCTTTCTCACCCACTTGTGGGGAGGTAAAAGCGCCCCGCTAGGGGCTGGATAGCGCAGCGAAATTGACGGTAAAGCGCTGCTAACAATAGCGGCGCTTTACCGCCGATGCACCCACTGCCCCAGTGTGAAAGGGGCCCAAGTGCGTGACCTCACAAATGCACTTCTGGAAGAATATTCAAACATTTCCATTAGACACACTCCTAAACTTTGTGTTCCCAGAAGAGTTGAAGCTGTTATAGCTGCAAAGGGTGGGTCAACTCAATATTGAACCCTACGGACTAAGACTGGGATGCCGTTAAAGTTCATGTGTGTGTAAAGGCAGGCATCCCAATACTTTTGACAATAAAGGGTATATTTATAAAGCATAGCTCATCCATGGAATTGCTGAATATTAGTGTGTGTTAAGCCATAAATCCTACCCACAGATGACTCCAGCCTAATGGCCTGGAAAAGGGAGCTCCTGCCCTGATGATGGAGATGGTATATGGAGGGCCTCTGGCTACTGGTGCTCTCACTGGCTGCAATGCTGCTGGGATGAGAAGGATCCCAATGAATGTCCCCGTGGCAGGAAATGATGCCATTTCCTGCCACGGGGCCGCCTGGCAGGAAATGATGCCATTTCCTGCCACGGGGCCGCCTGGCAGGAAATGGCATCACTAAAGCTGCGCCAGCAGAAACCGAACTGGGTTGCCGGAAGGACAGAGTTCAGAGCCAGATGTGACGTAGTGGGGCTCTGCCAGGAGAGAGGCAGGCTCGGAGAAGGCTGTGGTGGGTGGATGGAGACTGGGGGAATGCACAGCAGCGGGTTTATCCATCACTATGACAATGCGTTTCACGCGTCTGCGCCTTATCAAGTCGTGAGCAGCATTGTGGTCAGTGAGAGCACCAGTAGCCGGAGGGCCCCCCATATACCATCTCCATCATCAGGGCAGGAGCTTCCTTTTCCCAGGCCATTAGGTTGGAGTCATCTCTGGGGGGTAGGATTTATGGCTTAACATGCACTAATATTCAGCAATTGCACAAATGAACTATGCTATATTATTATTCAGGTTTTATATAGCGCCAACAGTTTGCGCAGTGCTTAACAAAATAAAGGCAGACATTACAGTTACATTACAATTTGGTACAAGAGGGCCCTGCTCATTAGAGCTTACAATCTAAAAAGGAAGGGTCAGTTGATACAAAAGGTAATAGCTGTGGGGGATGAGCTGATGGGGATGAGCTGATGGAGGAAGTAAAAAACAGTGTTAGAAGCAGGACAGGCTTGTTTAAAGAGAAGGGTTTTCAGGGATCGTCTAAGATGGATAGATTAGGGGACAGTCGGGCAGATTGGGGTAGGGAGTTCCAAAGGATGGGAGAAGCTCTGGAGAAATCCTGGAGGAGGTGACAAGGGAGCTAGACAGCAGGAAGTCTTAGGAGGACCGAAGAGAGTGGCTTGGTTGGTATTTTGGGACTAGGTTAGTGATGTAGTTGGTGGCAGAGTTATGGATGGCTTTGTAAATTATTGTTAGTGCTTTGAATTTTATTTGTTGGGTGAGTGGAAGCCAGTGAAGGGATTGGCAGAGAGGGGTGGAGGACACTGAATGGTTGGTAAGGTGGATGAGTCTTGCAGCGGCATTCATTATGGACTGAAGGGGGATAGTCTATGTAAAGGTAATCCAATGAGGAGGGTGTTGCAGTAGTCGAGGCGAGAGACAACCAGGAAGTGAATTAGAAGCTTGGTGGTGTCATTAGTTAAAGGGATGTATTCTGGAAATGTTGCGGAGGCTATGGCAGCATGATTAGGACAGGGATTGTATGTGGGCCTGAAAGGACAATTCAGAGTCTAAGGTTACCCCTAGCACCTTGGCATGTGGGGATGGACTGATAGATGTGCCATTCATCTTGACAGAGAAGTCAGGGGAAGGGGCATGTGGGGGAGGAAATATTAAGAGCCGTTTTAGATAGATTCATTTTGAGGAAGTGGTTTGACATCCAGTCTGATATGTCTGTTAGTAAATCAGTGATGCGTGAGGAGATTGATGGGGTGAGCCGAGGGGCAGAGAGATAGATTTGGGTGTCATCGGCATATAAAAGGTAGTGGAAGCCATGGGAGGCTATCAGCTGACCCAGGGAGGACATGTAGAGGTCCAAAGACAGAACCTTGGGGGACCCCAACAGTAAGAGGAGTTAAAGAGGAGGAAGTGGAGTTGTAAGTGAGACTGAAGGTGCGATGAGATAGCTAAGATTCAAACCAATAGAGGGTGCAGCCATGGAGACCAAGCAAATTGAGTTTTTTGAGGAGGAGGGGGTGGTCAACTGTATCAAAGGCAGCGGAAAGGTCCAAGAGTAAGAGTAAGGAATAATGACCATTGGTTTTGGCTGCTAGTAAGTCGTTTGTAAGTTTTAGGAGGGCAGTTTCTGTGGAGTGCTGTGGGCGAAATCCAGACTGAAGGGGATTAAGAAGGTTATTCTCAATGAGGTGGTCACTCAGTTGTAGACTAAACGTTCAAGGAGCTTGGAGGCAGAAGAGAGTAGAGAGATGGGTCTTAGGTTGTTAAGATTGGTGGGGTCAAGTGAGGCCTTTTTTGGTATAGGAGTGACTAGCACGTGTTTTAGAGGGTTGGGGAAGATGCCAGTAGAGAGTGAGAGGTTGAAGATATGGGTTAAAGAGTGTAGGATAGAGTCAGATGGTGACTGTAGTATTTGAGAAGGAACAGGGTCCAGGGGGCAGGAGGTTAGGTGGGCGTTATAAAAAAAGTTTAGTGACTTCCCTATAGTAGCTGGGTTAAAAGAGGGAAGTATAGATTGTGCAGGAGTACAAGGAGTGTAAAGTGAGGGAGATATCTGTAGAGCGGAGATCTCAAGACGAATTGTCTCAATCTTATTTTTGAAGTGATTAGCAATCTCCTGGGCAGTGAGTAAGTTAGTGGGTGGAGGTAATGGAGAACGAAGTAGAGTGGTAAAAGGTAGAAAAGAGTTGATGGGGACTGTGTGAGAGGGTGTTAACGAGAGTGATAAGGTAGGTCTGTTTGGCAGTATGGAGGCAGGAATGGTATTTTTGGAGGAAAGATTTATATTGGCTGAAATCTTGCTGTGACTTAGTCTTACGCCACAGATGCTCAAGAGCGCAGCTACGTTTTTTGAGGCTTCTGGTATTGTCTGTCTGCCAGGGTTGTAGCGGTCAGAGCCTGATTCTGTGTGTAGTGAGGGGGGCGAAGGTATCCAGGGTGGATGACAGTGAACTGTTGCAGACAGAAGTGGCCAAGTTGGGGCAGGACAAGGATGAGATTTTGTCATAGAGACAAACTGTAGCAGAAAAAAGAAGAGAAGGGTTATGAAGGCAAAGGTTTCTAGGGGTAATAGTTTGGTGGTTGGAAGGCAAGGAGGAGGCAGACAAGGAGAGAGTAAAACTAAGAAGGTGGTGATCAGAGAGAAGAAAAGGAATATTGGAGAGGTTGTGTGGAATGCATAGGTAGGAGAATATGAGGTCAAGGCAGTTGCCAACAGTTCAGGTCAAAAAGAGGAGGTTAGGCTCAGCAGCTTAGAAGTAGTGGTAGTGTTAAGCTTAACAGGGATGTTGCTACCAAGAATGATTGTTGGAAAGTAGGGTAGCCAGGCAGAGAAGTCGTCAAGGAAGTATGATACCGGTCCAGGGGGCAGATAGATCACAGCAATTCTCAATGAAATTGGAGAAAATAGATGAATACAGTGAGCTTCAAATAAGGAGAGGGACAGAGAGGGGGGTGGGTGCAGAACCTGAAAAGTGCTTTGAGGGGATAAAAGGATTCCAACACCACCTCCTTTCCATCCACTAGGCCTGGGAGAGTGAGTCCAAAGGAGGCCACCATAGGGGAGAGAAGCATATCTACATACACACACACACACACACACACATACACACACATTTTTTATATGGACTGTTATTTAATACAGTGTGCACTGCAAAGTATGATCAATGAGGTCTTTCATTGACTGTTATAGTGTATATGCAAGCTTTGGTGTGGAGGTATCACTCATAACAGTTCTTAGCGCTTACAAAAGAATACAGGTTGTGTGTTTTTTTTTTCTTAGTTACCCTCTCCAAGGTCATTCACAACAGCTACAAACTTTTTCCTCAGTACAGCGCCCCTCTGGGTTGTGTTTTGGATAACATTGGGGCTTGATCAAAGCTGTTGTGTGGTCCTAGAATGACAGAAGCATACCAGCAGGCGTAATATCTCGCAATGTTTTTATTCCAAATCTTGCTCACACTTTAGTCATTTCTAACTAAAGTTTTATTGGGAAAGGTACAGTATCTCACAAAAGTGAGTACAACCCTCACATTTTTGTAAATATTTTATTACATCTTCTCATGTGACAACACTGAAGAAATTACACTTTGCTACAATGTAAAGTCATGAGTGTACAGCTTGTATAACAGTGTAAATTTACTGTCCCCTCAAAATAACTTAACACACAGCCATTAATGTCCAAACTGCTGGCAACAAAAGTGAGTACACCCTAAGTGAAAATGTCCAAATTGGGCCAAAAGTTTCAATATTTTGTGTGGCCACCTTTTTTTTTCCAGCACTGCCTTAAGCTTCTTGCTCATGGAGTTCACCAGAGCTTCACAGCTTGCCACTGGAGTTCTCTTACACTCCTCCATGACGACATCATGGAGATAGTGGATGTTAGAGACCTTGTGCTCCTCCCCCTTCTGTTTGAGGATGCCCCACAGATGCTCAATAGGGTTTAGGTCTGGAGACATGCTTGGCCAGTCCATCACCTTTACCCTCAGCTTCTTTAGCAAGTTAGTGATCATCTTGGAAGTGTGTTTGGGGTCGTTATGTTGGAATACTGCCCTGCGGCCCAGTCTCCGAAGGGTAGTGATCATGCTCTGCTTCAGTATGTCACAGTACATGTTGGCATTCAGGCTTCCCTCAAAGAACTATACCTCTCCAGTGCCGGCAACACTCATACAGCCCCAGACCATGACACTCCCACCACCATGATTGACTGTAGGCAATCTTTGTACTCCTCACCTGGTTGCCGCCACACACGCTTGACACCATCTAAACCAAATAAGTTTATCTTGGTCTCATCAGACCACAGGACATGGTTCCAGTAATCCATGTCCTTAGTCAGCTTGTCTTCAGCAAACTGTTTGCAGGCTTTCTTGTGCATCATCTTTAGAAGAGGCTTCCTTCTGACACGACAGTCACGCAGACCAATTTGATGCAGTGTGCGGCATATGTTCTGAGCACTGACCAGCTGACCCCCCCTTTAACCTCTGCAGCAATGCTGGCAGCACTCATACATCTATTTCCCAAAGACAACCTCTGGATATGACACTGAGCACGTGCACTCAACTTCTTTGGTCGACCATGGTGAGGCCTGTTCTGAGTGGAACCTGTCCTCCCACCACCATGATTGACTGTAGGCAATCTTTGTACTCCTCACCTGGTTGCCGCCACACACGCTTGACACCATCTAAACCAAATAAGTTTATCTTGGTCTCATCAGACCACAGGACATGGTTCCAGTAATCCATGTCCTTAGTCAGCTTGTCTTCAGCAAACTGTTTGCAGGCTTTCTTGTGCATCATCTTTAGAAGAGGCTTCCTTCTGACACGACAGTCACGCAGACCAATTTGATGCAGTGTGCGGCATATGCTCTGAGCACTGACCAGCTGACCCCCCCTTTAACCTCTGCAGCAATGCTGGCAGCACTCATACATCTATTTCCCAAAGACAACCTCTGGATATGACACTGAGCACGTGCACTCAACTTCTTTGGTCGACCATGGTGAGGCCTGTTCTGAGTGGAACCTGTCCTGTTAAACCGCTGTATGATCTTGGCCACCATGCTGCAGCTCAGTTTCAGGGTCTTGGTAATCCATCCATTTCTGTGTGGAACTCTGCTTTAATGCGACCTCATTTAGAATATTGTGTCCTGTTCTGGAGACCTCACTTACAAAAAGTTGTTGATAAAATAGAAGTCCAGAGACGGGTAACAAAAATGGTGAAAGGTCTGGGGGATAAAACATATCAAGAGCGACTTCAGGGACTTAATATGTACAGTCTGGAGGAAAGAAGGGAAAGGAGACATGATTGAAACCTTTAAATACTTCAAGGGGGGGGGGGATAAGTTTCAGGAGGGCAGTTTTTTCAATATGAGACCAAAATCACAAACACGGGGACATGACCTCAAACTAACTGGAGGAAAGTTCAAAAATAATTTTAGAAAGTATTATTTTACTCAAAGGGTAGTTGATGCTTGGAATAAACTTCCAGCAGAGCTAGTGAGACATTAAACAGTAAATGGCTTCAAACATGCTTGGGACAGACATAGATCGATATTCAGACAAAAAAAAACCAAACCAAAAACAAGAACAAAAATCAAACAAAACAAAAAAATGGGCAGACTCGATAGACTACTTTCTCTTTTTTCTATGTTTCACTTGAAGGTCAGGCAAAGATCTGAAATGAGGCAAGGAATGGTTACCCCACAAAGGGTGGTGGGGTGACCAATGATTAGGTTTTAAGAAATCTCTCCCTAGTAGATACCCATACTTGGGGAGTTGTTCTAGTGAAAATTGGGAGGTTGGCATAGGCTCTAGATCCTCTTTATGTTATGCCGTGTACACACGAGCGGAATTTCTGACAGAAAAAGTCCGACGTGAGCTTTTCATCGTATATTCCGATCATGTGTATGCCCCATCAGACTTTTTACATCGAAAATATTGACGGACCTAGAAAGAGAACATGTTCTAAATTTTTCCGATGGAACCAATTCCCACACATGGGAGTAAGTCACACACGTGCAAGTCACAAGCAAGTCTCAAGTCTTAACCTTCAAGTCACAAGCAAGTCCCAAGTTACTGTGGCAAAAAGCAAGCAAGTCAAGTTGAGTCCCTGCTAGAAGTCAAGCAAGTCAAGTCATTTATTTTGGTCAAGTCACAAATTACGTCAAAATACTGATCTACCCCATTTCCACCTTTAAATGAGTTAAAAGTCAGTTTTCAGGAAAGGTTTTGTTTTATTTTCAACATTAACAAAACTGCTTAGTGCTTTTTTCTTGGCATATTAAAGAAACACTTTGAATGCCCAAATAGCAGACAAGGAACAGAACACTCAGCAATTAAATGGCCAACAACATATGCCGCGTGCTCAGTTTGAAGCGGTGGAGCTTGGTGTAAATGGAGCTGGATTAAGTGGGAGTTAAAACAAGTGTTAGAGTATACAAGTCTTGCTGTCTGTTGGTGTTTGCTGTCTGTTGGTGTGTGTATTGCTGCTGTCTGTTGGTGTGTGTATTGCTGCTGTCTGTTGGTGTTTGTATTGCTGCTGTCTGTTGGTGTGTGTATTGCTGCTGTCTGTTGGTGTGTGTTTGCTGCTGTCTGTTGGTGTGTGTTTGCTGCTGTCTGTTGGTGTGTGTTTGCTGCTGTCTGTTGGTGTGTGTTTGCTGCTGTCTGTTGGTGTGTGTTTGCTGGGTTGCATTTTGGGGACTTTTCCTTTAGTTTTTAATTTGCCTTTTGCTGTCACTTTTTAAATAGCTTTTTTTTTTTTTTTTTTTCTGTTTCATCAGTCTATCAATTAAGGGGTGTGGTTAATTGCCCACAGGTGCCCAGGTGCCTATTTAACTTGTTGTAGGACTCAGTCTGAGCGTGCTCAGTTTGAAGCGGTGGAGCTTGGTGTAAGTGGAGCTGGATTAAGTGGGAGTTAAAAACAAGAGTTTAAAATAGGAGGTTATAACAGGGGTCATAGTACCTGTGTAGTGTGAGTATCTGAGTGTTGTCTGAGTAGTGTGTGTGGATCGTTAGTACTTGTGTATTGTGTACCTGTGTATTGTCTTGTCATGTACCTGTGTATTGTCTTGAGTATTAGTGCCAGGAAGCTAGTTGTTAGGTAATTTGGACAGGGTAAAATCCCCAAATCCTCACTAAATTTAATAGGTACGATGCCCGGAGAGGCGACTCTTTGTACATCTTGCCGCATGTATGCGTTCCTTGATCATCCGATCGAGGGCGAATACTGCTGTGCAAAATGTAAGCACATTGTTTCCCTGGAAGCCCAGGTTCTGAATCTGGGGAAGCAACTGTGAGCACTGAGAAGTCCCTCCATACTAAAGGTGAGCCAGGAACGTACACGGCAGGTGCCGGCAGGGGCCAGCACAGAGGCGGGTGGAGACAAAGAGGAGCAGGCACTAACAAAGAGTAGATGGGTGACAGTCAGGAGGGGTAGAGGGGGAAGTGCCAGGGAGGAAGATCCAGGACTGGAGCATCCCAATAAGTACGCTCCATTGAGTGACATTGGTGTAACCAGTCAGGGACCAGCACTGCTGGAGATGAGGGACTCTCCTAGCTGCCAGGGGAAGAACTCCTCCAGTGAGAGTGGGGGGGCAGCAAAGGGAAAGGAAAGACAGATTCTGGTGGTAGGGGACTCAATTCTTAGAAGGACAGAGAGGGCAATCTGTAACCAAGACCTGAAGCGCCGAACAGTATGTTGTCTACCGGGCGCTCGGGTTCGGCACATCACGGATCTTGTGGACAGATTACTGGGAGGGGCTGGGGAAGACCCGGCTGTCATGGTGCACGTTGGCACCAATGACAAAGTCAGAGGCAGATGGAGTGTCCTAAAGAACGATTTTAGGGACTTAGGAGCTAAATTGAGGAAAAGGACCTCCAAGGTAGTGTTCTCAGGAATACTACCGGTACATCGAGCCACACCAGAGAGGCAGAGGGAGATTAGGGAAGTAAACAAGTGGCTGAAGAGCTGGTGTAGTAAGGAGGGGTTTGGGTTCCTGGAGGACTGGGCCGACTTCTCAGTCGGTAACCGGTACTATAGAAGGGACGGACTGCACCTAAATGAGAAGGCGGACAAGATGGGTGAACTAGAGATACTGTTGTACAAGGAGGATTTGGATTTTGTGGGAATTTCAGAGACCTGGTTCAACAGCTCTCATGATTGGCTGGCAAACATTCAAGGGTATACCCTATACCGCAAGGATAGAGAGGGTAAAAAAGGGGGAGGGGTATGCCTATATATCAAGAATAATGTACAAGTGAATGTGAGAGATGCCATCACTGAGGGGGCTAGGGAGGAGGTGGAATCTTTATGGGTAGAGCTCCAAAGGGATGAAGCTAAGGGGAAAATAATACTGGGAGTATGCTATAGGCCCCCTAACCCGAGGGAGGAAGTGGAGACAGATCTCCTATCACAAATTGGATTAGCAGCAAGGATGGGAAGTGTTATCATAATGGGGGATTTTAATTATCCAGACATAGACTGGGCGGAGGGAACCGCGCATTCATTTAAGGCTCGCCAGTTCCTTAATGTCTTGCAGGACAATTTTATGGGTCAGATGGTAGACGCACCAACTAGAAATAAAAACATTACTAGATCTACTGATTACCAACAATACAGACCTGATAACAGATGTGGAAATACGGGGCAATTTAGGTAACAGCGATCACAGGTCAATTAGTTTCAGTATAAATCACACAAATAGGAGACATGAAGGGAACACAAAGACACTGAATTTCAAAAGAGCCAACTTCCCTAAACTACAAACCTTGCTAAAAGGCATAAATTGGGATAAAATATTAGGAACAAAGAATACAGAGGAGAGATGGGTTTGCTTTAAGAGCATATTAAATAAGGGCATTAGCCAATGTATCCCATTGGGTAATAAATTTAAAAGAGCGAACAAACATCCTGGATGGCTTAACTCCAATGTAAAAATGCATATAAAAGCAAAGGAGAAGGCCTTCAAAAAATACAAGGTTGAGGGATCATCCACAGCATTCAGAATTTATAAAGAATGCAATAAGAAATGTAAGGGTGCAATTAGGATTGCTAAGATAGAACATGAAAGACACATAGCGGAGGAGAGCAAAAAAAATCCCAAGAAATTCTTTAAGTATGTAAACAGTAAAAAAGGGAGGACAGACCATATTGGCCCCATAAAGAATGAGGAAGGACATCTGGTTACAAAGGATGGGGAGATGGCAGAGGTATTGAATTTATTCTTCTCCTCAGTCTTCACGAGTGAATCGGGGGGCTTCAGTAACCAAAACTGCAGTGTTTATCCTCATGACACAACACAGGAAGCACCTACATGGTTAACAGAGGACGGAATTAAAATTAGACTTGAGAAACTTAACATTAATAAATCACCGGGACCAGATGGCTTGCATCCGAGGGTACTTAGGGAACTCAGTCAGGTGATTGCCAGACCGTTGTTCCTAATTTTTACAGACAGTCTATTGACTGGAATGGTACCAGCTGATTGGAGAAATATTTATATATTATTATATTAAATATACAATATTTAAAAAGGGCCCAAAAAACATCCCTGGGAATTACAGACCAGTTAGCCTAACATCAATAGTATGTAAACTCTTGGAGGGGATGATAAGGGACTATATACAAGATTTTAGTAATAAGATGATATCATTAGCAGTAATCAGCATGGATTCATGAAGAATCGTTCTTGCCAAACCAATCTATTAACCTTCTATGAGGAGGTGAGTTGCCATCTAGATAAAGGAAGGCCCGTAGACGTGGTGTATCTGGATTTTGCAAAAGCATTTGACACAGTTCCCCATAAACGTTTACTGTACAAAATAAGGTGCGTTGGCATGGACCATAGGGTGAGTACATGGATTGAAAACTGGCTACAAGGGCGTGTTCAGAGGGTGGTGATAAATGGGGAGTACTCAGAATGGTCAGGGGTGGGTAGTGGGGTCCCCCAGGGTTCTGTGCTGGGACCAATCCTATTTAATTTGTTCATAAACGACCTGGAGGATGGGATAAACAGTTCCATCTCTGTATTTGCAGACGATACTAAGCTAAGCAGGGCAATAACTTCTCCGCAGGTTGTGGAAATCTTGCAAAAAGACCTGAACAAATTAATGGGGTGGGCGACTACATGGCAAATGAGGTTCAATGTAGAAAAATGTAAAATAATGCATTTGGGTGGCAAAAATATGAATGCAATCTATACACTGGGGGGGAGAACCGCTGGGGGATTCTAGGATGGAAAAGGACTTGGGGGTCCTAGTGGATGATAGGCTCAGCAATGGCATGCAATGCCAAGCTGCTGCTAATAAAGCAAACAGAATATTGGCATGCATTAAAAGGGGGATCAACTGCAGAGATAAAACGATAATTCTCCCGCTCTACAAGACTCTGGTCCGCCCGCACCTGGAGTATGCTGTCCAGTTCTGGGCACCAGTCCTCAGGAGGGACGTACTGGAAATGGAGCGAATACAAAGAAGGGCAACAAAGCTAATAAAGGGTCTGGAGGATCTTAGTTATGAGGAAAGGTTGCGAGCACTGAACTTATTCTCTCTGGAGAAGAGACGCTTGAGAGGGGATATGATTTCAATTTACAAATACTGTACTGGTGACCCCACAATAGGGATAAAACTTTTTCGCAGAAGAGAGTTTAATAAGACTCGTGGCCACTCATTACAGTTAGAAGAAAAGAGGTTTAACCTTAAACTACGAAGAGGGTTCTTTACTGTAAGAGCGGCAAGGATGTGGAATTCCCTTCCACGGGCGGTGGTCTCAGCGGGGAGCATTGATAGCTTCAAGAAACTATTAGATAATCACCTGAATGACCGCAATATACAGGGATATGTAATGTAATACTGACACATAATCACACACATAGGTTGGACTTGATGGACTTGTGTCTTTTTTCAACCTCACCTACTATGTAACTATGTAACAAGCCTGAAAAAATGTAGTCCTTGCTGAGGGGGAAAATAACTAAGCTCAAAGTTTGAACCTGACACAATGCCAACATCTGGACACTTGAATGGTGATGAGAATAGCCACTTAAAATGCAATGCATTTGCAAAAAATTTAATTGGAAAGTACTTTCTCGCTCAGTTGTGAGCGATGGGGTCGCATTATCACCCCACCATGGCTGAACATACGTTCAACAGGTGCGCTTGATGCAGGGACTGACGTAACTCTTACCGCTACCCTGAAAGCTCCAATGGCATTTGGCAAATGCGGATTGGCTCAGAGGCAGTGGTGGGCGGAGTGTGTGGGTAATATTTTCGGGGGGGGGGGGGGTGGTGCCATGTCATTGCAAGTCAAATAGCCCAAGTCAAAGTCAAGTCGCAAGTCATTAGTGACAAGTCAAAGACAAGTCGAGTGATAAGAAATATGTAAAGAATTACTAATGATATCAACATTTGCCTTGTTCCTTATATGCTTTTTTCTAGCTAAAATGGCGCTGACTTATTGTTTATGCAATCTGCTTAGTTCCAACGAACACCTACAACAATATTTAAAGAACTAGCAAAAGTTTACCATATTAGGGCATATTGTGAAAGGACACACTGTTTTTGTTGACACTAAAGCTGACGATGCACCATGAGTCACCAGTGTGCCTTAGCTAATGGCAGCTTGCCAAATACTGCTATAAAATGACGTGTAAAAGGGTTCCTGTGTGACTCTGCTGAAACTCCTTTCTGTGTACAGAGCTCACCTCTTTGTATCGGTACATTTGTAATAAATCTGTCTTCTAATCAACATGACCAGAGTTGACTGATCAGTGAGAGAATGGAATTTTACCAACATCATGGTCCCTTCGAGCCGGAAGTAAGGATTAGGTGGTGGATCGAACGGTTCCGTCCAAAATATCGGTGAGTATCAGACTACCTCTCGCCGAGACCTAGGTCCTCCCACTCAAGTTAAGTGGTAAAAAAAAGCTGGTCGGTTCTGGGATCCACACCTGATATCTACTCCTGGACTTCTGATCCAGTCCTCCGAGTCTGTGAAAGGTAAGACAGATCTTTTCTTTTCTCTTCTTTTCTCTTTTACTCGAGGTGATTTGGGTTTTTATTAAGTATGCCGGCACTGTAAGTTGATTATAAAAGATCTAAGTGACACAGGGGCCGAAGACAGAGGCACTTGGGGACGTTGCCTATGGTAAATAGATGTAGCCAGCTGTCCGAGACAGATTAAAAATTTTTTTTAAGGTACCGAAAGATGATAGATGATTGAGCAATATTTCCTGCACTGTTCCTTTTGCAGCATTTGTTAAATCATGAGACTAACTCTCGCTCTTTCCTCCTCATGTTTAACATTACTGCTAACTTTGTGTGGGGAGTCTTATATTTTTGCTTTACTATGATCCAAGGGTTGCTAGTCTGGTGGTTTACAGGTTGATAAAAGGCCTGCTTTATGATCTGTCTGGCTGCAAACTTGTGGTTAAAAAAAAAAACTGGACTCACTCACTCCTTCCCCCCCCCCCTCACAGACACCTAAGTGCACTTCCTCTTTTGTGTGAATGTGTGTAAAAAAAAAAAATTCTGATCAGAACGTTAAGAATACTGTTTGTTTTGACCAACGGTACTTTGTAGTAAATAAGGTAAAGGTATAAGTTGTTTTATATGTATATGTGTATGTATGTATGTATGTATGTATGTATGTATGTATGTATGTATGTATGTATGTATATATATATTTTATTTCCTGTTTGGAGAGTTTAGACTTTGTTTGCTGTTTTATATAGATTTTGGCGAAGTTCGAGAGTAGAATTACCAGTCTTGTATTCTAAACTCAAGGAAAAAAAAATAGAGACATGGGGAATACTTTCCCCATAGAAGGAGATAAAAAATGTATGCATAGCAAATAACCAAAATCTGTTAAATATTGTGCTAAGTGGGAAAGGAAGTTGGGATTCAATGGTAAACTAACTGTGAAAGGGTGTCAGGAGTTGGTGGATAAGCTTAAATTGTTAGGACCCAAAGATAAAAAAAAAAAAAAAAAAGAGAAGAAGTATGGAATAGAAATGGCGGAATACTGATTTGAGCACACTAGAATTAGAGTAGCAGGAAGGAGAACAAAAGAGAAATGCCAAGCCCAACTGCCCCTAGTGGACAAAGAGGCAGACAAAACGGTCAGCCCCTAACAATGACTGTTTTTAGACCATGGACTGAGAGTGATGTGCAGAAGGCTACCAAGCATATTAAACATCCTAAGTTTGGGGCCCCAGAAATCATTGAAAATATGGAAGGTCTGAGGAACAGTTATAGGCTAAACAGGGTCGAAGTGGAAAGGGCCTTAAGAAGGGTTTCTAGGATCAGATTGGGCATCAGTAAGGGGAAATTGGGACCCCTAAGTAGCCACAGTGCCCCCTCAACAAAGAGGGGAACCACTGGCCCTTGATAGCAAAGATTTGACAGACAGATTGACTGCCTTCTATCAGAGATGCAATCTCTGATGGGTATAACGAACTGACTGGCAAAAGATTAATATGACTGTAAAGGAAGACAAGGAAAGTGTCAGTGATTATCTAAATAAACTACGAGAAGTTTTTAAAGTGTTCTCTGGGCTCCCCAAAGCTGAGGATGTGAATAGTGCATATCAACAACAGCTAATGATAGCTTTTTCCTGTTAAGAAGGCTCCGCCTTCCACAGGCTGGAGAATAGTACAGGATTTACAAGCTGTTAACCAGGCAGTTATACCAAGGGCATAAGGTAAATAAAACTAAACTCCAGTTGTGGCAACAGCAGGTCAAATACTTAGGGTATAATATTTCAAAAGAAGGTCGACACCTGGATGAGGAGAGAATTTGAGCTCTCCACAAGGTGCCGAAGCCAGAAACAAAGAAACAAATGATGTCTTTTTTGGGAATGACAAATTTTTGTAAAGCTTGGATTTCTGGGTATTCAATACTGACCGCGCCCCATTGGTCCATACATTTGAGCCCAGCACGACACCTTTACTGTATGACAATACTTTTGACACAACCTCACTTAACAATACAGAGATGTACTACATTAAACCCATCCACACTAATACCACTTCCTACTGATGGTCATAAACATGCTGCCATCGCTGAAAAGGTACTGCCACAGAGTGATTGGAAAGTACCGTTATCTAACCCTGACATGACACTTTTTGTTGATGGGTCCAGTACGAAAAATCCAGATGGCACAAGTGTAACTGGATATGCACAAGTGACACATGACAGAACAGGAAATCATAGAGATAAATCATACAGTCCTTACTGATATACAGCAGAATGTATTCCCTGGGGAGAAACAATATCGGAAAACAAAAGGTTACACAATAATAGATAACATATACACATCACTTGAAGGAAAGCTGATATTGCAAAAAATCCTTATTTAGGTATGCAGCAGTATTGACACATGGAGTAACTCATGTGTCAAACAGGGGGATGACTGAGATGTTAAATAAGATATGTACAGCCTATGGTTTCACAAACTACTAAAAAAAAACCTTTTTGTTCTCAATGCATTATATGTGCAAGACACAAAGCTCAGGGAGGCATAAGACCACGGAAAGGGAAGTTCCCCACACCGCAATATCCATTCCAACACATTGCTCTTACGCCTTAAAACTGACCTCTTGCACTGGCACTCTGTGACGCTGACCTGGTTCGGCAGATGTAGCGCCCTCAAAATGACTTTGCTACCAAGGGTGTTATACCTGCTACAGGCGCTTCCCATCCGACTTCCCCCAGCGTTTTTTAAACAAATCGACTCCATGTTCCGGGCTTTCGTCTGGTCCCACCGCAAACCCCGTGTGAGACTCCAACTCCTTTACCTGGCAAAAAACAGGGGTGGGGTCGGTCTACCGGACATAAAAGCCTATTACAGAGCAGCTCACTTAACTAGGCTGGTGGACTGGCACTGTCACACAGAGGCGAAGCACTGGGTCGCCATGGAGGAGGAGGACTCCGGGGGGTCAGCCAAGAGTTGGCCCTGGATTACCTCACCACTCCCTAAGGACCTTGTGGAGCACCCTACCTTGGGCAGCACTCTAGCAGTGGTTAGAGAAGCTTTCCGGCGCTCTTCGGTGTCCCCACAGCCATCTCCCATGGTTCCGATTCTGGGCAACCCGGAGTTCCCCCCTGGTACACAGAATCCACAACTTAAACGACTGGCAATGGGCACAAAACGGCGCCTGTATGATTTTCTGGGACCCAATGGCCAGCTTTCTTTAGAAGCTGGAGCATTGGTGACAGACCCCCCCTTAGACTTTTGGAGTGGCTTGCAGCTGCGGAACTTCCTACGAAGCTGTCTGCGGAAATCAGGCATTACCCGTAAACTCACTGAACTGGAACTCATTTGCCATCGTGGGGAACCGATCCGACACTGTCTCTCACTGATGTACTCATCCTTAACCCAACCAGAGGAGGGGTACATTCCTCAGTTCATCTCCAAGTGGGAGGCGGAGCTTGGAGTCCAATTCACTGGGGTGCAGAGCAAGAAAATTCTCTACTTCGCTCAGAAATCCTCAATTGCCACTAGAGTACAAGAAACCTGTTATAAAATCATGACACGTTGGTACAGAGTCCCTGCCATCCTGCATCGTTTCTTTCCCCAGGTGTCCGGCCTTTGCTGGCGCTGTGGCTCTGAGGAGGGGACGATGTTACACATCTTCTGGTCCTGTTCCAGGCTCGCCCCATTTTGGCTCGGGGTGGCACGCACGGTCGGACACCTCACCGGTGTTTCCCTGGAGGGCGATCCTGCGGCCTGCCTGCTCCACTTATCAGAACGACCCATTAAGAAATATAAGACCTCCCTCACCATCCAACTGCTGAATGCCGCAAAGGCTTGTATTCCTCTTTGCTGGAGATCGGAGAGACCACCGACGTTATCCCTGTGGTTTGCTAAAGTAAACGAATTAAGGGACATGGAGGATCTTACTGCCACCCTGCACAATAGAGAGGAGACCTTTCGAGAGACCTGGAGACCCTGGCAGCACTTTGTATACACGGAAGCCTATCTTCAGGAAATGGCACAATCTAACTAACTCAGCGAGTTGGCACCTGCCTCAGGCAGAGGGCTTCACCCTTTACCCTGTCATACTGCACCTACACATTCTGTCTTTACCTTTCCTCTGTAGCTAATCACTTATATCACTTCTACTTTCCCCCCTGTTCCCCCCCCCTCCCTCCTGAACCCCTCCACTCCCTCCTACCCCTTTATATTTCCCTCCTACCCCGGGGGACTCTCGTTTTTGTATAATGCATCCTCATACCTGGGTTCCTTCATGGCCCAGATACAAAGAAAATCTTGTCAATCATTACCTGCTCATTGTGTCCCATGTATGGGTTCTACAGTTCTTTAGTCCCCATTTTACCAAATATATAGAAAACATTGTATCTCACTGAGTGACAACTACTAATAGACAAGGAAGTTAGTTATAAGCCAAACAACTCAGAACCTAGAGTGCCTTTCAGGCCTCATTCATCGACAGTATTGATATCTCGGGGAACCATCCCCACAAACTTTGACTGTGATGCTTGTTTTAATAACCTGAAATGTCGATTCAGTTGTTTTTTGTCATAACTGTTTGCAACCACTTACCTGTATCACATTTACCTGTCTCCTACAATGTTCTACAACAGATTCTGTAACTGTCTGCATTTGCTCAGTGTCAAAATAAAGGAATTTAAAAAAAATATCCATTCCAACACATTTGCATGGATTTTATTGAATTAGACAAATGTGAAAAGGAAGAAATATTGTTTGGAAATCATTGATGCATTGACCACATGGGTAGAGATATTCCCCACAGGAAGTGCTGACGCCTTAACAGTATCCAAAGCCTTACTAAAAGATATCATTGCATGATTTGGGATACCAGAGAAGATTTATAGCGATAATGGTTCACATTTTGGAAATCAGATAATTAAACACCTAACAGAAGTGATGGGTATAGAAGTAAAGAATCACTGTGCACCCTCAGTTAGCAGGGCTCGTAGAAAGATATAATGGGATATAAAAGAGCAAGCTAAAAAAGGCTATGGAAGAGACAGGGAAAAATTGAATGTACTGTCTCCCACTAGCTATTTTAAGCATGCACATCACGCCCACTAAGGAGGGGCTGAGTCCATTTGAAATGATGTATGGTAGACCTTATAAAATACCTTTATTACCAAATGAAACCCACACAGAGGAAGGGGAGAGAACCTTAGCAGAATACATGTCAAGGTTATTAAAACAGAAACAAATTAATCAAGAGTGTTCCATTCCAGAAGGAGAGCCCATAGGAGAAGACAAAGTACAAATTGGGTGCTCATCAAGGTGATCAAAAAGAAGCATTGGCGCTCCCCTAAGTGGGATGGGCCATATCAAGTACTCCTTACTACTCCCACTGCAGTAGGAATTGCTGAAAGGACTATCTGGATTTACCAATCCCACTGTAAAAAGGTAAACATAGGCAGAGTAGGGACAGAAAGACTGAAGGAGGGGGAAAGTCCAACTACAAAGGGAGGCAGATAAAAGGTCTGCTTGTCTCAACCTTGGTAAAGAAAAGGCCCTATTTAGGTCCCCCTCACTTCAGATAGGATGGTAGGGATTTTGTTCCTCGTGGGAGCATTGGTGACTCTAGGAGAGGCCTCTATACGGGGAGGTAGGAGACACGGGAGGATAGTGGAACCAATAAATTGGGAAGAGACAGGAAGAGCATTGAACCTCACCTTTGTTGAAGGAACCACCAGTACTATACAGGTGGATTTCTGCTAGATGACAGATTGTGGAGATAAGGCAGAAGCAAGTAAGTTGACCTGGGCAGGTAAATACATGTGCTACCTGGCTGGAACTACTGGGTGTACTATTTGGGATTCAGTCATGTGGATAACTGCAGCCCAGGATTGGGGATATGAGATCCCAGCAGCAGGAGATTTAAAGAATAGATTAACACTTCCGGGATGTGAGAGAGAGTGAGTGAGTGAGAGGACGTGTGCGGGCTGAGCTCCGCTCCAACCATTCATCCTGAAAATTTCTCTGGCACTGGCCGGGCGGACTCTCTGACTTCCAGTGACTCTCAGTGCCGATTCTCACCAGATCCGTTCGTATACAGGCACCCTGGGAAAGAAAAAGGCTTTCGGTGCACCGCGAGGTCCCACTATATCTCCGGGAAGGCTCCGGTCCTCCACAGTGCCTGCGGTCTCCACCACCACCTCTGCCGCCTCTGCTGCTGCTGCTCTTGGCTCTGTTAAGCCTGCTAAGCCTGCTGCTGTTGTTGCGCCTGCTGCCGCCGCCGCGATATTACCTCCGAGGCTTCCCATACCAAACATGTCAGTTAGCACGCAGACGCTCCCTGATCCGTCTCCACCTGTAGCCTCTCACGCGGCCTCCCATGCTGAGCTGCTGGCAGCAATTAAAGCTGGAAATGAAAAGGTGATGGTTAAAATAGACCATTTGGCTTCAGATATCAGCTTAATTCGGCATGATATGGACAAATTTAGATCCCGCTTCGTAGAGGCTGAGAGTCGGATCTCACAACTGGAGGACGTTACCAGTGCAGACTCCAGGAACCTTCGCGCTTTGCAGCTGCAGGTAAAAGCCCTACAAGATAAGTCGATAGACACAGAAAATCGCATGAGGAGAAACAATCTAAGGATCATAGGCCTACCGGAAAAAACAGAAGGTAATAAACCAGCTGAGTTTGTGGAATCCTTTCTTATATCATTGTTGGACTTACCTGCTATGCCCCCTACATTCGTGGTAGAGAGGGCGCATAGGATTCCACCAACCCTTCCAGCCCCTGGTAATCCCCCCAGGCCTCTTTTATTGAGACTTTTGAATTTCAGAGACAGAGATAAGATATTAGCTGCAGCTAGAGATAAACGAGAACTGCGGTTTAATAATGCAAAAATCATGTTGTTTCCTGATTACTCCCCTGAAGTCCAGCAGCGACGCCGGGCCTTTACAGAGGTCAGAAGACGCCTAAGGGATAAAGGTCTTAAATTTAGCTTATTATATCCCAGCAAGCTTCGAGTTGCAGACGGGGACCGAGCATTCTTTTTTACCAATCCGGAGGCCGCTATATCCTGGTTAGATGGCCGTGGGTGACGCATGTGTTTTTTTTTTTTTGTAACATCCTTACTACTATAGTCCATTATAGTGCACCCCTATAGTGTCTAAAATTTTCTTGCTATTCTGTGGTCTCCTAATGAATGCTTAGATAAATGTACTTTATTTGGAGTTGGATTGCTCAGCCCTTTGGACTTGGACTATATCTCTTACACTAAGAGCCAAGAGTTAGATAATTAGAACCCAACCCCACCTCAATTACTTCTGTTGCTCCCTTTTTTGTCCCCTTTTTTCTCTTCTTTTTTTTTTTTTTTTTTTCTCCCTCCCCCTCCTGCCCTTTTCTCCCCATCCCGTCCCCCTTTTTTTTTTTTTTTGGATAGGTATTGGATAGGTTTTTCCTTTTTTCCTTTTTATATATTTGTTCGGCTATAGGGTGCCTGAACAAATAGTAGAAGTAGCACGATATCCCCTTCTAGGGGTATATCTGCAATATAGTTGCAATACAGTTGCAGCTTGCGTGTGTGCTCTTTTTTTTTTTTTTTTTTTTTTGGGAGAAAACTAATCCCAACTCTCCTCCTCCTTTTTTTGTTTTTTGAGAGGAGATGGGACTTAGTCGGATAAGCACTTCGTGCTTGGGTATATATTTTTTTTTGTTGTTTTATGTTGGTCTTTGTCATGGTTTGTATAAGCTTGTTTCAAAAATTGCCTTAAAAATTAACATTGCTGGTACATGGTATATTGTAAAAATCTTGCTGCTTGTGAGTTACCCCAAATGGTGTTCCCCTAGTCATTTTACTTGGCCATGGCTTTTTAAACCTATATGGCCACTTCCTTAGCTGAAACCTTTTCGGTCCTTTCATGGAATGTGAGAGGTCTTAATTCCCAATTTAAACGGGCACTGTTGATAAGATACCTAAAAACCCACTCTCCACATTTTATTCTCCTACAGGAAACCCACCTCACTAACTCTAAAAAAACCCTGGATTCAGAGGGCCATCCATGCGACTTACTCCTCTTATGCTAGAGGGGTCTCAATCCTAATACACAAGAAATTCCCCTGTGTTATTGAGGACGTGTGCACGGACCCCCAGGGCAAGTTTGCAATGGTGGTGTTTTCACACTGGTCTCAGCGATATATAATCATAAATGTTTATATTCCTCCACCTTTTACACATGATTTATTATATAAGGTTTTGGAAAAAGCAGCTCCTTTTTATCCAGCGAAATTGCTGGTGATGGGGGATTTCAACTCTACTATCTCCCCAGATTTGGACAGACCAGTCCCATCAAAAAACTATAGCTCTGAACTATCTATATGGGCACAGGCAATGGGGCTACAGGAGATATGGAGATGGAAACACCCGGCTATTAGGGCATACTCATGCTTTTCGGCCTCACATAGGACTGCCTCACGGATTGACCTAGCCTTCTCTAATTTAATCCTGTTGACGGATGTAATAGGGGCTAAGTACCTACCCAGTGGGTTGTCCGATCATAGCCCACTGGTAATCGAGCTTCGCTCGTCTGCACGCCGAGATGCGGCCCTGTGGAGGCTGGGGGCACAGTGGATTTCCCACCCTGAGGTGGCTGATACTATCCCACCCAGACTAGTTGAGTTTTGGGAACTTAATGAAGGCTCCTCGACCCCACAGACGGTCTGGGACACCTTTAAGGCCTATACAAGAGGGCAATATATCTCTATTATCGCTAGTGTCAAGAAACAGCAGGGCCGGGAAACTTACAGGTTACAACAGATGGTAGAGGATCAAACAGTAATCTATAGTACAGATCCTACAGCAGCTCATTTTGACGCATTAAATGCCGCCCGAAGTTCACTAAATTTACATTTAACGGAAGTTACAAGATTGGATATGCATAAAGGTAGACAGCGACTATTTGAACAGGGGGACAAGAATGGTCGTTTCCTGGCCATGTTGGCACAGCATGAATATCCATCCACAGTGGTTTCGGGCCTGCGGTCTTCAACTGGGGATAAGGTGACCTCTCAGGTAGAAATCTTACAAATGTTTAAAGCCTTTTACCAAACTCTTTATACCTCTGCTCTTCCCCCCGACTTCCAGCCAGAGATGTTGCAAAACCTTTTAGATCCACTAGCACTTGGCTGGCTGTCGAATGAGGAACGAGAATCGTTGGTACGCCCTATTTCGGCCTTAGAGGTTTTAAAAATTATACGGTCCTTCCCTTTGGGTAAGGCGCCAGGGCCGGATGGCCTTCCTATAGAATTTTATAGGGCACATGCAGCATTTTTGGCACCCATCCTGGCCCAATTATACACCCTCTGCCTATCCAAGGGTGATCTGCCCCTTTCAATGCACCAGGCCTATCTTACTTTGATCCGTAAGGACCTTAAGGACCCAGAGCTATGTGCCTCATATAGGCCAATAGCCCTATTGAATAATGACCTGAAAATCTTAACCAAACTGCTGGCTACCCGTCTATATCCATTATTACCTTCGGTTATTGACTCCGATCAAACAGGATTTATGCCTAAAAGGTCAACCGACGTTAATCTTAGGAGACTCTTTACCAATATTCATGCCCAACACAACAACTCCGGTACCAGAGCTATTGCCCTACTAGATATAGAAAAGGCATTCGACACTGTAGAGTGGCCCTTTTTGTGGGAGACTCTACGTCGAATGGGTTTTCCACTACGGTTTATATCATGGCTGCAGGTGATCTATAGGTGTCCCATCTCATCGATTCGTTTGGGCTCCAGACTCTCAACCCCATTTCAACTGTTTCGGGGAACTAGACAGGGCTGCCCTCTTTCTCCGGCTCTATTTGCTCTAGCTATAGAGCCAGTTGCAGAGGCTCTCCGTACATCGCCTCATATTAAGGGGCTTAGGATAGGCATGCTGGAGGAGAGGGTAGCCCTGTATGCTGATGACATGGTTTTATTTTTGGGGGACGCGGGTCCATCACTTCAGGGTGCTCTGTCACTCCTCAACACTTTCTCCATGGTAACGGGCCTCCGGGTAAACTGGCCAAAATCTACTCTATTTCCAATAGATCAAGCAGCCAAATTGACATCCTCTCCAGATAGCCCATTAAAGTGGGTTGACTCCTTTAAATATCTTGGGGTTTGTGTCTCTGCACAAGCCTCAGATTTTCTTAAATTAAACTTGGATCCGGTAGTGGGGGATATGAAAGCTAAACTCAAGGCATGGAATAATCTCCCCCTATCGGTATGGGGAAGGGTCAACTTGCTTAAAATGAAGGTCATCCCCAAATTCATATATTTATTCCGCCATTCCCCGCAGTGGATTCCTAAATCCTTCTTTATTAAACTAAACCAACGCTTTTCAGAGTTTCTCTGGGGCTCCTTACCACCGAGATATAAGTTAACTACATTAATGAGGCCACTATCGCAGGGTGGCATGGCCTTTCCGGATTGCTATAAGTACTTTTTGGCGACACAGCTGGTGACAGTGGTCTGGTGGCTAAATCCTGATAAAACCAATGTGGCCTCCGCTTTGGAGGCCACCGTGGCAGGCTCCTGGGAATCTCTTCAATACCTAATTTACAGAGGCCCATGTGCCCCACACTTATTAACTCCGTCTATGCTTACTACTTTACGGGCCTGGAAAATGGGCTTGGCTATTGAAAAACACAGCCAGATGGGAATTTCCCCTAATACACCCCTATGGCTAAACCCCAATTTACCACACTTTTACAAATCTATTGACCCCCAGATATGGACTAGATATGGTATAAAATTAATCTCACAAGTGGTGTCTTGCACCTCACTGCTTTCTTTTTGTCAGCTTTCCTCCCAGTATAATCTTCCGCAGCACTATCAGTTCCGTTATCTTCAACTTTTGCATGCTTTCAAAGCCCAATTCCCACGTTCGTCCTGTATATTAATACAGTCTAAACTGGAGACTACTCTTAGATCCGGTTGTACAAAAAAACCTACATCTCACATATATCAGCATTTAATCTATGAGTCCTTGCCTCCGTTGGACGGCCTTTTGTCCCGTTGGCAGCGTGACATTCCAGATTTGAGTGGCGAAGATTGGGATGGTGTTTGGGACTTCCCTTTTAGTTCGCTAGTCTCTATACGTGACAAGTTAGTCCAATTTAAAATAGTCCACCGGGCGTATTTCACTCCCCACAGACTTCATTTGATAAATCCTGCCCACTCACCTAAGTGTTGGAGATGTAGCTACACCCTCGGAGATTTTTCCCATATCTTTTGGCATTGTCCAAAGATACAACAATTCTGGGGGGAGGTACTAGGCCTAATCAATAAAATTGCATCTACTAATCTACCACTGTCTATGGAGATTTGTATGTTGGGCCTTATAAAAAAATTAGTTCCTGCTGTAGCTAAACGCACGATGATTGGTTTGCTTCTATTTTACGCTAGGAAAACCATAACATTTCAATGGAAGAAGCCCTATCCCCCCACAAATGTCCAGTGGAAACGTTTGGTTAACGATAATCTTCCACTATATAAAGATACCTATCTTAATAGAGGCTGCCAATTGAAATTTAATAAGGTTTGGAGTGGGTGGCTGGAGGAAATGAACATTGCTTACTAATGTTGGACTAGCTTTAGTTACGATACCAAGAATCGATGATTAAATGTAATTCCTAGTTAATAGGTATAGGCCTTTATGGGCAGTGGGGGGGCGGCCCAAAAATTCCAAAAATCCCCTTTTCACTTACATGCTAAAACTGTATTGCATGGATGTATTTCTCTATTTCTCTCTTTTTCTTTCCCTTTCATTTTTTTTCTTTTACCTGATGTACTTGCGATGTTACATGTACAAGCTGGACAACCAATTTGTATATGTCTTTATGTCTTTGTGTCTTATAAGGAAAATTTGAATAAAAATAAATAAAAAAAAAAAAAAGAATAGATTAACCATAACTAAAGCGGCCCACTCTCCCTGTACAGAATCAAAGAATTGCAATATATTATTGATTTCCCTGAAGGACCCAAAACTAGAAGATCAGAGGTTATACCGTGTAGGAGCTTGGATATCAGGAACTGACCCTTTGGGAAAATTCTTCCTTGAAGTGAAACCAAAGAATGAGACAAACAAGAAGAAAGAATTAGATAATGAAGACCGACTTAAAGTAGAGGTATTAGGATCCACAGTGAGATTCACCAATCTCACAGTGGAAGAAGCTATAACATTAGAAACAGGATACCAGGATAAGAATGAATGGCTTGAATGGTTAATCTATACTGCTAACATCCTAGAAAAAAAAAAAAGAACTGCTTGGTCTGTGCAAGGGCCAGACCCCAGCTGGCTACAGTGCCTTTTCCCTTAAATAACAATATAGATCCAGATGGTTTAGGGTGTATGCTAAAGCTATATCAAGAAACATACAAACCTGACACCAACACTCCCTGTCATTCATTAAGGTTGTTGTTTCCCCAGGTTCAGAGACCTCAGATACCCCCTGCTGTCACGGCATACCCTGACAACTTTACTTGTTTTGCTCTTCCGGGGAATGAGAGTGGCACAGATTTGGGGTCTTTACCGGATGACTAATGCATGGAGAGGATTAACAAAATAGTAAAGGGAGAGGGTGACAACTGGGTTGAGCACGACACCCAGAGGGCGGACGTCTGGTGGTTATGTGGAGACAAGAGGCTCAGAGCGAGCATTCCAGCCAATTCCCGAGGGGATTGTGCCCTGGTACAGCTGGCAATGCCTCTGCGCTTACTGTCAGAGTCCCCTTGGAAGACGGGTCACTGGAGGAGCAGAAGGGACACCTCTCCTGCAGGGTCTTTTGACTTCCAGATCTACATAGATGAGATTGGGGTTCTGCGTGGAGTGGCGAGCGAGTTTAAGGCTAGGAACCAAGTGGCAGCTGGATTTGAGTCTCTTCTCTGGTGGGTAACAGTAAACAAAAATGTTGACTGGATTAACTATATATACTATAACCAACAAAGGTTTGTAAACTACACCAGGGATGCAGTTAAGGGATTGACAGAGCAATTAGCCCCTACCTCTCTGACGGCATGGCAGAATAGGATGGCATTAGATATGGTCCTAGCAGAAAGAGGAGGGGTCTGTAAAATGTTTGGTGTTATGTGTTGCACCTTTATTTCTAACATTACAGCTCCTGGAGAAACCGTGACTAGAGCCCTCGAAGGATTGACAGCTTTATCGAATGAATTAGCGGAAAACTCAGGTACTGATGATCCATTCACAAATTGGCTTGAAGGTTGGTTTGGGAAATGGACTGGACTTGTCAAGGTCAAGGACTTGCTAAGGTCTGAAAACCCAGTTGTGGAATGGACCTGCACTGAAGTAATAAATTGAGGAAGCAAATATAGATATCAGAGGAGGGAATGATAAGAAATATGTAAAGAATTACAAGTGATATCAACATTTGCCTTGTTCCTTATATGCTTTTTTCTAGCTAAAATGGCGCTGACTTATTGTTTATGCAATCTGCTTAGTTCCGACCAACACCTACAACAATATTTAAAGAACTAGCAAACGTTTACCATATTAGGGCATATTGTGAAAGGACACACTGTTTTTTTTTACAATAAAGCTGACGATGCACCATGAGTCACCAGTGTGCCTTAGCCAATGGCAGCTTGCCAAATACTGCTATAAAATGACATGTGTAAAAGGGTTCCTGTGTGACTCTGCTGAAACGCCTTGCTGTGTACAGAGCTCACCCCTATGTATCGGTACATTTGTAATAAGTCTGTCTTCTAATCAACATGACCGGAGTTGACTGATCAGTGAGAGAATGGAATTTTACCGACATCGAGTCATTTATTTAATTTTGTCAAGCAAGTCGCAAGTCCTCAAACAGGTGACTCAAGTCTGACTTAAGTCAAGTCATGTGACTCAAGTCCCCCACCTCTGCCAATTCCTATCGGGAAAACCATTCGTCTGTATGCTGTTCCAACGTACCAAAAACGACGCATGCTCTGAAGCAAGTACGAGACGGAAGCTATTGGCAACTGGCTATTGAACTTCCTTCTTCTAGTCCTGTCATACGTGTTGTACGTCACCGCGTTCTTGACGGTCGGACTTGAGTGTGACCATGTGTATACAAGACAGCTTGAGTGGAATTCCGTTGGAGAAACCTTCAGAGTTTATTACGAGGGAAAAACCGCTCGTGTGTACACGGCATAAGATTTCTAAGTTCCATAGGGGAGCCCAAAATGGCAGCCTCTAAACAAACACCTGCATTAACCCTAGATTGCTTGAACCACCATCTAACCATAACAGGACAGCTGACCAAAATTAAATATAATAATTGGGCGATACCAGCCCCCACATTGTACAAATAAAAGTAGGGTAGATTTCGCCAGACGAGGCAGGGCACCATTTCAATTAAAGAAACTATAATATATGCTTTGATTGCTGTGCTCCAAGCAAGAATTTCAGAAACACATAAACCCCAGCACAATCATTAACCACTTGCCTACAGGGCACTTGCACCCCCTTCCTGCCCAAGACATTTTTCAGCTTTCAGCGCTGTCGCACTTTGAATGACAATTGGGCGGTCATGTTACACTGTACACAAACACATTTTTTATAATTTTTTTCACACAAATAGAGCTTTCTTTTAGTGGTATTTAACCGCTTCCGAACCAACTGCCGCAGTTATACTGCGACAGGTTGGCTCCCCTGCGCGAAACCATGTAGCTGTACGTTGGCTCGCGGGGTCCGGATAGCAGGCGCGCGCGCTGCATAGTGGGGGTGCCGATGCTCACGGCCGATGGTCGCGATGACCGTCGGCCATGAGCGATCGTGACCAGAACACAGAACAGGGACGAGTGTGGGTAAACACACACTTCCCTGTTTTGTTCTGACAGGAGTGACAGATCGTAAGTTCCTATTGACTAGAAACCACAATCTGTCACTTCCTGTTGTTAGTCCCTCCCCCTTCAGTTAGAATCACATAGCAGGGAACACAGGTAACTCCTTCACCATCCCCTAGTGTTAACCCCTTCACTGCCAGTGACATTTTTACAGTAATCAATGCATTTTTAATCGCACTGATCTCTGTATTAATGCCAATGGTTCCAAAAAAAGTGTCAAAATTGTCCGATGTGTCCACCAAAATGTTGGCAGTCATGATAAAAAAATCGCAGATCGCTGCCATTACTAGTAAAAAAAAAAAAAAAAACAATAATGAAAAATGCTATAAATCTATCCATTTTGTAGACGCTATAACTTTTGCGCAAACCAATCAATATACGCTTATTGTGATTCTTTTTTACCAAAAATATGTAGAAGAATACATATCGGCCTAAACTGAGAAAAAATTTTCTTTTTTTAAAAAAAAATGGGGATATTTATTATAGCAAAAAGTACAAAATATTGTGTTTTTTTCAAAATTGTCGCTCTTTTTTTGTTTATAGTGCAAAAAAATAAAAAACGCAGAGGCGATCAAATTCCACCAAAAGAAAGCTCTATTTGTGGGAGAAACAGGACGTCAATCTTGTTTGGGTACAACGTCGCACGACCGCGCAATTGTCAGTTAAAATGATGCAGTGCTGAATCGCAAAAACGCTCTGGTCAGGAAGGGGGTAAATACTTCCGGAGCTGAAGTGGTTAATCACTGCTGGGTTTTTTTTTTAAAAGACCAAAAACTTTGAAATAAAAATATTTTTTACTTTTTTTCTGTCAGCAAAGTTTGTAACTAAGTAATTTTTCCCCTTATCTGATGTGCGCTGATGAGACGGCACTGATAGGCTGAACTGGTGGGCATTGATGAGGTGGCACTTATGGGCACTGATGAGGCGGCACTTATGGGCACTGATTAGGTAGCACTGATGAGGAGGCACTAATATGCCGCACTTGTGGACACTGATATGTGGTACTGATAGGCGGCAATAATGGGCACTAATAGGCAGCATGGATAGGCAGTACTGATGGGCACTGATGGGTGGCACTGATGGGCATTGATTGACAGCAGTGATGGGCAGCACGGATAGGGCTGGCATCGCTAATGGGCACTGATTGGTGGCACTTGTGGGCAGTGGTAGGCACCGATTGCTGCCACTGCTGGGCACTGATTGCTGGCATTGGTGGGCACTGATGATCAGTGCCCTGATTACATTCCTAGATGTCCTCCTGCATGGAGATGCCACTGATCGGCTCTCCTCTGTCAGTGTGAGGTGAGGAGAGCCGATTACCGGCATCTCCGTGTTTACATGTGACCGGCTGTGATTGGACACAGCCGATCACATGGTTACAGAGATTGGGGTCGTGCCATGTCCTAGCAACAGGCCTCGGCTGCGATTGCCGCACTGAGCGCCCCCACGGGCGCCCGAGAGCGGCTGTTCTGGGACGCAGCAGCATTTGACGGTGGGCGGGCGGCAACTAGTTAAACAAACTTCCATTAAATATAGATTTGCACATACTGAATAGACAGAAGTTCATTAAAATAGTCAGGAACTGCATAGCAACCAGTAACTGCTGAGACAGTGAACACTCTGGTGAGAATTATAATATAATATAATGTACAATTTAGTGTATAAATAAAAAAGGAAAAAAATATACTGCACTGCGAAACTGCAACCTAGCAGCCAGCACAGTTGTAGACAAAAAGCGTAAATGTGAATGAGTAAATAAGTGCACCGCTATAGCTGCAAAAACTAATATACATAAAATTATAATATTAGACATAAGCACATCAAAGTGACAAAATTCAAACATAATGAAATGTGAATCCAACCAAGGAAACATGTGCTAGTGTGGTGACTGCACCAAAGACAAAGTCCAAAACAAAACAAAAAGCACAAAAAAATTTAATTATTTAATATAGTCCAAATAGATGTGTGATCCAATCGACTTATAAGAAATTCCAACCACCGGTGTGAACCTTGTGAAAGTGTGAAAAGTAATCAGAAGCACCACCACCATAAATGGGAGGAGGCTTACTAAATTATAGTGACTTGGCGGGGCTTATACCACCTAAGTCTGCAAAGCTTGTCAAGTTGAATAAACCTAATGGGGATAGCAGGTCCTGGGTCCGCATCAATAGATCGACATTAGACCATCACTGGGTTGTAACTTATGAATTCCAAACATTATAGGGAGGGTAGAAGCTTGGTACCACATGGATTAGGTCATGCAATAAAAAAAGGCTGGCATAGCGTAATACCGTTTAAAAAATGTTAATAAAAAATAAAGGTTGAACACTCACATTTGGAAGAACATGTAAAGGCATGTACAAATACACAGAGTGATATATGCGGGAAGGTCCACCCGACGCGTTTTGACTACACAGTCGCCATCTGGGGTGTGGACCCCCCACAGCAACACCGCTTAAAATAGAAATGGTGATCCCAGACTATGCGTGATGCCGAAAATTGCTCCATATGACATCACTTCCTGTCTCAGTGTCTAGATCCCGGAAGGGAATAGACAAATAAGGCTAATGGGTGAATTTGGCTTGTAATTTATTGAAAACATTACTTGTATATATCATAGCAATAGCGGTAAGGACTGTGACTTACATGGCAACAGGCGATGCAATGCAATTCCTCGTCCAACAACCAAGCCTCACTACGAAAACGAGGCCCGGTTCCATAGCGCCAGTCCAGTGAACCGGACAAGCCTCGATATGAAAACGAGGCCTGGTTTTGTGACGTCCGCTTTACGAGGCGGCCAAGCCTCGTCATGAAACCAAGGTCTGATATCATGATCTCGGGATGGTTCTATACAGGAAACATGATGACCAAGCCTCGCTATGAAGACAGAAGGACTAGTCACGTAACCCCTTGAACCAATCATCAGAGAATACATGCCTCCACCACAAAGGGGTCAGGAGAGAGCAAAACTCCCCCCCACAAGCAATACTCTACCCCTTTTACCCTTGCAGCAAAAATCCCTTCTCCCTCCCATCCAAAAAATAAATGAAAAAATCCAGCACTGATCTGTATGTCCCCCCAGTACAAATCCTCTTTCCCCCTTCCAGAAACCCCCCCAGTACAAATCTCCTACCCCCCCAGCACAATCCCCTCTTCTTCAACATCCCAGCACAAATGCAACCCTCAATTCCTCCTCCCAACACAAATCCTCTCCCCTCTTAGCACAAATCTTTCTTCCCTCCAATCCCCCCCCTCCCAGAATAAATCCTTTTCCACCCATAAACCCTCCCTCCCAGCACAAGCCCCCATTCCAGTAGAAATCCTCCCACACCGAATTCCCCTCTCCAAATCCCCCAAGCACAAATCCTTTTTACCTCTGAAAATCCCTCCCAGCACGAATCTTCTTCCACTTCCCCAATCCCCCCTCCCAGCACAACTCCTTATCCTGGCACAAATCCCTCTTCCCCTAAATCCCCCCTCCCAGCACAAATCCTCTTCTACAACAAATCCAGTTCCTCCCCCCTCCATCCTAGCACAAATCTTTCATCTCAAGCATCAAACCCCCCCCAAACACAAATTCTCCTTCCCCCAATCACTCCTCCCAGCACACATCCCCCCTCCACTAAATCCCCTCCCAGCGCAAATCCTCTTAACCCCCCCAAATTCCCCCTCCAGCACAATTCCTCCTTCCCCAAGTCACCCACGCCAGAAAAAATCCTCTCCTCAGTTCCAACACAGAGTCCCCCCATCACCTCCATCCAGAAACACCTATCTTAGTGGGGGCTACAGTTAATCCAAGGGTGCAACCTCTCCTGCTTCTTTCCCGATCCGGATGTCTGTCACAGACATTTACACTTTGGGAATACACACTGTGATGTCCTATAGCGGCAGGTGGAACGCACGCCATACTATCTCCTTCCCGTTGCAGTCCACAGGGCAGAAATGCAGTTCTGACGTTACTTTTCGTGCGCCCACTGTTGCACAGGATTGACGTCAGCGGTGGTAAACAATGTTCACCATATTGTTAGAGATAAAATGTAGAGGACAAAGGTGGACAAGTGCGCCAATGCAGTCGCCCCTTTATAGCCATTCAAACCTCAGAAATGGCAAAGGAAAAGTACCAACAATGCAAATCTACGGGAACGAGGGAAACATCTAGAGAAAGAAGGGAGAGGGGAGAGGAAGGAAGAGGGGAAAACTCTGCATCTATGGTGCCCAGTACACAATATTCCCAAATAAAAATAAACATATCTGTATATAGTTATTGTACAATGCAAGTGCATATGTGGGAACATACATGCATACATTTACATGTGCCCTCATAAGATAATGCTATAGTGGATGTAGCGGGCACCTACTTTTAGGTAGGTGACCTTTTTGGTAGTTTACTAAGTCAGGTAAATTTAGACAGGCTTGTGCTATTACAGCAGGCCTGTTTTTGTTAATTTCCCATTTGAGTGGCAGGTATTTTGTATGTTAGTCTCGGCCAATCATTCATTTGCTTAGTAATGCCCAGGACTCATAAAAAAGTGGGGTCACATGGTTGAGAAAAGGTCTTCCGGGCTTCCTGTTGGAGCGTGGAGAAGACAACCTGGTTCCCGGAGGGGAAAGGTTTCCCCCTCCGGGGAGCCAGCGGAGTTCCCCCTTGCGAGAAGGGTGGGGAACCGGTCTCCATGGAGGAAGAGACGACATCTTACAGCATGTAGTCGCTGGTGTCGTTGACCGCCCCTGCGGGGAGGGGAGTGGGCCATAAAGGAGAGAAAGGAACTAAGAATCATTGCAGGAGAAGTAGCAACAAAGCGGAAGGAAACTGGGCGATCGATCGTTTATGAGTGGTACATGGACTATTGATCACGTGAGTGAAAGCCCAAGGGAAGGGTACTGCCAGAGGCTGAGGGATGTTGGTACGCAAGTCAGTGAGACAGGCAGTGATGGCCTGTGACTTTGGGTTCAGCAATGCCCTGGGATTCCAATCAGTTGGGCGGGAGAAGTTATTCAGAGTGACTCTTTCTCGGCTCAACTTGGAAGTACCATGCAGATGGGAAGTAGTGGTAAAAAGGTAGCGGTGAAGCTGCAAGCATGCATATAGAGATATGGACTGTTCTTGAAAAAAGTCATGCAGATGAAGAAGTTATTCAGAGTGACTCTTTATCAATTATTCTCTATCAAATCTACTTCCATCTTCCCTGATTGAAGAAATCACACAAAGTGATTTCCTAACTATCCGCAAATGATTCTAGTTTTCCTGTAAGAGACAGTGAAAAGATGATAATGTAACAAAAGAGCATCTCAAAAGAAGTCCTTCTCCCATCCCAGTTCATGTTAATTAATAAAGCAAGAGAAAAAGCATTATGAACTGTGTTTGGATTTTATGGGCTGCGATGGGTTAGGTGGTAAACGTGAATTACGGATATAACAATTATTTAGCCTCTCCTTTGGGGGTAAGTGCTTCATGGACAATAGAGGATGCAGTGTATCGCTGAAGCAATATTCATATACTCGCATTATAATAAAATGCACACACGCTCAGAGTGTGTATACACATGTATTTACATGGAAAAAACTTCATTGGGTATCTAAAAAGAGGTGTTAGTTTGGATAATATTGTAGTTAATAATAATAAATAATTTCCATATGTGCCTATAGCTAAATGGGCTAATGTGCACATGTATAAGAGCATAGGCAAGAGACTCACAAAAAAGTGTCTGTGTATATGCGCAAAGGTGCATACACTCAGGCACTTGCATAATACCAAGATAAAACCATGTGCACGCAACCAATGCAAAATAATTAAATGATAGTATGCATTATTTTTAAACCGTGGTAAAGAGATTTCGATTAAAAGGTTTTAAAATTGTTAAAATTATTTCTAAAACAATAAAAGATGAACAACTAGAATACACATATGTATACATATACAGTGGGGACGAAAAGTATTCAGACCCCCCTACATTTTTCACTCTTTGTTATATTGCAGCCATTTGCTAAAATCATTTAAGTTCATTTTTTTCCTCATTAATGTACACACAGCACCCCATATTGACAGAAAAACACAGAATTGTTGACATTTTTGAAGATTTATTAAAAAAAGAAAAACTGAAATATCACATGGTCCTAAGTATTCAGACCCTTTGCACAGTAGATCTAATACAGCCATGAGTCTTTTTGGGAAAGATGCAACAAGTTTTTCACACCTGGATTTGGGGATCCTCTGCCATTCCTGCTTGCAGATCCTCTACATTTCTGTCAGGCTGGATGGTGAACGTTGGTGGACAGACATTTTTAGGTCTCTCCAGAAATGCTCAATTGGGTTTAAGCCAGCCAGTCTTGAGCACTCTAGAGAAGGTTTTCGTCCAGGATATCCCTGTACTTGGCCACATTCATCTTTCCCTCGATTGCAACCAGTCGTCCTGTCCCTGCAGCTGAAAAACACCCCCACAGCATGATGCTGCCACCGCCATGCTTCACTGTAGGGACTGTATTGGACAGGTGATGAGCAGTGCCTGGTTTTCTCCACACATACCTCTTAGAATTAAGGCCAAAAAGTTCTATCTTGGTCTCATCAGACCAGAGAATCTTATTTCTCACCATCTTCGAGTCCTTCAGGTGTTTTTTAGCAAACTCCATGCGGGCTTTCATGTGTCTTGCACTGAGGAGAGGCTTCCGTCGGGCCACTCTGCCATAAAGCCCTGACTGGTGGAGGGCTGCAGTGATGGTTGACTTTCTACAGCTTTCTCCCATCTCCCGACTGTACCTCTGGAGCTCAGCCACAGTGATCTTTGAGTTCTTCTTTACCTCTCTCGCCAAGGCTCTTCTCCCCCCTATAGCTCAGTTTGGCCGGACGGCCAGCTCTAGGAAGGGTTCTGGTCGCCTTCCATTTAAGGATTATGGAGGCCACTGCGCTCTTAGGAACCTTAAATGCAGCAGAAATTTTTTTGTAACCTTGGCCAGATCTGTGCCTTGCCACAATTCTGTCTTTGAGCTCTTCAGGCAGTTCCTTTGACCTCATGATTCTCATTCGCTCTGACATGCACTGTGAGCTGTAAGGTTAAGATAGGTGTGTGGCTTTCCTAATCAAGTCCAATCAGTATAATCAAACACAGCTGAACTCAAATGAAGGTGTAGAACCATCTCAAGGATGATCAGAAGAAATGGACAGCACCTGAGTTAAATAGATGAGTGTCACAGCAAAGGGTCTGAATACTTAGGACCATGTGATATTTCAGTTTTTCTTTTTTAATAAATCTGCAAAAATGTCAACAATTCTGTGTTTTTCTGTCAATATGGGGTGCTGTGTGTACATTAATGAGGAAAAAAAATTAACTTAAATGATTTTAGCAAATGGCTGCAATATAACAAAGAGTGAAAAATTGAAGGGGGTCTGAATACTTTCCGTCCCCACTGTACATGCACTCCAGAAAAAGAGATATGTAAATTTTAAATATACATGCACATACATATATACACACACATATGCATGAACACACAAACATAGATACATAATCATACAATGTGTGCATGTGACAACCATCATACATAGAGTGAATGATATTAATAGAGCGGTTATGAACCTATATCTTACAGTTTAAATACAAAATATTTTATAAATTTTAAATTACAAATAGAAATAGGAAATAGAAATTAGATTAGGACTGACCAAAAACATATTTCCCTACATTAAAAATGGTAAAATAAACATGGGACTATTTTTCTGCGTTGGCTCTGTGATGTTTTCACACTATTTTGTGTATTTCTGGGTCTTCATTGAGGCCACCGGGGGCGAGACTGCCAAGGGTGAAGATCCAGAAGGCCTCTCGCCTGCATAGCTTCTGGTGTCTCCTCCTGGCATCTAGCTCTCCCCTGATGGACTCAATTCCAAAAATGCCTGAAGGGTCCCCTTGATGAGCCTCTAGGAAATGCCCTAGAGACAAGGGTATTTGTCTCTTAAATGAATGATACCACATTTGTGTTCTCCTATTCTGACTCGCACTGGGCGCTGAGTTCGACCCACATACAAGCGTCCACAGGGACAAACAATACCATAGACTACATATTCTGTTCCGCAGTTCATGAATTGTTTGATTCTATGGACCCTTCCATCTCTCCCTACTATGGTTTTCTTTCTGTGCCACATGTACATGCATGTGCCACAGTTTTTACCACTGCACTTGTAGCTCCCTTTTTGGTCGAATATTGTTGACCAACTGCTAATGGGTTTGTTGGTAGATATTTTTACCCTACTTGGGGCTACTAAGCTCTTTAAATCACGGGGCTTGCGAAAGACAATGTTAGGATGATCTGGGAGTATATTACCCAACACAGGGTCATGTTTAAGAATATTCCAGTTTCTTTTGATGATATTCTGAATCTCAAAAGCCTTGTTGGTATACTGGGTGGAGAATCTAACCTGTTGACTATCGGGGGTAATCTGACATCGGGATTTTTTATTGTTTTCACCTAATGGGTTATCATAGAGAGCCAAGTACTTATTACAGGCTGTCTCTATATGACTAGCATCATAGCCTTTTTCTTTAAACTTCTGTGTGAGAAGTTTACTTTGTTCCAAGTAATCTTCTTTTTTGGTGCACGTGCACTTCAAGCGACAAAATTGTCCATAGAGGACATTCTGCATCCATCTTGGATGGTGATTGCTTTTAGTGTGGAAATATGACTTGCCTCCACTAGGTTTAAAATGATTTTTGGAGAAAATATCTCCATTTGGGTCCCCTTGCAGTTATAAGTCCAAAAAAACTAAACACTTTTCATCTATAATATGGGTGAATTCTATACCAAAAGGATTGTTCCTACAATGTTCTAAAAATTACTAAGTTCTTGATCTGACCCATCCCAAATTATAAGGATATCGTCAATATATCTGGCATATAGGACCAGGTTTGCCCCGGAGGGATTGTTTTTCCATATATAGGCATCTTCCTAAAAACCCATGAAAATATTTGCATAGCTAGAGGCAAACCTGGCCCCCATAGCTGTACCTTTAGTCTGCAGATAGTGAAAAGTAATTGTGTGTAAGAGAAAAACCTACACAGTCCAACAGGAATTTCGCTTGTAGAGGATTCAATCTATTATTCTTTATTAAATCTATCATCCTTTATTAAAAAGTGATTCATGGCTCTTAGGCCATATACATGGTCTATTGAAGTATATAACCCAGTCCCTCCTATTGTTTGTCCCTGTGGACGCTTGTATGTCGGTCGAACAGTGCCAATCGGTGCCCACCTGTGCCAAATTGGTGCCCACCTGTGCCAATCGGTGCCCACCTGTGCCAATCGGTGTCCACCTGTCTGCCCAGCGGTGATTAGTGTCCAGCTGCACATCTGCACAATCAGTGACCACCTGTGTCACCTCATCAGTGCCCACTTGTGCCACCTCATCAGTGCCCACCTGTGCCACCTCATCAGTGCCCACCTGTGCTGCCTCAGTGCACATCTGTGCTGCCTCAGTGCACATCTGTGCCGCCTCATCAGTGCCCATCTGTGCCGCTCCATCTGTGCCGCCCCATCTGTGCCGCTCCATCTGTGCCGCCCCATCTGTGCCGTCCCATCAGTGCAATCTCAGTGCACATCTGTTCCACCTCATCAGTGCCCACCTGTGCCGCCTCATCAGTGCCCACCTGTGCCACCTCATTAGTGCACATCTGCACATCTGTTCCACCTCATTAGTGCACATCTGTTCCACCTCATCAGTGCACATCTGTTCCACCTCATCAGTGCCCCTCTGTGCCACCTCAGTGCCCATCTGTGCTCATCAGTGCAGGCTTAGCAACCATGGCCAAAAGAAGCTTTTCCGCCGAGGAGGCATACCAAATACTGTCCCAGGCCGACGAGAGCAATGGGGAGCTCTCTTTTTCAGATTCCCTTTTCGATTCCGAGTCAGACATAAACTATGAGCCAGTCCTCAGTAGTGAAACACTGAGTGACTCAGAGGAGGAAGAGATTCGGCCCGCCAAACGAAGGCGTTCTGGTGGGGAGGCAGTGGCATCTACCAGCACGGCAGTCCCGTCCACCAGCACGGCAGTCCCGTCCACCAGCACGGCAGTCCTGTCCACCAGCACGGCAGTCCCGTCCATCAGCACCGCAGTGCCTCGGCAAGAAAGGCCAAGGACCCAAGCCAGCCTTCCCTATGCCCTGCAGAACCCCTTGTGGCTTCCTCCTAATTCAGGAGAAGCCAACATTCCCCCTTTCACTGCCCAGCCAGGAGTCCAGGTGAACACGGAGAATTTTTCCCCAATAGATTTTTTAAATTTATTTTTTACCGAGGACATGCTGTCAAGTATTGTGGCCCAGTGCAACCTTTATGCACATCAATTCATTGCAAATAATCCAACGTCCTACTATGCCCGTCCCTACGAATGGAGAGACCTAACGGTGGTGGAGTTGAAGGTTTTTTTAGGGCTCACATTTAACATGGGGCTCACGAAAAAAAAACACTTTGCTGTCCTATTGGTCAACCCACCCCCTCCAACACCTGCCAATATACTCCAAGGTGATGCCCAGAAACAGATAACTCATGATATTGAGGTTTCTTCATTTCAACGACAATACCCAGTGCCCTCCCCGAAATGACCCAAACTATGATAGACTTTTCAAAATTCGGCCACTTTTAAATTATTTTTCTGCACTATTCCCCATGCTGTTTACCCCAGACAAAAACATATGTGTGGGTGAGTCCCTTCTTAAGTTTAGTGGCAGGCTTAAGATGAAGCAATATATTCCCAGTAAAAGGGCAGGCTATGGGGTGAAGGTATACAAATTATGTGACAGAGTCACAGGTTACTTGTATGCCTTCAAAGTGTACGAAGGGAAGGACACCCAGCTGCAACCCCCTAATTGCCCAGACTACTTGGGATCAAGCGGGAAAATTGTTTGGGATCTCACATACCCCCTACTGGAGAAAGGCTACCACCTGTACGTAGATAACTTCTACACATCTCTGCCCCTGTTCCACAACCTGCATCGGATGAAGACGCCTGCATGTGGTACCATCAAAAAGAACCGGAAGGGCTTTCCTCAAAGTCTGGTCAATAAAAAATTGAGAAAAGGAGAAACGGCGAGTCTACGAAACAACGAGATTTTGGCAGTGAAGTGGAGAGACAAAAGAGATGTATACATGTTGTCTTCAATCCACGATGATACCTTCATGGAAATCCCCAGAAGAAATGGCCCCATACAGAAACCTAAATGCATCTTTGACTATAATTTGTTTATGGGGGGAGTCGACTTGAATGACCAGATGCTAGAACCGTACCTTGCCACAAGACGGACATACCATTGGTATAAGAAAGTCGCAATTTATTTTTTTCATTTGGCCATCTACAATTCTTATGTCATTTATCGTAACTCCACCCAAAACCCCAAACGCTTCCTTGGCTACCAGGAGGATGTTTTCACTGCCCTTACATTCCCGAACGGCCCCCCAGAAAATATCCGATCTGATGTTCTAAGTCGACTCTCCGAACGCCACTTTCCAGATAAGATCCCTCCCAAACCAACAGGCCAACGACGGCAAAAAAAATGTAAGGTGTGTACCAGAGCTGGATTCAGAAGAGACACATCTTATTATTGTGCACAATGTCCTTCTGAACCAGGCCTCTGCGTAGGTGAATGTTTTCGTTGTTACCATACTTCAGTAAATTATTAGTGAAGTATGGTAAACGTAAGCCTCCGTTCCTGCAATTTACCCTCACACCCCTTATGCCACTGCCTCCTCTGTAACTGACCCTGGCTTGTTATTTGACCACGCTTCTGCCTAACGATTCTGCACATACCTCTGCCTGATCTGGAACTGACCTTGGACTGTTTGACCATGATATTTGCCTGCCTCTTGGACTGATCTTGTACCCTGCAACTGGACTAGTGGGATTCAACACAGGGGTCTCACATATGTGAGGGGCTCCAGAATTGTTTTTATGGATGAAGAAAACAATTTATTTTGTTTTCTCAATCCTAGATTAGGGTCTGGAGACTCGGAGGCTTCAAAGAGATTTGGGTGGGAGAAGCCTCTACCCCTGTCCCCATTCTGTCCTGAACGAGGCCCTACTTCTGCCTGTAGGACTTACTGCCGTCACGCCTCTGCCTGTTGCACTGACCACACCACATGGACCTGCCTACTACCAGGACCAATATTTTTGGCACTGCAGACAATATCTCTGCCTGCACTGACCCTGGACTTTATATGGACAGTAACCCTGCCTGCTGCCTGGACAATTGTGTTCGCCGCTGCTGACCAAGTCCCTGCCTGCTGCCTGGACCAGTGCTATCCTCCTGTGTACAACTGCGCTACTACAACCACAGGTAATCTTTTTTGTTTACGCTTTGCTCAGCATAATGTATTTTGGGGTGTAATTCTTGGTATGTGCATGCTATGTGTCCCTGGAACACCTGACGGTGTTCCTTGCATGTTTGGCCTCTGTATGTGGCCAGGCAGTGAAAAAGTCCCACACATGTGGTATCGTAATACTCAGGAGGAGTAGCAGAATGTATTTTGGGGTGTCATTTTTGCTATCTAAATGCTATGTGTTGGAAATATCTTATAAACGGACAACTTTGTGTAAAAAAAAATGCGTTTTCATTTTTTTCCACATTTTCCAAAAACTTCTGGAAAAAAATAAACCATTCAAAAGACTCATTATGCCTCATAGATTATACGTTGGGGTGTTATCTTTCCAAAATGGGGACATTTTGTGGGTGTTTCCATTGTCCTGGTGCTCCAAGGCCTTCAAAAGTGTAATAGGTGGTTGAGAAATGTGATGTGTAATTTATGCTTCTAGAACACCTGATGGTGCTCCATGCATGCTGGGCCTCTGTATGTGGCCAGGCAGTGAAAAAGTCCCACACATGTGGTATCGTAATACTCAGGAGGAGTAGCAGAATGTATTTTGGGGTGTCATTTTTGCTATCTAAATGCCATGTGTTGGAAATATCTTATAAACGGACAACTTTGTGTAAAAAAAAAAAATGCGGTTTCATTTTTTTCCACATTTTCCAAAAACTTCTGGAAAAAAATTAACCATTCAAAAGACTCATTATGCCTCATAGATTATACGTTGGGGTGTTAGCTTTCCAAAATGGGGTCATTTTGTGGGTGTTTCCATTGTCCTGGTGCTCCAGGGCCTTCAAAAGTGTAATAGGTGGTTGAGAAATGTGATGTGTAATTTATGCTCCTAGAACACCTGATGGTGCTCCATGCATGTTGGGCCTCTGTATGTGGCCAGGCAGTGAAAAAGTCCCACACATGTGGTATCGTAATACTCAGGAGGAGTAGCAGAATGTATTTTGGGGTGTCATTTGTGGTATACACATGCCATGTGAGAGAAATAAGCTATTACAATGACAATTTTGTGGGGAAAAAAAAAATCTCAATTTTGTAAAGAATTGTGGGAAAAAAATACAACTTCAAATAACTCACCATGCCTCTAACTAAATACATTGAAATGTCTACTTTCCAAAAAGGGGTTATTTGGGGGGCATTTGTACTTTCCTGGCTTGTTAGGGTCTCAGGAAATGAGATAGACCTCAGTACATCAGATGTGATAATTTTTTTATGATTTGCACCATAGCTTGTAGACTCTAAAACTTTCACACAGACCAAATAATTTCCACAAATTTTTGGTTATTTTTACCAAAGATATGTAGCAGTATAAATTGTGGCCAAAATTTATGAAGAAAAATTACGAATTTGCAAAATTTTATCACAGAAATTAGAAAAAATGTGTTTTTTTTCAAAATTTTCGGTCTTTTTTCATTTATAGCGCAAAAAATAAAAAAAACAGAGGTGATCAAATACCACCAAAATAAAGCTCTATTTGTATGAAAAAAAGGACAAAAAAATCATTTGGGTACAGTGTTGCATGACTGAGTAATTGTCATTCAAAGTGTGAGAGCACTGAAAGCTGAAAATTGGTCTGGATAGGAAGGGGGTTTAAGTGCCTAGTAAGCAAGTGGTTAAGAGACAAATACCCAGTCCCTCGGCATTTCCTAGAGGCTCATCAAGGGGACCCTGCAGGCATGAAAGTTTTTGGAATTGAGTCCATCGGGGAAGAGCTAGATGCGGGGAGGAGACACCAGAAGCTATGCAGGCGAGAGGCCTTCTGGATCTTCACCCTTGGCAGTCTCGCCCCAGGTGGCCTCAATGAAGACCCAGAAATACACAAATTAATGTGAAAACGTCATAGAGCAAACACAGAAAAATAGTCTCATGTTTATATTATCATTTTTAATGTAGGGAAATATATTTTTGGTCAGTCCTAATCTAATTTCTATTTCCTATTTCTATTTGTAATTTTAAATATATAAAATATTTAGTATTTAAACTGTAAGATATAGGTATATAAGTTATAGGTTCATAACTACTCTATTAATATCATTCACTCTATATATGATGGTTGTGAACATGCACACATTGTATGATTATGTATCTATGTTTGTGTGTTCATGCATATGTGTGTAAATATGTATGTACATATGTGCATGTATATTTAAAATTGACATATCTCTTTTTCTGGAGTGCACATATGTGTGCATGTATATGTATACATGTGTGTATTCTAGTTGTTCATCTTTTATTGTTTTAGAAATAATTTTAACAATTTTAAAACCTTTTAAATCGAAATCTCTTTACCACGGTTTAAAAAAAAATGCATACTATCATTTAATTATTTTGCATTGGTTGCGTGCACAGGGGTTTATCTTAGTATTATGCAAGTGCCTGAGTGTGTACACCTTTGTGCATGTACACGGACACTTTTTGTGAGTCTCTTGCCCATGCTTTTATACATGTGCACATTAGCCCATTTAGTTATAGGCACATATGGAAATTATTTATTATTATTGAAGTGGATGTAAACCCGAATTTTTTTTTCTTTTTTATATATCATACTGTAGAGTATAAAATGTCCTATCATTTGAGCCCAGTCTTGCCACGCAGAGTTAATCCATCTCTGAGCAATCCTCTATTATTGTTCAGTGAGAAAAATCTTGACAAACTGAGAAAAACTTTGTCAAATACTCCCCCTTGCTGTGAGTGACAGCCTAAGACACAGGCATTATTTTTTAATTCCCTCCCCCACTCCTTTCTTCAGCAGCTCTGCAAGGATTGGCTGTTCCACACCTCAGCATGATTTGGCATGCTGAAGTCATGTGGTTACTTTCCTGTCTTTTCACTGGATGTTAGAGATCATAGCAGAAGTTCAGCAGAAGTTCAGTGTTAGAAATAAACAGGAGAAAATGCATATTGACAAGGAGTGTAGAGGTGGGCGGGGAGTCTACTGACATCACGACTCCACCCACCGAGCTCCAGACAACAGACCCACCCACAGAATATGCAGTTTTTCAGCTCTCATAACAGACAGAAGGGAGACATTTGACAGGTAAAGATACATGCAGGAGGCATGTATATCCTTATAGATCACCCCTATGGCAGTAGTTTAGAAAGGATGACATTCGGTTTACATCCACTTTAACTACAATATTATCCATACTAACACCTCTTTTTAGATACCCAATGAAATTTTATCCCTGTAAATACATGTGTATGCACACTCTGAGCGTGTGTGCATGTTATTATATGCGAGTATATGAATATTGCTTCAGCGATATACTGCATCCTCTATTGTCTACTATAGCATTATCTTATGAGGGCACATGTAAATGTATGCACGTATGTACCCACATATGCACTTGCATCGTACAATAACTATATACAAATACATTTATTTTTATTTGGGAATATTGTGTACTGGACATCATAGATGCAGAGTTTTCCTCTCTTCCTTCCTCTCCCCTTTCTCTAGATGTTTCCCTCGTTCCCGTAGATTTGGCTTGTTGGTACTTTTCTGATTGCTATTTCTGAGGTTTGAATGGCTATAAAGGGGCGACTGCATTGGCGCACTTGTCCACCTTTGTCCTCTACATTTTATCTCTAACAATATGGTGGACATTGTTTACCACCGCTGACGTCAATCCCGTGCGACAGTGGGTGCACGGAAAGCGACGTCAGAACTGCATTTCCGCCCTGTGGACTGCAATGGGAGGGAGAGAGTATGGCGTGCGTTCCACCAGCCGCTATAGGACATCACAGTGTGTATCCCCAAGGTGTAAATGTCTGTGACAGACATCCGGATCGAGAAAGCAGCAGGAGAGGTTGCACCCTTGGATTAACTGTAGCCCCCAGTAAAATAGGTGTTTCTGGATAGAGGTGATGTTACCATCTTTACTATTTTTACCATTTTTGCCCTATATATAGCCCTCTGAGATCTCCCATCCGCAGCCTATGATCAGTGATGTACACGGGCATGCGTGTGATCCGTCTGTGGAGGTGGGCTAATTTGCTGCCGAGTGCATGTACTGTACATGTACATATATGTGTGTGGATGTTTTTGGTGTGTATACACATGTGTGTTTAATATAAATTTAAATATAAATATTCAGCTATAAATATATGGCTAAAGTCTGCCTTCCTTTTTAAGACCACCTACTATTATTTGGGGGAGGGGCGCTAGAGTAGATCTGGGATGTGTTTCCCAGAAGAACACCTGTATAAGTAGCTGCAAGAGAGCAACATTGTTAGGCTCTGAGAAAGAAGGTATACCTTCGAAACGTGTTAGCCAGCAGCGGTCTGTATGTCCCCTCTCCAGGACTCGGAGACTGCTATCAGTGGACAGACTGCCATATGTCAAAGACTGTTATAAGCACGTTTTCTAAATAAATGTACTAAAGGATAATGCACTAGGCTGGTGCGCCCTCTTTTCTTTGTTTTTTATGTAATCCATTTGACCGGTTTCTGTTAGGAATATGGGTATAATTATTTTTCTACATGTGGATCACGGGGGAATATTATGGCTAAACATTCCAAGGAGCATATTTAACCAATTTCTGACAAAAATATGATTATTTTTCTACATGGGATTATGGGTGGAATATCATGGCTAAATATGCCTAGGAATACAGTTGACCTGTTTCTGCTAGGAATATGGGTATAGTTAGTTATTTTTCTACAAGGGGATTATGGCGGGGGGTATCATGGTTACACATTCCAAGGAACATATTTAACATGTTTCTAATAAAAATAAGCATATAATAATTTTTCTACATGGGGATTATGGGTGGAATATCATGGCTAAATGTGCCAAGGAATCCAGTTGAGATGTTTCTGATAAAAATATGTGTATAATTATTTTTCCTCATGCGGATTATGGGTGGAATATCATGGATACACATCCTATGTAATCCATTTGACCGGTTTCTGATAGGAATATGGGTATAATTATTTTTCTACATGGGGATCATGGGGGAATATTATGGCTAAACATTCCAGGGAGCATATTTAACCCATTTCTAACAAAAATATGTGTATGATTATTTTTCTACATAGGGATTATGGGTGGAATATCATGGCTAAACAAGCCTACGGACACAGTTTAGCTGTTTCTGATAAGAACATGGGTATAATTGTTTTTCTACATGGGGATCATGGGGAATATTATGGCTAAACATTCCAAGGAGCATATTTAACCCATTTCTAACAAAAATATGTGTATGATTATTTTTCTACATGGGGATTATGGGTGGAATATCATGGCTATACATTCCAAGGACCATATTTAACCTGTTTCTAATAAAAATATGCATATAAAATGTTTTCTACATGGGGATTAAAGGCGGAATATCATGGTTACACTAAACAAAGAATATATTTAAACTGTTTCTGAAAACATTATAGGTATTATTATTTTTATAGGTGGAATATCATGGCTAAACATGCCTATAAACACAGTTGATCGGTTTCTGATAAGAACATGGGTATAATTATTTTTCTACATGGGGATAATGGGGCAAATATCATGGCTTTACAAAGAACATATTTAACCTGTCTCGGAAAACATTTTGGGTATAATTATTTTCCTACATGGGGATTATGGGTGGATTATCATGGATATACATTCTTTGTAATGCATTTGACCTGTTTCTCATAGGAATTTGGGCATAATTATTTTTCTACATAGGAATTATGGGGGGAATATCATGGTTACACTTAACAAGGACCATATTTAACTAAGGTTGCACCGATACCAGTATCAGTGCCGATACTAGGCATTTTCACTAGTATCGGTACTCGCGAAAATGCTTCAATACCCAGAACCGATCAGCTCTACGAGCAGGGCCCTCCTGTACCTTTTGTATTGAACTGTACTGTAATTGTGTTGTCCCCCTTATACATTGTAAAGCGCTGAGTAAACTGTTGGCGCTATATAAATCTCATATAATAATAATAATAATTTTTGCTGTGCGATTTAAGCTGCGATTTGAACCCATACAAAATGAATAGGCTTAAATCACACTGCAAAGAATCCCATGTGATTTGAACAGGAATGCTATGTGATTCCTGTCCAAATCGCATGCGATTTCCCCCACGGCTCTAGTCTAAACCTAGAAGCATAGATGGCAGGAGTGTATGTCTCCGCCTTCTTCCTGTCCAACTGACCGCAGCTGGGCTCTCCAGGGTGTGAGCGCTGGGGAACTTCCATGGGTGGGCTGGAGAGGTCCTGGCTGGGGTGTGAGCTGGGTGCCATGGATCGTGTGTGGGGGTCCTCAGACTGGTAAACGACGGACCTAACATGCATGTCAGGAAGGAGAAGGGCAGACTGACTATTGCACTTGGCGGGTCACCTGTACTGTATGTACACTCTGGGCACCAGCTCTGACGCCTCCATATGTCTCTGCTGACTCTTGGCACTTCGAATGGAACATGGCTTCCTTCCTCTGAGGTGAGTGGAGCCTTGCCCGACCTCTCTGCATCATTATTAACCTCTTACTGCACCCACCCCATCTCCATACATTAACCCGTTCCTGCACCCACCCCAACTTCATCCAGTAACCCGTTACTGCACCCTCCCCATCTCCATACATTAAAGTGGTTGTAAACCCACATGAAAAAAAAAAAAAAAAAAGAAGACCTGCAAGACAAAGGCATAATGAGCTAGTATGCATAGCATACTAGCTCATTATGTAATACTCACCTGAGATCGAATCCCCCGCTGCAGTGCCTGTACACTGCACCGGCCGGCGACATTTCTCCTGGAGTTACTTCCGGGTATCGCAGCTCCATCGCTGTGATTGGCCGGAGCCGCGATGCCGTCACTCCTGCCGGTAACGGCACACTCACTGAAGCAAACGGCACGTACGTGCCATTGCTTCAATGCGCATGTGCCGATGAAGTTGACACATGCAGATACAGGGGATATCTCCTAAACCGTGCAGGTTTAGGAGATATCTGGGGTAGCTACAGGTAAGCCTATAATAAGGAAAAAAAAGTGGATTGTAAGGGTTTACAACCACTTTAACCCATTACTGCACCCAATCCTTCTCCATACAGTAACCCCTTACTGTACCTACCCCATCTCCATCCAGTAACCCCTTACTGCACCCACCCCATCTCCATATATTAACCCCTTAATGTATGGAGATGGGGTGGGTGCAGTAAGGGGTTAATGTATGAAGATGGGGTGGGTGCAGTAAGGGGTTACTGGATGGAGATGGGGTGGGTGCAGCAAGAGTTAAGGTATGGAGATGGGGTGGGTGCACTAACTCCTACTGCGCCCACCCCACCTCCATACATTAATCCCTTACTGCACCCACCCCATCTTCATACATGAATCCCTTACTGCACCCACCCCATCTCTATCCAGTAACCCTTTACTGCCTATCAACTCATCTCTATACATTAACCCCTATTGCACCTCCCCAACTCCATATGCATCCTTAATCCCTTACAGCACTTCCCCATCTCCATATATCAGTGACCCCTTATATCACACCCCCCCCCATTGCAATACATTAACCCTATACCTCACACCCGTGCTCCCCCTTTTGCTATACATTGACCCCTTACTGAACCCCCCACTCTATGCATCATTAACCTGTTATTGTACCTCCCCATCTCCATATGCATCATTAACCCCTTACTGCACCCCACCCCCAATCTTCATGTGTAATTAACCTGTTACTGCAGTGCTCCGCTGATCTCCATATTCAGTGCTGGGGGATCAAAGTGGTGGAAATGAAAGTAAAATGTGGAGCAGAGTGCTGTCAGAGGAGGGACTGGTCTGAGAGCTGGAACTAGTTGGGAAGAAGTGAAACAGATGTAATGGTGTCTCATGCAAAATGCTCCAGTGCTAAAACTAATATCTACCTGCAACTTTTTCGTGCAGTGAATTTGAGCCCATACAAAATGAATGGGCTCAAATTGCACTGCAAAGAATCACACTGATCAGGAATGCTGTGCGATTCCTGTCTGAATCACATGTGGTTCCCAGCACCATATCAGGGCGAAAAAATAGCAACAATTTTGAAAAAAAACGCATTATTTTTTACTTTCTGCTATAATAAATATCCCCCAAAAATATAAAAAAAAACATTTTTTTCCCTCAGTTTAGGCCGATACTAAAAATCGCAATTAACGTTTATTGATTGGTTTGCGCAAAAGTTATAGCGTCTGCAAAATAGGGGATAGTTTTATGGCATTTTATTAATAATTTTTCTTTTACTAGTAGTATTTTCATCGTGACTGCGACATTATTGCGGACACATCGGACAATTTTGACACATTTTTGGGACCATTGGCATTAATACAGCGATCAATGCTATAAAATTGCATTGATTACTGTAAAAATGTCACTGGCAGTGAAGGGGTTAACCACTAGGGGGCGGGGAGGGGTTAAGTGTGTCCGGGCCAGTGATTGTAACTGTGGGGGGGATGGGCTAGCAGTGACATTACACTGATCGGTGCTCCCGATGACAGGGAGCAGACGATCGGTGTCTTGTCACTAGGCAGAACGGGAGATGCTGTTTACATTGGCATCTCCCCGTTCTTTAGCTCCGTGACACCATTGCAGGGAATATCCACGGGTCCCCGCGGGCACGGTCACAGAGTTTACTGCGGGAGATTCAAAGTAACGTACAGGTACGTTACTTTGCCCTGCCGTGCCATTCTGCCGACGTATATGTGCTGACATCGGTCGGCAAGTGGTTAAGGCCCTTGGGAGGAAGTGACGTTTGACGTCACTTCCGTCATCCAACGTAATTGGATCGAGTGGAGGCTTTCATTCCATCACTTGACACAGTGCCTCAGAGGGGGAAGGATCAGATCGTCTCCACCGCTACCGATGGCTCTGGTAAGCGGCGGAGACAACCGGAATGTGGCGGGCGGGGGGTGGGCACCGAATATGCCACGGAGACCACTTTTATCCGAAAGCGAACCGCCCGCAGTTTAAGAGTATACCTGGGTTATGGCAGCTATCTGCTGCCATAACAATGGTATTCAACATCAAAGTACCGACGTATAACAACAGCGGGCGGTCCTGAAGTGGTTAAATATGTTCCCTGTTAAGTGTACCCATGATTTTCTCCTCATAATCCCCATGTGGAAAAAATATATGCATATTCCAATCAGAAATAGGTTAAATAGGTTCTTTGGTATTCCATCCATAATCCCCATGTAGAAAAATATTTATACCCATGTCCTTTTTAGAAACAGGTCAACTATGTTCTTAGGCATGTTTAGCCATGATATTCCACCCAAAATCCCAATGTAGAAAAATTAGTATATGCATTTTCTTACCAGAAATAGTTTAAAAATGTTCCAGAAGTTGTTATGATTTTGGTAAGTGCTATCCACACATACTGTGTTACCTTCCTTGAAATTACATGTATGCCTAATTATTGATACTGCCTATATTTATAGGTACCTTGTTATTTGACGCGTTATGCTATACTGTATGGGAATATATTTCTATTACGGGCCTGGACTCTTTTGCTACATTGTGGTTGGTGCATTTACTACTATATATTAGGTGGGAACTACTCCAGTACTGGTTTGGTCTGACAGAGACCTTACATGTCTGCATGATACCCTTGAATGTCCTGGTAATTATGTCCATACAAACTTCTGTTTATTCTAGGAATGTGTATAACTGAATTTGTGTCAGGATCCTAGTAGACCAGACTGTGTGGACTGCACAGAGATAACCCAAAACACATGTAAGTGAATAGTGATATTTAATAAAATAGGTGATAATTAGAAAATACAAACAGTAAACAACCAACCCAACAAACCCACTACAAATAACAATATCTACAGCAAGGGGCAATACCGGAATCACAGATGTCAGCCAGGCCAGGGTCATACACAGCAGGTCAGCAAGAACAAGGTATATACCAGAGACATAAACGTTTAGCCAAGCCAAGGTCATACACAGGAAGATCAGTAAATGAGGGACAGGGAACCAACAGGACAGAGAGGGGATGGATCGGGCTGAAGGGTACAGGAACACTGAAGGGATCGGGTCAGGATAAGCTCGGGCACAAGGTCAGATGCAGGTTCAGGATCGGGTAACAGGTGAACAAGGTCAGGGCTCAAGGAGAGAGATACCAAGGCAAGCATATGAGGGCTTGCCGGGTATTTATAGGACTGACTGTGATTGACTTCAAGTCACACCTGAGCGCAGGGAGTGTTGTCTGCTCCATACTGCCAGGATCCATCCGCTGGTGGACGCCAGTACTGCGGCCAAAAGATGAAATGACACCAGCAAGGAAATATTCTCCTGACAGTTTAACACTGCCAGGAGACACCTGCTGGTGGACCCCAGTACTGCATGCCAAACGATATAGCTTGCCAGCGGACGGATCCTTTCCTGACAGTACCCCCCCTTAAAGGAGCGGCCTCCGGACGCTCCAACTAGTCTTAATTGTCCAAAGTCTATGGCATCAGGCAGAATGGTGGAAGAAGGCTGGTCATCAGGCCCATCCAGGCAGACAGCTGGCACACCAGAGTCATTGAGCTGGGCAGTGGACAAGAACAAACCAAGCTGGGCAGCAGGCTCCGGGTCATCGAGCTGGGCAGCCGGCTCCGGGTCATCGAGGTGGGCAGCCGGCTCCGGGTCATCGAGCTGGGCAGCCGGCTCCGGGTCATCGAGCTGGGCAGCCGGCTCCGGGTCATCGAGCTGGGCAGCCGGCTCCGGGTCATCGAGCTGGGCAGCAGGCTCCGGGTCATCGAGCTGGGCAGCAGGCTCCGGGTCATCGAGCTGGGCAGCAGGCTCCGGGTCATCGAGCTGGGCAGCAGGCTCCGGGTCATCGAGCTGGGCAGCAGGCTCCGGGTCATCGAGCTGGGCAGCAGGCTCCGGGTCATCGAGCTGGGCAGCAGGCTCCGGTCATCGAGCTGGGCAGCAGGCTCCGGGTCATCGAGCTGGACAGCAGGCTCCAGGTCATCGAGATGGACAGCAGGCTCTGGAACATTAGGCCGAACAGCGAGCACCGTAAGGGCAGGCCGGATTACAGGCACCGGCTCAGCAAGCTGGGTAACGGACCCCGGCCCAGTGGGCTGGGTAACAGGCCCCGACTCAGCGAGCTGGACACTGGGCACTGGTTCGGCAAGCCGGATAACGGATACTGGCTTGACAGGCAAAGTGACGGACTTCGGTTTAGCAAACTGGGTAAAGGGCACCAGTTCAGCAGACCGGGTAACGGGCACCGATTCAACAGACTGGGTAACGGGCGCCGATTCAACAGACAGACACGGGCACCGAAACTCCAGGCTGAAACACGGGCACCGAAACTTCAGGCTGAGACACGGGCACCGAAACCTCAGGCTGAGACACGGGCACCGAAACCTCAGGCTGAGATACCAACATCACGACATCAGGCTGGAAGACAGGTACCAGGATATCAGGCTGGAGGATGGGCACATCAGACCAGAAAGCAGGCTCATCAGGCTGAACAGTGGGCACATCAGGCTGGAAAGTGGGTACCAAGACATCAGACCGGGCAGCAGGTGCTGGAACTTCAGTCTGGACAGCAAAGACAGGCGCTGGCACATCAGGCAGAACAGCAGGTACTGGCACAACAGGCTGAACAGGTACATCGGACTGGTCAGTAGACGCTGGAGCGTCAGACTGGAACATGGACACTGGGATTTCGGGCTGAGCAGCAGGCACTGGGACCTCAAACTGGGCAGCAGACACAGGCATTGGCACAACTGGCTTAGTAGCAGACACTGGCACATCAGGCTGGAAAGCGGACTGGAAAGCCGGCACCAAGACATCAGACCAGGCAGCGGGTACTGGAACTTTAGACTGGGCAGCAGACACAGGCGCTGGCACATCGGGCAGAACAGCAGGTGCTGGCATACCAGGCTGAACAATAGGTACATCGGACTGGACAGTAGTCACTGAAGCGCCAGACTGGAACATAGGCACTGAGATGTCAGGCTGAGCAGCAGGCACTGGGACCTCAAACTGGACAGCGGGCACAGGCATTGGCACAACAGACTGAGTAGAAGACACTGGCGCATCAGGCTGGACAGCAAACAGAAGGTCATCAAACTGGGAAGCGGGTACATCAGACTGGAACACTGGTAGCAAAACTTTAGGCTGGAACATGGACACAAGGTCATCAGACCGGTGAGCAGGCACTGGAACGTCAGGCTGGGTAGCAGGCACTGGACCGTCAGGCTTGGTAGCAGGCACTGGACCAGCAGGCACTGGACCGTCAGGCTGGGTAGCAGGCACTGGACCGTCAGGCTGGGTAGCAGGCACTGGACCGTCAGGCTGGGTAGCAGGCACTGGACCGTCAGGCTGGGTAGCAGGCACTGGACCGTCAGGCTGGGTAGCAGGCACTGGACCGTCAGGCTGGGTAGCAGGCACTGGACCGTCAGACTGAGTAGGAGGCACTGGAACATCAGGCTCGGTAGCAGGCAGAGGTTTGGCAGAATCAGGTGGGTTAGTTGGTGTGGAAGCAAGTTGGGTTACTGGCAGGATTGTGTGGGTAGGAAAGAATTTTTGTTTCTTTTTTGGTTTAGCCCGTGCAGTTTTGTATGTAGGTGCAGGGCTGTAAGAAAAGAAAGTAGCTGGATCGAAGGAAGACCAAGGAACAGTGGCTGGAGGAGGGTTTTGTGGGATTGTTACAGGTGGGGGAGAAGAGGCAGGTGGATTGAAAGCAGGATAGGTGCAGTGAGTAGAGACTGGGTAATAATACTTGGTGGGAAGCTGTATATACTGGACTGTCGCTGAGGTTGCCATGAGTGATGGGGGAATAGATTCTTGGGAAGGCAGGTGATTAATGGCAGGGCTAGAATGTTGTGGTTTGGCTAAATGCAGGAGATCTGACCATGTCTGTAGCACAGGTTGAACAAACATTGATTCGCACACAGCCTGACTAACCAGCGATTGCACTGAATGGATGCAATCAGACAACACCTGCTGTGAACAAGAGGCATAATGTTCCGTAAAAAAGGCTGGATCATCCTCTAATAACCATACCAGAGACTCAACCTGATCTAAACTGAAGGGGGGAGAAAAATCATCCCTGCCCTCTGGAGTACTGGACAAGGCTAGCTCTGCACACAGCTGGATCAGAGGCTGAACATTTTCAAATAGCATACCGCCCTGATCCACCAGAGAATGGACCAGACGGATACACTCTAATAGTTGATCCCTGGCCCACTCCTTCAATACCAGACGGCAATAACTATTATCCTCAGTTACCAATGAGGAAAGATAAATCACTATTTCTGCCTGCATTTTTAAAAAGGCTCCTCAGTGCAGCCACCTCTGGTCAGGGATGGCCTTGGTATACTGTCAGGATCCTAGTAGGCCAAACTGTGTGGACTGCACAGAGATAACCCAAAACACATGTAAGTGAATAGTGATATTTATTAAAATAGGTGATAATTAGAAAATACAAACAGTAAACAACCAACCCAACAAACCCACTACAAATAATATCTACAGCAAGGGGCAATACTGGAATCACAGATGTCAGCCAGGCCAGGGTCATACACAGCAGGTCAGCAAGAACAAGGGATATACCAGAGACATAAACGTTTAGCCAAGACAAGGTCATACACAGGAAGATCAGTAAATGAGGGACAGGGAACCAACAGGACAGAGAGGGGATGGATCGGGCTGAAGGGTACAAGAACACTGAAGGGATCGGGTCAGGATAAGCTCAGGCACAAGGTCAGATGCAGGTTCAGGATCGGGTAACAGGTGAACAAGGTCAGGGCTCAAGGAGAGAGATACCAAGGCAAGCATATGAGGGCTTGCCGGGTATTTATAGGACTGACTGTGATTGACTTCAAGTCACACCTGAGCGCAGGGAGTGTTGTCTGCTCCATACTGCCAGGATCCATCCGCTGGTGGACGTCAGTACTGCGGCCAAAAGATGAAATGACACCAGCAAGAAAATATTCTCCTGACAGTTCAACACTGCCAGGAGACACCTGCTGGTGGACCCCAGTACTGCATGCCAAACGATATATCTTGCCAGCGGACGGATCCTTTCCTGACAATTTGGTCTTACAGTAGCCTATAGTCCTCTTTTTTATACCCACTGGGTTCACTACAGACAACGTGTTATGTATATGCATCGTTTTGGCAGATATATTTGAAGTTTTGGCTCCTTGAATGTACACCTAGTCCTGTGGAGTCCCCCCTATACCTTTGGATACAGATTCACCAGGAAAGCACATGTGTGTTCTTGTATATGTGTTTTTATGTGTATTGCTCCTGGATATCTTTGCAATAATTACGGTTGTGCTTTTATAGATATACACTGTATGTAATACTTATATACAACTTTGTTTTGTTTTTAAATATACCAGCACCTACCCAGTATTTGTCCTGAGGAAGCTAATATCTAGTGAAACACGTCGACAAGCAAGTGTGAAGGCATCATTGGATCAAAGTTTTCTACTAAATACACTACTTAAATTATTTCTATACCTAGATCCAACCTTCATAACTGCATTATTGGGTAACTGTGTCTATATAGGGTGTTGATTGTATGTTTTTTAATCATGTTGTAATAAAATGTATAATTTCTTAACAAATTTTCCTCTCATATATGCCCATAATGTCCATCTATTTTTTGAGTCTCTCAATCCTTTTATAAATATTTTCCTTGTTAAGTGTATCCATGGCATGCAATGCCAAGCTGCTGCTAACAAAGCAAACAGAATATCGGCATGCATTAAGGGGATCAACTTCAGAGATAAATTGATAATTCTCCCACTCTACAAGACTCTGGTCCGGCCGCACCTACAATATGCTGTCCAGTTCTGGGCACCAGTCCTCAGGAAGGATGTACTGGAAATGGAGCGAGTACAAAGAAAAGCAACTAAGCAACAAAGGGTCTGGAGGATATTAGTTATGAGGAAAGGTTGTGAGCACTGAACTTATTCTCTCTGGAGAAGAATCGCTTGAGAGGGGATAGGAGTTCAATTCATAAATACCGTACTGGTGACTCCACAATAGGGATAAAACTTTTTCAGGGAAGGGAGTTTAACAAGACACGTGGCCACTCATTAAAATTAGAAGAAAAGAGGTTTAATGATCTGCAGCTTTCCCTTGTATCCTGTTCCTGTGCCTGCCTTTGATCTGATTGTGACCTGGCTTCCTGGCTACTCTGATTCTCTCCACTCCTGACCGCGACTTGCTTGATCTTGATTCTAATTTATCTGCTTGACTCTCTGTTGCCAAACCTCTTCCTGAACTTTGACCATTGTTTGTGCAATGTCTCTGATGTACCTGCTCTTCCGTGTATAACCTTGCTTGTCTGACTCTGCACCAGTTTCCTCCACTTGCTACAGCCTCTATGTACCCGCATCCTTCCTGCATCCCCAGCACCTGCAACCTACCTGCATCTACAGCACCCCTGTATCCACGTTTGATACAACGTCCACACCTGATCACCTGCTACAGAGAACATCTCAGGCATTCCTACCTCACCGTGCTCTGGTGGCCGCTGTTGCAAACTTAGTGGTCCTTGAACCGGGGCTGTACGAGAGGCCTCACTCTGCTCATCTGGCTCTACCTGAAGGTACATGACACATAGTATGCATATCAATATTATTCCAACCATAATCCCCACTTAGAAAAATTATACACATAATTTTTATCAGAAATATGTTAAATATGCTACTTGGAATGTGTATCCGTGATATTCCACCCATAATCTCTACGTAGCAAAATAATTATACACATATTTTTATCAGAATTGAATAAATAAGTTCCTTGGAATGTGTACCCATGATATTCCCTCCATAATCCCCATGTAAAAAAATAATTATATGCATATTGCTATCAGAAATAGGTTAACTGTGTTCCTTGGAATGGGTATCAATGATATTCCACCCATAATCACCATGTAGAGAAATAATCATACAAATATTTTTATCAGAAATAAGTTAAATATGCTCCTTGGAATATGTAGCTATTATATTATTATTATTATTACTATTATACAGTATTTATATAGCGCAAACAGTTTACGTAGCGCTTTACAAATTGAGGGTAAACAGTACAAATACAATACACTTTGATACAGTAGGAATCAGAGGGCCCTGCTCCTTAGAGCTTACAATCTAAGAGGGAAGGTCAAGAGATACAAGAGGTAATAACTATGGGTGATGTGCTGATTGAGAAGATAAATGTACAGTTGTTAGGTGGGGGCCAGATAGGCTTCTCTGAAGAGATGAGTTTTCAGGGATCGTCTGAAAGTGGATAAAGTAGGAGAAAATCGGACGGATTGGGGTAGAGCATTCCAGAGGATGGGGGAGGCTCTGGAGAAGTCCTGAAGGCGAGCATGGGATGAGGTGACAAGGGAGTTTGAGAGCAGGAGGTCTTGGGAGGAGCGAAGAGAACGATTAGGTTGGTATTTTGTGACTAGGTTAGAGATGTAGCTGGGGGCCAGGTTGTGGATGGCTTTGTAAGTTATAGTTAGTATCTTGAATTTAATTCGGTGACTGAGTGGCAGCCAATGGAGAGATTGGCAGAGGGGTGTGGCAGATGCTGAGCGGTTTGTGTGGTGGATGAGCCTGGCAGCAGCGTTCATGATGGACTGAAGTGGGGATAGCCTATTTAGAGGTAAACCAATGAGGAGGGAGTTGCAGTAATTGAGGCGGGAGATGACCAGGGAGTGGATTAAAAGCTTTGTGGTGTCATTGGTTAGGAAGGGGCGTATCTTGGAGATGTTGCGAAGACTGAGGCGGCAAGCTTTGGATAGTGATAAAATGTGGGGTCGAAAGGTTAGTTCAGAGTCCAGGATTACACCTAGGACCTTGGCGTGGGGAGATGGGTTGATAGTGGAGCCGTTGATCTTGACAAGGAAAACAGGGGAAGTGGCACCTGAGGGAGGAAATATCATGAGCTCAGTTTTGGATAGGTTGAGTTTGAGAAAGTGATGTGACATCCAGGCTGATATGTCTGCTAGTAAGTTGGTAATGCGTGAGGAGACAGATGGAGAGAGCTGGGGGGTGGAGAGATAGATTTCGGTGTCATCAGCGTAGAGATGATATTTAAAGCCGTGGGAGGCAATCAACTGACCCAAGGAGGTGGTGTAGATTGAGAAAAGGAGAGGTCCAAGAACAGTACCTTGGGGGACCCCAACGGAAAAAGGAAGAGGCGAGGAGGAAGTAGAGTTGTAAGTGACACTGAAGGAGCGGTGGGATAGGTAGGATGGGAACCAGCGAAGAGTACAGTCACGGAGACCGAAGGAGTGGAGTTTTTTGAGGAGGAGGGGGTGGTCCACTGTGTCAAAGGCAGCAGAGAGATCCAGGAGAAGTAGTACGGAATAGTGTCCATTGGCTTTAGCCATTAGTAGATCATTTGAGAGTTTAAGGAGAGCAGTTTCCGTGGAGTGTTGAGGGCGAAAACCGGACTGAAGGGGATCAAGAAGTTTATTCATGGTCAGATGGTCGGTTGTAGACCAGTCTTTCAAGAAGTTTGGAGGAGAAGTAGAGTAAGGAGATGGGACGTAAGTTGTTGAGATTGGTGGGATCCAATGAGGGCTTTTTTAGTATGGGGGTGACTAACGCATGTTTTAGAGAGTTTGGGAAGATGCCACAAGAGAGGGAGAGGTTGAAAATGTGAGTTAGAGAGCATAGAATCGAGTCAGAGGGTGAGTGTAGCATTTGCGAGGTAACAGGATCCAGGGGGCAAGTGGTTAGATGAGTGCTAGATAAAAGTTTAGCAACCTCAGTAATAGTAGCAGGGTTGAATGAGGGAAGTAATGATTGTGTCTGTGGACATGGGGTGTTGCATGGGGGAGGTTTTTGCGCATTGGTGATCTCCTCATGAATTGTATCAATCTTAGTTTTGAAGTGATTGGCAATCTCCTGGGCAGTGAGTGAGTTGGTGGGTGGAGGCAGTGGAGGACAGAGTAGAGTGTTGAAGGTAGAGAAGAGTTGACGTGGACTGGATGAGAAGGTGTTAATGAGTGTGATAAAGTAGGTCTGTTTGGCAGTGTGAAGGCAGGAGTAGTATTTTAGGAGGGCAGATTTAAATTGTGTGAAGTTTTCCTGGGTCTTAGTCTTATGCCACAGGCGCTCAAGAGCGCGGCTACGTTTTCTGAGACTTCTGGTGTCATCTGTTTGCCAGGGTTGTAGCAGTCGGGGCCTAATTTTGCGTGTAGTGAGGGGGGGCAAGCTTGTCTAGGGAGGAAGACAGTGAGCTGTTGTAGATGAAAGTAGCTAGGTTGGGGCAGGACAGAGGTGAGATTTTGTCATAGAGGTGATCAGTAGCAGAGTAGAGAAGAGAAGGGTTGAGGTGGCGAAGGTTTCTACGTGTAATTGTTAGGCGGTTGGAGGGAGAAGAGGTGGAGGACAAGGAGAGAGCAAAACTAATAAGGTGGTGATCAGAGAGTGGGAGTGGATTGTTGGAAAGGTTGCACGGAGTGCACAGATAGGAGAAGGCAAGGTCAAGGGTGTTGCCGTTGGAGTGGGTAGGAGCCTGTATCCATTGCTTCAGGTCAAGCGATGAGGTTAGACTGAGAAGTTTAGAAGTAATAGTAGTGTTAGTGTTGACAGGGATGTTGAAGTCCCCTAGAATAATTGTGGGGATTTCAGAAGAGAGAAAGTAGGGTAGCCAGGCAGAGAAGTCATCAAAAAAGGCTGATACAGGTCCAGGGGGCCGGTAGATGACAGCAATTCTTAGAGAAATGGGAGAAAAAAGACGAATGCAATGTGCCTCAAAAGAGGAGATCGTCAGAGAGGGAGGTGGGTGAAGAACCTGATAGGTGCTGCATGGGGCTAGAAGGATTCCCACTCCACCTCCCTTCCGTCCACTTGGTCTGGGGGAGTGAGTCCAGAGAAGGCCCCCATGGGAGAGGGAAGCAGGAGAAATAGTATCCGATTCATGAAGCCAGGTTTCAGTAATGGCAAGTAGGTTAAAGGAATTTGTGATAAAGAGGTCGTGAAGGGCGGTGAGTTTGTTGCAGACAGAACGTGCATTCCACAGGGCACAGGAAAAGGGGGGGCTGGTTTTGGAAAGAAGAATAGAGACCAAGTTCTGTGGGTTACGGCTCCTGCCAGAGGGTGTAGGGGGGTGGGAGCAATGGGCAAAGACAGATGATGGGTTTGGGGATATGTCACCAGAGATTAGGAGAAGCAGGAGGGTGAGGGAGGTAATGTGGGACTGTGATTTATGTGAAGGGGCAAGTCTCAGAGTACTGGAGGTGTTATCAGTGTATGGATGTAGAATGAGCGAGAGTTGGTAGGAGAAGGCAGAAGGCAGGGTGATATGTATAAGCAGGCAGGTGGAGAGGGGGGGGGTGAAGGTAAGAGAGTTTGAGGAGAGAGGAGAGGAGTGTTAGAAGCAGTGGTAGAGAGTGCATGTTACAGAGCGGAAGGAGAGCCTATTAGAGAGACAGAGTCACCTGCAGTCTGTTAGCTGCTTTCCAGTGCAGATTGCTATATTTGTTTGCTTCGTGCAATCGCTGAAGTGCAGAGATTGAAGTGCATATCGCTTGTAGAAAGTGTTCCCCATGTGGAAAAATAATTATATACATATTGCTATCAGAAATAGGTTAAATATGTTCCTTGGAATGTGTAGCCATGATATTATACCCATAATCCCCATGGAGAAAAATAAATTATAGCCATGTTTTTATCAGGAACTGGTGAGCTGTGTTCCTAGGCATGTTTAGCCATGATATTCCCACCATAATCCCCATGTAGAAAAATACTTATACCCATGTTCCTTTTAACCACTTCAGCCCCGGAAGGATTTACTCCCTTCCTGACCAGAGCACTTTTTACAATTTGGCACTGCATCGCTTTAACTGCTAATTGCGCGGTCATGCAATGCTGTACCCAAACGAAATTTGCGTCCTTTTCTTCCCACAAATAGAGCTTTCTTTTGATGTTATTTGATCACCTCTGCGGTTTTTATTTTTTGCGCTATAAACGGAAAAAGACCGAAAATTTTGAAAAAAAATGACATTTTCTACTTTTTGTTATAAAAAAAATCCAACAAACTCAATTTTAGTCATACATTTAGGCCAAAATATTCGGCCACATGTCTTTGGTAAAAAAAATGTCAATAAGCGTATATTTATTGGTTTGCGCAAAAGTTATAGCGTCTACAAACTAGGGTACATTTTCTGTAATTTACAGAGCTTTTAGTTTATGACTGCCATTTCTTGAGGTGCTAAAATGGCAGGGCAGTACAAACCCCCCGCAAATGACCCCATTTTGGAAAGTAGACACCCCAAGGAAATTGCTAAGAGGCATGTTGAGCCCATTGAATATTAATTTTTTTGTCCCAAGTGATTTAATAATGACAAAAAAAAAAATTACAAAGAGTTGTCACTAAATAATATATTGCTCACACAAGCCATGGGCATATGTGGAATTGCACCCCAAAATACATTTAACTTCTTCTCCTGAGTATGGGGAAACCACATGTGTGGGACTTTTTGGGAGCCTAACCGCGTACGGGGCCCCGAAAACCAATCACCGCCTTCAGGATTTCTAAGGGTGTAAATTTTTGATTTCACTCTTCACTGCCTATCACAGTTTCGGAGGCCATGGAATGCCCAGGTGGCACAAAACCCCCCCAAATGACCCCATTTTGGAAAGTAGACACCCCAAGCTATTTGCTGAGAGGCATGGTGAGTATTTTGCAGCTCTCATTTGTTTTTGAAAATTAAGACAGACAAGAAAAAAAAATTTTTTTTTCTTTTTTCAATTTTCAAAACTTTGTGACAAAAAGTGAGGTCTGCAAAATACTCACTATACCTCTCAGCAAATAGCTTGGGGTGTCTACCTTCCAAAATAGCGTCATTTGGGGGGGGGGTTGTGCCACCTGGGCATTCCATGGCCTCCGAAACTGTGATAGTCAGTGAAGAGTGAAGAGTGAAATCAAAAATTTACGCCCTTAGAAAGCCTGAAGGCGGTGCTTGTTTTTCAGGGTCCCGTGCGCGGCTAGGCTCCCAAAAAGTCTCACACATGTGGTATCCCCATACTCAGGAGAAGCAATAGAATGTATTTTGGGGTGTAATTTCACATATTCCCATGGCATGTTTGAGCAATATATCATTTAGTGACAACTTTGTGCAAAAAAAAAAAAAAATTGTCTTTTTCCCGCAACTTGTGTCACAATATAAAATATTCCATGGACTCGACATGCCTCTCAGCAAATAGCTTGGGGTGTCTACGTTCCAAAATGGGGTCATTTGGGGGGGTTTTGAACTGTCCTGGCATTTTATGCACAACATTTAGAAGCTTATGCCACACATCACCCACTCTTCTAACCACTTGAAGACAAAGCCCTATCTGACACTTTTTGTTTACATGAAAAAATTATTTTTTTTTGCAAGAAAATTACTTTGAACCCCCAAACATTATATATATTTTTTTAAAGCAAATGCCCTACAGATTAAAATGGTGGGTGTTTCATTTTTTTTTCCACACAGTATTTGCGCAGCGATTTTTCAAACGCATTTTTGGGGGAAAAAACACACTTTTTTAAATTTTAATGCACTAAAACACACTATATTGTCCAAATGTTTGATGAAATAAAAAAAGATGATCTTAGGCCGAGTACATGGATACCAAACGCTTTAAAATTGCGCACAAACGTGCAGTGGCAACAAAATAAATACATTTTTAAAAGCCTTTAAAAGCCTTTACAGGTTACCACTTTAGATTTACAGAGGAGGTCTACTGCTAAAATTACTATCCTCGATCTGACCTTCGTGGTGATACCTCACATGCATGGTGCAATTGCTGTTTACATTTGACGCCAGACCGACGCTTGCGTTCGCCTTAGCGTGAGAGCAGGGGGGGACAGGGGTGCTTTTTTTTTTTTCCTTTATTATTTTTTTGCTGTTTTATCTTATTTTTAAACTGCTCCTTTCATTTTTTTTTTTTAAATCATTTTTATTGTTATCCCAGGGAATGTAAATATCCCCTATGATAACCCTAGATCTCTCCCCTGCCCTCAAAGCATCTGACCACACCAAGATCGGTGTGATAAAATGCTTTCCCAATTTCCCAATGGCGCTGTTTACATCCGGCGAAATCTAAGTCATGAAATGCTTGTAGCTTCTGGTTTCTTGGGCCATAGAGATGTTTGGAGCCACTCTGGTCTCTGATCAGCTCTATGGTCAGCTGGCTGAATCACCGGCTGCATTATCAGGTTCCCTGTTGAGACAGGAGAGCCAGAGAAAAACACGGAAGATGGTGGGGGGGCATTCCCTCCCACTGCTTGTAAAAGCAGTCTAGAGGCTAATTAGCCGCTAGGATTGCTTTTACATGAAAGCCGACCGCTGGCTGAAAAAAATGATACCAAGATGATACCTAAACCTGCAGGCATCATTCTGGTATAACCACTCAAAGTCGTGAATTGCGTACCTGAAGACAAAAAAATGGTTAACAATAAAACACAGTAAACGGTAAAGTATAAAAAATTGCATACCTGAAAAGCAAACATGATAAAACATAACAACAATAAAACATTGCAGAATAGAATACAGTAAAAAAAGAGCAGAAACAATAGAGAGAGAATAGAGAGAGAGAGAACAATGAAACAACAACTATTTTTTTTTATTTTATATATTTGTTTGTGTTTTTTTTTTTTTTTACACTTTTTTTGTAACTGTAACTTTTATAACTGTAACCGGTTCCAGGTTTGGGTCTCTCAAAATGCGATGGCATCTTGGGAGACCCTGTGAAAGTGTGCCTAGTTTATGCAATGCTGTACCCTACGCTAATACGCAACTAGTGCATGGTAGCGTTCAAAACATTCACCAATGCAAAGACCAGAATTGTCAGGACAGGAGGGACAATAATAGCGGGTGTCACGCCTATATCCGCGCTTGCTGCAGACACAACATCTTTTTTGGGGGGGTTCGTTGGGTAGGGGTACTCAGGAGGACATAAAAATGCCTCTCATGCAGCCGACTGCATTTGGTTGGGGATGTGAATGGGGGAAGTACGGGCGCTGCAGAAGCGGTGGGTTCCCAATTATTAGGATTGGCGAATGCAGCAGGAAGGGCATTATGGGCACGACGGGCCTGTTTGTCTTCTTCTTGGTGGCAGCGGGACACTACTTGTGCTTGCCACCTCACCAGCTTGAACTGCACTTATGGGACTCGCCACGTCACCAAGTGCTTGCCAGTTCACCAAAATGCTACCAAAAGAATTGTTAGCGATCGCAGGGATCAGGCCTGACTCTGCAAACGATGCAGTTGTGCGTTTAGTGTTTTGTAAGTGACAGTGATCGATCGATACTGCACTTGGGTGGGCTGGGCTGGGCGGAGGGGCAAAATGCAGGTGCTAGCAGGTATCTGGGCCGATCCCGCTAACACTGCGTTTTTGGGAACCCTAAACTGCTGGGGACACTAGTATAGATCTGATCGGATCAGATATTGATCCGTTCAGATACTATACCACTAAGGGAGGTGTACGGTGCATGCGTTGGTGTTAGCGGTACTGGCGCTAACCTGACACTGCTTGGGGCTGGTGCTTGCCAGTTCACCAAAACGCTAACAAAAAAAACTGTTAGCGATCGCAGGGATCAGGCTTGACTCTGCGAACGCTGCAGTTATGCGTTTAGTGTTTTGTAAGTGACAGTGATCGATCGATACTGCACTTGGGTGGGCTGGGCTGGGCGGAGGGGCAAAACGCAGGTGCTAGCAGGTATCTGGGCTGATCCCGCTAACACTGCGTTTTTGGGAACCCTAAACTGCTGGGGACGCTAGTATAGATCTGATCGGATCAGATATTGATCCGTTCAGATGCTATACCACTAAGGCAGGTGTACGGTGTGTGCGTGGGTGTTAGCGGTACTGGCGCTAACCTGACACTGCCTGGGGCTGGTGCTTGCCAGTTCACCAAAATGCTACCAAAAAAACTGTTAGCGATCGCAGGGATCAGACCTGACTCTGCGAACGCTGCAATTATGCGTTTAGTGTTTTGCTAAACCTTTATTCGGTAATAAACGGCGGGTGCCCTGACACTATAAAAAATAAACGAACTAACCAGCGTCACCCGTAACAGTTATACGGTGATCAGTGGTGAAAGGGTTAACTAGGGGGCAATCAAGGGGTTAAAACATTTATTAGATAGTATATGGGAGTCCCTGTCACTATAAAACGCTGACGGCGAACCTATATATTTACCTCCCTAACTAGCGTCACCAGGGACACTAATTATGATCGCTTAGCGACACTGGCGACGGGGGGTGATCAAGGGGTTAAAACTTTATTAGGGGGGGGTTAGGGGGTACCCTAGACCTACAGGGGGCTAATACTAACTGCCCTACCACACTAACTGTCACAAACTGACACCATGCAGTAATCAGAAAAAAAAAAAAAACCTGCTTGGTGTCAGTGTGACGGGGGGGAGGGGGCTGATTGGGGGGGGGATCAGCGGGTGATGGGGGGTGTAAAGTGTGCCTGGCATGTTCTACTGTGCGTGTGTTGGTGCATTCACATTGCAGTCTTCTCTCCTCAGCGCCGGAACGGAAAATACCGAGCTGAGCAGAGATGACATCATTTCCTTTGCTGCCGTTTAGCATACAGCAGCAGAGGAATGATTCTGATTGGCTGAGAGGGATCGCGAGGGGGGCCACGAATGGATGGTCTCCCCCTCGCCTCTCATCGCTCCCAGACCAAAGCCGACTGCCTCGGGCACCGGCGGGAGGCAGATCACGTACAGGTACGTGATTCTGCCTGCCCGTGCCATTCTGCCGACATACATTGGCATGAGGCGGTCGGCAAGTGGTTAAAAACAGGTCAACCATGTTCCTAGGCTTGTTTAGCCATGATATAATTCCACCCATAATCACCATGTAGAGAAATAATTATACATATATTTTTATCAGAAATAAGTTAAATATGCTCCTTGGAATGTGTAGCCATGATATTCCCCCATAATCTCCATGTGAAAAAATAATTATATGCATATTGCTATCAGAAATAGGTTAAATATGTTCCTTGAATGTGTAGCCATGATATTCCACTCATAATCCCAGTGTAGAAAAATTATTATACCAATATTTCTATCAGAAACAAGCCAAATGCATTACATAGTATGTGTATGCATGATATCCCACCCATATGTGTTTTAGAAATAGGTTAAATATGCTCCTTAGATATTCCACCCATAATCCCTGTGTGTAAAAATATTTATATGCATATAAAAAAAATGCATATTTTTATCAGAATAAGGTTAAATATGTTCCTTGGAATGTGTATCCATGATAATCCCCATGTAGACAAATTACTATACCCATGTTCTTATCAGGAACAGGTCAACTGTGTTCCTAGGCTTGTTTAGCCATGATATTCTACCCATAATCACCATGTAGAGAAATAATTATACATATATTTTTATCAGAAATAAATTAAATATGCTCCTTGGAATATGTAGCCATGATATGTCACCCATAATCCCCATGTAGAAAAATTATTATATGCATGTTTTTATCAGAAAATCGGTTAAATATGTCTCTTGGAATATGTAGCCATGATATTTCATCCATAATTCCCATGTGGAAAAACAATTATATGTATATCACTATCAGAAATAGGTTAAATATGTTCATTGGGATGTGTAGCCATAATATTTAATCCATAATCCCCAATGTAAAAAAAAAAAATATCATAGCCATGTTCTTATCAGGAACAGGTCAACTGTGTTCCTAGGCATATTTAGCCATGATGTTCCACCCATAATCACCATGTAAAAAAAATTGATATATATATATATATATATATATATATATATATATATATATATATATATATATATATATATATATTATATGCATATTATTACCAGAAATCGGTTAAATGTACCTTGGAATATGTAGCCATGAAATTTTGTCCATAATCCTCATGTGGAAAAATAATTATATGTTTATTGCCATCAGAAATAGGTTAAATATGTTCCTAGGATGTTTAGCCATGATATTCAACCCATAATCCCCAATGTAAAAAAAATATTATAGCCATGTTCTTATTAGGAACAGGTCAACTGTGTTCCTAGGCATATTTAGCCATTATATTCCACCCATAATCACCATATAAAAAATTATTATATGCATATTTTTATCAGAAATTGGTTAAATATGTTCCTTGGAATTTGTAACCATGATTCCCCCCCCCCCCCCCCCCCATGATCCCCACGCAGAAAAATAATTCTACACATGTTCCTTTTAGAAACAGGTCAACTGTGTTTCTAGACTTGTTTAGCAATGACATTCCACCCATAATCTCTATGTGGAAAAAAGTATTTAATATATTTCTAAGAGAAATATTTATATATGTTCCTTGGAATACAGCTGCATGTTAAACAGTTAAACATTAGCAACCGCTTCTTCCAACATAGTATTAAGCACTGCAGGAAAGAACATATTTTGAGTAACAACAGTCAAATTACCATATATGTGTGCAAAAAGTACACTCACACCTGAGCATTGAGCATTGCAGCCAATAATCCAATCATCCCAATATGCAGTTTAGTACGTTCTGTCAAGACGTAGCTGGGTGTAGTAAAATGTCTGCAAGGTGTTTTATCAGATTACTGCTACCTGACAGATCATAAAGCGCGTGGAACCCATAGTGTGCCATGGAACGCATGCGCAGTACGTTTTTTGTGGTCGGAACGTTACTTCCGTTGCCCAATCCGCTGGGTAGCGGTAATCCGATAGAACATGCTCCTTGGAAAATGCTGAATATGCAATCCCCAGTGATCATTGTGCAGAAGGAAGCTGCACGGTAGAGGCACTAGATGGTTGCAACGATCACTACAGAAGTACCAACTACTGCAGTGGTTGTAAGGGTTCCCCGGTGGCAGATATACATACATCATGCAAAACTGGACCAATTTAAATATGCCAGCACGATCACTCGTGGAGTTCATCTTCAGTCCCCAGACCAAAAGTAAAAAAAAAAAAAGATAACCCCCCCCCCCCCAGCCTCAACGGGGCTGCAGTTGCTAGGCAGCAAGCCGCAATCAAGTTGCTTGTGCCTCTGCTGACACGTTTCCGGTTCCTTTGCACTCTCCGCCCAGGAGTCGCCGGAAGCCGGGCTGACAGAAACGGAAACCCTTTGACAGCGAGCGGACCCGGTTTCTGGTTTAGTGTCCGTGCGAGAAACGGTGTTTGTGTATTAAGCCGGCTACGTTGTCCTCGTGTTCCTAGTCACTTCTTCCTGACTGTGAGCAGGGTTCCTGTCACTTTTCCCGCTAGCCGGTGTCTCTGCCATGGCTAAGAATACTCTGTCGTCGCGCTTCCGCAAGGTGGACATCGATGAGTACGATGAGAACAAGTTTGTGGACGATCAGTTGCAGGAGGAACCGGCAGAGCCCCAGGGGCCGGACGAGGGAGAGGTGGACAGTCTGATCAGACAATATCCTTTTTTGCCGGCCTTTACCATTCATTGTCAGCGCTGTCATCTGCTTGGTAGGTGGGGGGCTGTGGACGTTCTAGACAGCTGAGGCTTCAGGAAATATTCCTTCATTGGTTTTCAACGATCATACACCAATCAGCCTTCTAGTGCCCTTTTCAAATTATCAGCTTAAATGTGTATCCTATTGAGTGGAGCCTTGTATGGATAGGTCATTCCTGTTTACCATTCCATCTTCCCTGGCTCCTAAACTTGTCAGCAATTTTCAGGTGACCAATTATAAGTATTCGCCAAGCTGAAATATGAGCTGTGAGTGATTATACCATCATCAGCAGTCGTTAACCACTTTAGCCCTGGAAGGTTTCACCCCCTTCCTGTCCAGAGCATTTTTAGCTATACAGCACTGCGTTACTTTACCTGACAATTGCGTGGTCGTGCAATGCTGTACCCAAACAAAATTTATGTCCCCCCCTACAAATAGAGCTTTCTTTTGGTTGTATTTGATCGCCTCTGTGGTTTTTATTTTTGCGTTATAAACAAAAAAAATATATATATATTTTTTTTTTTTACTTTCTGCTATAAAACATATCCAATAAAACAAAAGTAAAAAATCAAATTTCTTCATCAGTGTTGGCCAATATGTATTCTGCTACATGTTTTTGGTAAAAAAAATCCCAATACGCGTATATTGATTGGTTTGCACAAAAGTTATCGCATCAACCTTTTTATATTTTTTACTAGTAATGGCTGCGATTAGCGATTTTTAGCAGGATAGCGGCGGACAAATCTGACACTAAGTGATACTTTTTGGGGACCAGTGACACCAATACAGTGATCAGTGCTTAAAAAAAAAAAAAAATCTGTATAAATGACACTGGCAGGGAAGGGGTTAATCAAAGGGTTAAATGTGCTCCTAGTGGGCGCTCACTATCTGTGTGGGGGATGGTTTGACTAGGGGGAAAAGAGAGATCTGTGTTCCTGCTTAGCAGGAACACAAGATCTCCCTCTTCCCCACTGACAACGGCGATCTGTCCTGCTTACATAGGCAGACCACTGTTCTGCCTTTCTACGAACATTCGCCGGACCCGCTGATTGGCTCCTGCTGTGTCCAATCGCGTGCCCCAGACCCGTTGTTTCGTGCAGCCAGGCCGCCCTGCCACAGTATATGTGCGGCGGGCAGTCCGGAAGAAGTTAAATAGCATCTTCAGTCTGTTACTGAATTACTGATACAAATACTATAGCTGCTGACATTTAATAAAAGGACACTTCCTGGTGCTGATATGTTTACTATGGGAAGCCGGATTTGACTCCTTGTGGCTTCAAACTGGGCGAGCCGCTCTGCGCTGTGTACATGGTCCCACAGTCTCAAGAGACCTGTGTCCCAAGAGGTTGCCAGCAGGGAGGGTGGTCGAACTTCCTGTGGAATTGCTTAACCCATCCAGCTGGAAGGGGGAGAGGGTACCTACTAGAGCTGCACAATTAATCGTTAAAAAAATCATGATCTCGATTCACCCCCTCTGACGATCTCTCCTGCAGATTTTGCCGATTCTTTCATAGAACAAGTGGAGAGACTTTATCTGCTCACTCAGCTGTCAAAAGAAAGCGGCAGCCTGCCAAGTCTTTAACTTGAAACATTGTAACTAAGCTTCCTTCTTAGATCAAAGGGATAGAACTTCTGTGTAAATAAATAGGCAGTCTGCCAAGTATTCAACAAAGTGTAAATGCAGGAAGTTTAACCACTTAAAGTCTAAATCTTTTTCTGACACTTCTTTTTTAAGTTAAAATCAATATTTTGAGCTAGAAAATTACTTGGAACCCCCAAAGATTATATATATTTTAGCAGAGACCCTAGGGAATAAAATGGCAATTGCTGCAATATTTTATGTCACGCTGTATTTGCCCAGCGGTCTTTTAAATGTAATTTTTTGGGAAAAAATACACTTCAACGAATAATAAAAAAAAAAAAAAAACAGTAAAGTTAGCCCATTTTTTTGTTTTTGTTTTAATGTAAAAGATGATGTTACGCCGAGAGAATCGTGATCTATCTTCTAAGCAAAAAAATCGTGATTCTCATTTTAGCCAGAATCGTGCAGCTCTAGTACTTACCAAAACTAGATACCCCCTAGGGCTGGGGAAAAAAATCAATCTAAATCCTTGAATCGAGTTGAGAGGTCAAATGGATTCAAAATTTAAGCAAATCGATATTTTTAGATTTTTTTTTTTTTTTTTTTTCACTGCGCAGGTCCTGAGGCGCTGCGGGCATGAGTTTTTGGGCGAGGCCGTGGCTTTGGCTCCGAGGCTGGACGCCGAGGACTAGGCCGAAGCCGCAGCCTCACCTAAAAACTCATGCCTGCAGCTCCTCAGGACCGGCGTGGTTTCCAAAGAAAAAAAAAAAAACGATTCAAATTGTGAATCGAGTTTTTTTTTTTTTTTTTTTTTTTTTTAAGAGAATCCAAGATTTATATTTTTTTAAGAAAATCTCCCAGCCCTAATACTCCCCCAAAAATTAAAAATAATGCCCAAAAGTGCTCAGGCCACTTTTCTTTCAGAAGGTTTTACCCCCTTTATGACAAGGGCATGTTTTGCTATTCAGCACTTTGCTGCTTTAAAGCGGAGTTCCACCCATATAAAAGTCAGCAGCTACAAAAAGTGTAGCTGCTGACTTTCAGTAATTGGACACTCACCTGTTCTAGGGTCCAGCGATGCGGGCGAACAAAGCCCCGCTCCTCTTCCCCTCCTCTCTGCGGCGCTGGCATTGTCACTGTAGGCGCCCGGCTGTGGCTTCACAGCTGGTTACGCGCTGCGCCTGGCCGGGCTATCATCTGGGACCTGTGACGTGTCCCAGATGATTGCCAAAAGGGAGGGGGGCGAGGTGAACTTACTTTCGGCGACACGGTTCCGCTCCCTGCTCCCCCCCCTCAAAAAAAAATGACATGCCAAATGTGGCATGTCAGGGGGTCACCTGCACTTAAAGCAGAAGTTCCATTTTTGGGCGGAACTCCTCTTTAACTGGCAACTGTGCAGTCACGCAACACTGTATGCAAATGAAATTTTATATAAATTTTTTTTTTCTTTTTTTTGGTTTTATTTTATTACCATAGGGTTTTTTATTATATAAACTAAAAAATTGAAAAACAAAACAATATTTTCTGCCTTTTGTTGTAAAACATATCCGATAAAATCACATTTCTTCATAAATTTAGGCCAAAATGTATTCTGCTACATGTCTTTGGTAAAAATCCATCTGTTGACGGTTGAAAAACGGACATTTATGTATTCTTTGGAAAAACAGATGTAAATGGATGATCACCCATTTACATCCATTTACGTCCACTTCTGCCAACATCGTTTTTTTGTAACGGATCAAACCCCTTTTTTCTTCTGTTTTTTTTAATACGGATCGGATGAAAAACAAAGTTTTTGTATGAAAAAATGGCTCAGGGACTCAAGTGGTTAAGGACGCTAGATGGTTAATGTTCAAAAACGGATGAAAAAATTATGTAAACTTCATTTGTTTTTCTCTTTGAAAAAATTGTGATTCAACTGATGAAATGAAAGGGGCCTACGTGTATATTAATGTTTTTTTGTGAAAGTAAGAGTTCACAAACTATGGTATACATATTTGAAAATTCATCAGTACTGATGGCTGATCTAACTTGAGGTCCCAAAATGCCAGCACAGTACAAATACCCCCCAAATGACCTCTTTTTGTTAAGTAGACAATCCAAGGTATTTAGTAAGAGGCATGGTGAGTTTTTTAAATTGTAATTTCCCAACTCCTCTTCCAGGACAGCTGCTTGAGAGATGTTTGGCTCCGCCTTCAACAGGAAACACAAAGCAGAAAGAGATAAAAAAAAAAATCCCCCCCCCCCCCCCAATCCAAAGTTGTTTTGTGCTTCTGAACCTCCAGGAGTACACTTTGTCATGTTTTGTTTCCTCTGGCTCTGATAATTGTGGTTGTCGGGGCCCCCCTCAGGTGACTAGGTCCTGGTGTGCCCGTGTTCCTGGTCAAGTTGCTTACCTGAGAGTTTTCTCTAAAGATGTGCTAGATGTTGCTGCTTGACTGATGCTGGCAACTCCAGCATCCAGTTGCTTTTTTTGGCCTATTACTTCTGATTTGGTAGTCCCACTGATGGTCTTCTGTCCCCCTGGGGAGTTTCTTCCTGCATTTTTCAGGTAGCATAGTACCTCTGGGCAGGTCCCCTGTATGGTAGGCTGAGATTGACCAAGATGGTGCAGACTCTATTCCAGAACCAGATGATGACACACTTCTTGATGTGCGCTTTATCCTGGCTACTAAAGCATGGGCGTCCACACTCCAATGCCATCCTATTTCAGATTTTGATTGCAGAGAAGAGCTGACATTAGGGCAGCACTGAGCACATAAATACTACAGGCTAAAGGAGCGGAGGCTGGGAGCAGGGCCCAGACAGCAAGTCTCCTAATGAATCCTCCCTCTATGGAGCAATAAAGCCTCTTGGGCAGCCTAGATTGGGTCCATCTCTACTTTAAGAGCTTGCTAAGGTAAGCCCATACCAAGTTCCTAGTGTTTGGGTTCTTAGTAAGGCTTTACTACTACTATATTTTTAAAGTAGTATAGATTATTTAGAATGTGGGATTGTACATGTAAGCTTTCTGAGTCATATATCAAACTTTGTGAGATAAATGTATCCTGCTCATAACAGGATTAGTATCTGACATTTTGCCTAAGGGTTTTAATGATGTCCATGTGTCTGGGAATGCTTTATCAAGCTGATGTGCTTGTTTTGTACACTTTCAGTTGTTTGCCTTACCTTGTAATGGTGGATTCTCATGTGGTGGCTGCAGTTTGTAGTGTCATGGCTGGTTGATTCCCCTACATCCATCCATGGATCCACCTACCTTTTTTATTTCTATTATACAGAATTTATATAGCACCAACAGTTTGCGCAGCGCTTTACAGAATGAGGGCAGACAGTATATTTACACTACAATTAAATACAGGAGGAATCGGAGGGCCCAGCTCGTTAGAGCTTACAATCTAGGAGGGAGGGTCAAGTGATACAAAAGGTAATAGCTGTGGGGGATGAGCTGATGGAGAAGATAAAAGTACAGTTAGTGGCAAAATAGGCTTCTCTGAAGAGGAGGGATTTCAGGGATTGTCTAAAGACAAACAGTAGGAGTAGGAGATTGTCATATTGAGGCAGGGAGTTGCATAGGAGAGGTTCGGAAGGAGTCCTCGGGGTGAGCATCGGACGAGGTGATGAGGAATCAAGAGAGCAGGATCTCTTGGGAGGAACTAAAAGAACAATTATGTTGGTGTTTTGAGACTAAGTTAGTGATGTAGCTGGGGGCGGAGTTGTGGATGGTTTTGTAAGTTGTTAGTATTTTGAACTTAATTTGTTGAGTGAGCGGAAGCCAGTGGAGGGATTCACAGAGAGGAGTAGCAGACACTGAACAGTTATTAAGGTGGATGAGCCTGGCAGCAGCATTCATGATGGACTGAAGAGGGGATAGCAAAGGTAATCCTGTGAGTGGAGAGTTGCAGTAGTCGAGGCAAAAGAGTGAACTAGGAGCTTTGTGGTGTCATTTGTTACTAAGGGACATATTTTCTAGATGTTGAGATGGCAAGATTTGGACAGTGATTGGACGTGGGATCGAAAGGATAGTTCAGAGTCGTGGATTACACCTAGAACCTTGGAGTGCGGGGAACGGTTGATAGTTGTGCCATCCGTCTAGACAGAAAAATCAGGGGAAGAGGCACGTTGGGAAGGAAAAATTATGAGCTTGGCTTTGGATCGATTAAATTTGGGAAAGTGGTGTGATATATCTGTTAGTAAATCAGTGATACCTGAGGAGCTGAAGGAGCAGACAGATACATTTTGGGTGTCGTCTGCATAGAGATGGTATTGGAAGCCATAGGAGGCTATCGACTGACCCAAGGTGGAGGTGTAGATCGAGAATAGGAGAGGTCCAAGAACAGAACCTTGGGGGACCCCGACAGCAAAAGGAAGAAGAGAGGAAAAAGTAGAGATGTAAGTACCGCTAGGTGCGATTTGATAAGTAGGTTGAGAAGAGTACAGTCACGTAAACCAAAGGCATGGAGTTGTTTGAGGAGGAGGGGGTGGTCCACTGTGTCAAAGGCAGCAGAAAGGTCCAGGAGCAGGAGTACAGGGTAGTGTCCAATGGTTTTAGCCATTAGCAGATCGTTTGAGTTTTAGGAGAGCAGTTTCCATGGAGTGTTGTGGGCGAAATCCAGACAAGGAGGTCAAGAAGGTTATTCTCAGTGAGGTGGTCACTCAGTCAGTGGTAGACCAGACGCTCAAGGAGTTTCGATAAAAAGGGGAGCAAGGAGATGGGGTTTATGTTGAGATTGGTGGGGTCTAGTGAGGGCTTTTTAAGTATGGGGGTGACTAGAGCTGCACGATTCATCGTATAAAGATTGCAATCTCGATTCAGCCCCCCCCCTCCTGCGATCTCAAGGCTGGATTAGCTCGATTTTCTAGATCTTCCCGTCAGAACCAGCTTGGAACGCAAATGACGCCGATATCGGAACTAACGTCGGCAAACGGAACTGACGTCAGTCACCAGAGAGCATAGTGCCCGGCCTGGACTGCGCAAGCTCAATCAACACGCCGCTTGCTCCCGATGCTCGGGGCTGGTTATTCATTTAATACAGCAAGGGGCGGATGCTTTTCTCAAAGGGGCGGATGTATGGTTATACTCTAAACACAATGCTCGGGGCTAGTTATAATGGACGGATGCTTTTCTCAAAGGGGCGGATGTATTACAATCCCTTGAAATATCCTCCCTTGAATCTGGTTGGTCTTTGAACCTGTAACTCTGCTCCTCCCATCAACTTCCTGATTTAAGCCATGTATCTGCACTTCCTCCTTGCCAGATTATTGTGCTCTCTCCAGCCAATATCTCGCTTTTGTCTCCCCTGCTGCCGTCTGTATCTTCGCTACCATTCGTTACAAACCTTTGGCTTGTTCCTCGACTATGATTCTGCTTGATCCCTACCTGCTATATCTGCTACTGGACCCGCCTTGTTCCCCTCCTGGGGGCAGAGAAGGGTTGAGGTTGCAAAGGTTTCTACGGGTAATTTTGAGGAAGAGAAGGAGAGAGCAAAATGAATACGATAGTGATCAGAGAGAGGGAAAGGATTGTTAGAGTGGTTGCACGGAGTGCATAGGTGGGAGAAAACGAGGTCAAGGGTGTTGCCATCAGTGAATAGAAGCATGTATCCATTGCTTCAGGTCAAAGGAGGAGGTTAGACTGAGAAGTTTGGAAGTAGCAGGAGTGTTAATATTAACGGGGATGTTGAAGTCACTGAGTGATTTCAGAAGAGAGAAAGCAGGGTAGCCAGGCAGAGAAGTAATCAAGAAAGTCTGATGCCAGTGCAGGGGGTTGGTAGATCATAGCTATCTTTTAGAGAAACTGGAGAGAAAAGAGAAACTGGAGAGAAAAGAAGTATGCAATGTGCCTCATGAGCAGAGTGACAGAGAGGGGGGTGGGTGAAGTACCTGAAAGGTGCTATGTGGGGCTAAAAGGAATGAGTCCAGAGAAGGCCACCATGGGAGAGGGCAGCAGGGAAAACAGTGTCGGTTTCATGAAGCCAGGTGAGTTAGCAGTAAAGAGGGTTGTTTGCTACAGACAGAGTGGGCATTCCAAAGGATGCAAAAGAAAGGGAGTCTTGTCTTGGGAAGAAGAGGAATGGAAACTAAATTGTGTGGATTGCAGCTGCTGTCAGAGGGTGCAGGGTGATGGGTGCGTTGGGTACAGTTAAATTATGGAGGCCCAGGGATTAGGGATATATTGTCAGAGGTTAGGAGAAGCAGAAGGGTGAGGGAGGTAATGTGGGAGTGTGATTTATATGAAGGGCCATGCCCCAGTGTCCTGTAGGTTTTATTAACGTGTGGATTTGGAATTAGCAGGAGTTGGGGAGTGCAATAATAAAGAGAGGACAGAAATAAGCGAGTTTTATATAGGCTGTGGGGTGAAGGAGAGAGGACTCAACTGTCTGTCAGAGTGGTAGAGAGCGTATGTTATAGAGTGTGGGTGGAGAGTTGAAGGTATAAACAAGGTCACCTGCATTCTGTTTGGTGGTTTTCAAAGTATTTTCCTGTGTACTTTAGCTTTGTGCAATCACTGAAGTACAAAGTAGGAAGAGCTCCCACTTAGCTCCCACTTAACTCCCACTTCTAGGAAGAACCCCAGCAGCAAATGTGTCCCCTATCAAATGTGCCTCCTACATGTAGGTGGTTTAGTTTTATACTGATGGGGGTGGTTGCATGCCAGTTAACTAATCAGGAGTTAATAAAGAATGGCTGCCTAGCAGAACAAAATTTCCAATTCAGAATCGGACTTGCAAGAGGGCAGAGTTGTAAAGATAAGAACAGGCCATCATTTAGGTAAGCCTGATGGTTAAGCAGTAAGAACATACAAGAGTAACACACAAACACAAGGAAGCAATCTGTTTTGAGCTATGGGCCAATATGAAGAAACAGGGACATACCAGAGGAACCCACGAACTCAAAGAAGCAATCGGTTTTTAGTTATGCGTGGATGTGACGCAACAGGGACATACCTGTGGAGAGACAGAGGAGAAATCTTCAGATGAGACATTCAGATGCCACTTAAATTACCCCCACTTCTAGAAAAAATCCCTGCAGCCAATGTGCCCCCTAACACAAAGCAGAGGGACAAGCAACTTCCTCTTAGGCCTAATGTACACAGGACGCTGAGGCAACCTCTTCTGGACGATTTTTTTGACAGCTATGAGGAAAGGTTGCAAGCACTGAACTTATTCCCTCTGGAGAAGAGGCGCTTGAGAGGGGATATGATTTCAATTTTATAAACCTCGTACTGGTGATCCCACAATAGGGATAAAACTTTTTTGCGGAAGGGAGTTTAACAAGACACGTGGCCACTCATTAAAATGAGAAGAAAAGAGGTTTAACCTTAAACTACGTAGAGGGTTCTTTACTGTAATGCCCCGTACACACGGTCGGACATTGATCGGACATTCCGACAACAAAATCCTCGGATTTTTTCCTACGGATGTTGGCTCAAACTTGTTTTGCCTACACACAGTCGCACAAAGTTGTCGGAATATCCGATCGCCAAGAACGCGGTGACGTCAAGCACGTACGACGAGACTAGAAAAGGCCGGTTCAGAACCAAGCGAGGCACCCTTTGGGCTCCTTTTGCTAATCTCGTGTTAGTAAAAGTTTGGTGAGAGACGATTCGCGCTTTTTCAGACTCGTGGCTTTCAGATCGTTTTCTGCCGTTCAGTTTGTGCTTGTGGGTTTGTATTTGCTCTTCAGTGCGTGCAGTCAGTTCGTATCTGAGTTTTCTGTGCGATCTTGTCCGCTCGTTGCTGTTTTTCAGGTCGCTCTTCACAGGCCTTGCTGTTCTTCAGTGCGTTCTGTTACTTCGTTCTGAGCAGCCGACCGTTTTCTAGCCATGTTTCGTAGGCGTACTCCTCGTACAGTTCGTGCTGTGCGGGGGCTTGGAGTTGGGGTCCTGACCTTGACACAAGTCCAGTCCATGAACAGGGTGGGGAGGAGTTCATGGACCAAGAATTGGTTGCTTCAGCGTGACAAGTTCTGTCATATGCCTTTGCTCCGTGAGATCCGTGAGAATAATCCTGATGATTTCAGGATCTTTCTCCGGATGACGGACCCCGTATTTCACCGTTTGTTGGCTTCGCTGACCCCCTATATCAGCAGGAAGGATACCTGCATGAGGCAAGCCATCACTCCGGAGCAGAGGTTGGTCGCTACCTTGCGGTATTTGGCCACAGGGAGAAGCCTGCAGGACCTCAAGTTCTCGACAGGCATCTCCCCCCAGGCTCTTCTTTGTGGACATTTACTGCTTGTGTTTGTTTTAGCTGACCCTGACAGAAATGTGTGGAGTCCAGAAAATGGCGTGATTGTGTAACCTTATACAAAGCACTGTTGGCTGTTATTTACTAAATGCAAAGACACTTTTCACTACAAGTGCACTTGCAACTGCACTGAAACTGCACTTGTAGTGCAAAGTGGATTTCCCCTTAGGAAATTACCCCCATTTTCTCATCAAACAACAATTACATCACCCCAAAAGTGTTGTAGCGTTGAGACAATAATCCACACATTCTTGATGAACAATCTTTTTAATACCAGCACAATCACATGTGCATTTACCAAAGGTTTTTCTGACAAACCGACATGTTTGTTGTATAACATATTTTGTGGTGTCATTATCCAAAATCAAAATGTGCATTTTATAGAAAACAGGCCTGTGTAAAACCCACAAGAAAGACACTAATCTTGATCTTACAAAGTTCACATTTGGTAGAACTTGAAGGCAATATCAGACATGAGTATTTAGGAACTGTGTTTGATATTGCGTTCAGATCGGGGGAAATCACCCCTGGAAAAGCCAAATTTGGAAGATGCACACAAATTTCACAATGTCAACATGTGCTATCTGCCATCACGGGGGATCAAGGGATGTGTTTTGGGGGAGAAAGCCCTTCCTCACTGCTACTTTATTATTGAGGAAGGGGTTGCACCCCCAAAACGCGTCCATTGATCTCCCGTGATGGCAGATAGCACATGTTGGCACACTGTGTGCATCCTCCAAATTTGGCTTTGGGAAAAATCACAAAAACATTTCGCACATTGTAGCAGACAAAAGAAGAAAGTGATTTGGAGGGGCTTTAAACTCGCCCCAAAACATCAATGATGTTTTTATATTTTGGAATAACATCATTGATGTTTTGCTTGATGTTTTCCAATTGTAAATTACACCCCATGATCTCCCCGATCAGGATCTGGGCACTTTCGGATGTGAAAGGATCTTCATCCACAACCTCACGATCACCTAAAAAGAGAGGAAACCCAAAATAAATTAGGTCTAAAAAAAATGCCGCCATCCATCTCTTATCTGAGCCTGTGGTCGCAGACACTCACCTGTTGTGGTAACTACTTCCACCACGTCTTCTTCCTCCTGCTCAGCTTGTGTTGGGATTTCCCCTTCTTCCAGAGGGGCGGGGGCTCTGGTCTCCTCAGATGAGGGGTGTCCTCCGAGTCTTTTCTCCCCTATGTAAAACAAAAATGGTATAATTAGCACACAGATATTTGATGGCAGAGCTCTAAAGATGAAACATTGTTTGGAAGTGGGGTACAATGATCTATTTTAGCAGAGTTCCAAGATGTAGCTTTTTTAGTGTCCTTTGTCAACCTGCAATACTTTACCTGTTTTGTACAAGCTTCACAGATGGAGACCCCCCTATAGTATACACTGGAGCACCTGTGTGGCCCCCCTAATAAAAATGGTGTTCTTGTGTCCCACACTAGTGCTCCAGTGTCCAGATGTGAAAACAGCTGCTAAGTATCCTCTCCTTACACACAATCTAGTTTGCATTTAATTCTAGTAACAAAGCCATCTACACAACCCAATTCTTTGAAGACAAGTATAGGGCCTCAAAATGGTGGCCAAATGCATATGGGCTAAACAATGGTATTTTATAGTCCGAAAAAAAAAATGTGTGATCCGAACGAATAATGTGCCCATGAACATGAAAGTTTGCCATTTTAAACTGTACAACAGTTCCTAAAAGCACATGGAGCAGCACGAACGTAATAAACACAAGAACAATAGGAACACAGCACAACTACTTACTTTTTTGCAGCACTCTCCGGATCTTTCTGTACTGCTCATGTTCTCGTAATTTCAGGTCCGACCACCGCTTCCTGAACTCATCTTTCGATCGTCGTACCCCGAATTTCCGTTGCAGACTCCTGACCACTTTCGCCATGATCTTGGCCTTTCGGACATTGTGGTTGGGGTAAGGCCCATACTTTCCATCATAGTCGGCCTTCTTCAGGATGTCCACCATTTCCAACATCTCCCCAAAGGACATATTTGAGTCCTTTAATCTCCTTCTGGATCGGGACGTTTCAGGCTCCAGCCTTTCCTCCTCCTCCTCCTCGTTGCTGTAATTAGCACTATCCTGCTGTCTCTCCGCCATGTGCTCTTCCTCCACTGCGCCGAACAAAAAGGGGCGGGGAATAGAATAGAAAGAACGTCAGGGGCGGGCGGAGTTATACGCATGCGCAGTATGTATAAATCGTAACGCGCGCGTCTTACGTACGATCTGTGAGCGGAGGAAGTAGGGTCGGAGACGCCGATCGTGCTAACGAAGGTAGGATCTAAACTTGGGCCTATACTGCTTCGAAATTGAAGCCTATATTGTAACAAGATTAGGGGAGTTTGGCCTGACATTAGGGTTTGTCTTGTGTTGTGTCTTGCAGAGAAAATGGATGGGTTCAACGACCACAATCTCCTGCCCCTGTTTATTGACAAGTACAGAGAGCTGCCCTGTCTGTGGCAGGTGAGACGCCCCCATTATAATCACAAACAGAAGAGGCAGGCAGCGCTGGAGAAACTGCTGGAGTTGGTGAAGCCGGTGGTCCCCACAGCAACCATCCCTTATTTAAAAGCTAAAATTGGTGGCCTGAGGAGCACTTATCTGAGGGAGCGCAAGAAGGTCACAGATTCCCAGAGGTCCGGAGCTGCAGCAGATGACATTTATGTCCCCAGGCTGTGGTACTATGAGAGACTGCGATTTCTGTCAGACCACACTGAAGTCAGGGAATCCCTCTCCACTCTTCCTTCCACTCTTCCTTCCATCCCAGCTGAGGCTTCCGATGTCCAACCTGGGCCTTCCAGCCAGGAAGAAGTGGAGGAGCCCAGCTGGAGTCAGGTATAGCATTCCTCTACAGATTTCTGGGCAATAAAGAAATGATGTTTACTAGATGTTATTATTGATCACTAATTGCTGATTAAAAAAAGTGTTTTACATATCAATAGACAGTAGTGGGCAAAAATAATTGGGACAAGAATGCAAAATGCTGGGCTCAGAAGGATAGTCTGTTATATTTGTTAACATTGAATTTGCAGCAGTCAGGAGGTGAAAATTGTGTGTGATTGATGAAAACAATACAAAAACTATGTCCCTTTTTCATACACAGGAAGACCTCAGCCAGGAGGAGGCTGTGGAATGTGGCAGTCAGGAGGAGGTGGGGATTAGTGGCAGCCAGGAGGAGGCGGGGCTAAGTGGCAGCCAAGAGAAGCCTGGGACAAGTCGCAGCCTGACTGAGTCTCAGGTCCCTCCCCTCCGCCTGCCATATAAAAGGGCCAGGAAGGCCACTCCCAGTCCTGTGCAGGATTCAGCGTACAGGCTGATCCAGGAGGCTTCGGCGTCCCTCAGAGCCTTCCCCAGTCCTGCAGAGGCCTTTGCCTGCATGGCTGCCACCAAATTGCTGGGCATGCAGGAGGGCCAACGCAAGATTTCTGAGGACCTGATTTATAAAGTCCTTCGTAAGGGGGAGAGTGGGGAACTGACACCCAAGACGGATGTCATGGAGAGGGACGATCCTCCTCCTCCTGCTGCCGCAACTCCACCACCACAGCCAAAGCCTGTAAGGAAGCGTGGAAAGAAGACCTGAGAGTGATGACCCTGGGTTCAGTCTGGTCTGACAGAAGCTGCAGTCTCTCGTATGACCACAGCCTGGGGACACAGATGTCATCTGCTGCTTTCCGGATCTCTGGGACTTCTGGACCAGACTGCCCTCCCTTAGATAAGGACTCCTCAGGCCACCAATTTTGCTTTTAAATAATTGATGTCTGCCCTGGGAGTCCAAGGCTTCGCCCACTTCTTCAGTTTCTCCAGCGTTGCCTCCCTCTTTGTTTATAGTTGTGACCCCTTAATAAAATATTTTTAGGTAAATTCTACTCTCCTGTGTGTGTTTTCATCCAAAAAGGACAGTTTGTTGGTGAGTATTCAGGTACATTTCTAAAGTACAATGTGAAATTAACAAGGGACAACAACACCAAACAATCTCCTCCTACAGATTAAATAGAACAACATATCAATGGTGTTGTGGGAACTTGTCACAAAAAACACACAAACATTTTCGGAAATACAAATCAAAATCACCAAAAAAAAATAAAAATAAAAAGAGAAACAAAAAAAATTCTACATTAAAGTAAAATAAAAAAAATAAAAAATATGTTGTCAGATGTGAGAAATCAAAATATATTGAGGGGATCCCGATAAATAGTAACAAAAAAAGTTTGTGAGAAGTGTGTGTGAATATGAGCATCAAAACGACTTAATTCTTGTCACATTATAAAGAAGAAGAGAGTGCGCTGTATTAAACCATTTTTTACATTGCAGCGTGACTAAAGTGCTTTATCCATTACGAACGCTAAGTTTACCAGAACGAGCTGTCCCGTGTCGGAATTTCTTCTGAGCATGCGTGGCACTTTGTGCGTCGGAACAGGCCACACACGGTCGGAATTGACGCGATCGGATTTTGTTGTCGGAAAATTTTATCTCCTGCTGTCCAACTTTGTGTGTCGGAAAATCCGATGGAAAATGTCCGATGGCGCCCACACACGCTCCGATTTGACATTTTCCATCGGAAAATCCGACCGTGTGTACGGGGCATAAGAGTGGCAAGGATGTGTAATTCACTTCCACAGGCGGTGGTCTCAGCGGGGAGCATCGATAGTTTCAAAAAACTATTATGCCCTGTGCACACGGTCGGACATTGATGGGACATTCTGACAACAAAATCTATGGATTTTTTCCGATGGATGTTGGCTCAAACTTGTCTTGCATACACACGGTCACACAAAGTTGTTGCAATTTCCGAACGTCAAGAACGCGGTGACGTACACCACGTATAACGAGACAATAAAAGGGCAGTTAAATACCAAGCGCGGCACCTTTTGGGCTCCTTTTGCTAATCTCGTATTAGTAAAAGTTTGGTGAGAGACGGTTCACACTTTTTCAGACTCGTGGTTTTCGGGTCGTATTCCTGCTTTTCAGTTTGGTGCTTGTGGGTTTGTATCTGGTCTTCAGTGCGTGCAGCAAGTTCCCATTGATTTGTCATTGTGTTCTTGTCTGTTCGTTACTGATTTTCAGGTCGCTCTTCACAGGCCTTGCTGTTCTTCATTGCGTTTTGTTACCTTGTTGTGACCAGCCGACCGTTTTCTAGCCATGTTGCGTGTACGTACTCATCGTAGAGTTTGTGCTGTGTCGGGGCTTGGTGTTGGGGTTCTTACTTTGACACAAGCCCAGTCCATGAATAGGGTGCTCCAGCGTGACCAATTCTGTCTCATGCTTTTGCTCTGTGAGATCCGTGAGAATAATCCTGACGATTTCAGTAACTTTCTCCGGATGACAGACCCCGTATTTCACCGTTTGTTGGCTTCGCTGACCCCTTATATCAGCAGGCAGGATACCTGCATGAGGCAAGCCATCACTCCGGAGCAGAGGCTCATCGCCACCCTGCGGTACTTGGCGACAGGGAGAAGCCTGCAGGACCTCAAGTTCTCGACGGGCATCTCCCCCCAGGCTCTGGGGATCATTATCCCAGAGACCTGTTCTGCCATCATCCAGGTCCTGCAGAAGGACTATATTAAGGTAAGATTTGTATCCTTTAACATCACATTTTATTGTATTTAATGTTTGCTAATGTAATGTATTTCTTTCCTTATTCCCTAATTACCATGATTGGAATATGCTGTGAATGTCCCCTTTGTCCTCATGCATGCTGGTTTTTTTTGTCCTTCATACATATTTGCCTTCACTTACCTCCCCCGCATGCTCTCTTGGGCCTATATCCACCTCGCCTAGTCGCTTAACAATGTATTTTGTCAGCTCCATAGTAGTGCTTTACCCTAAACACACCCTAAAACGTGTAAAAAAAAAAAAGTTATCTGTGCTTTAAATTCAGTCACAGTGCCAGAGGCTTTTTTTTTGGGTCCCAAAATCATTTGGAACCCTCCCTCCCCCCAACCGCTAAGTCAGCTGATATCAATCCTCTATCTGCTGACTTTGCCAAAACCATACACACTATACCTACCTCTTTTGTGGTCAGATTTATGGATGAATTCCCCAAAGCATGTAGTGCAAGGGCCTGCCTGAATACTTTCAAATGGTACTGTTTAAAGTTTTTGTATCCTATTATTATCTTGATAGGTAATATCAGAATGTAAAAATGTGCTAAAATGTGTACAGTGTGTATTTATATCTTTGTATTATGACACTTCTTACCTGTCCAGTGGGCTGCCAATAGTGCAAAGTAAGGAGGGGCTGACCAAAGTAATACACATTATTTAGGCATTCATCTCTCAATGAAGTGGAGAGGGTTACCTGTCCAAAACATCTCCCCCCCCCTAAAATTTTTAAAATGGCCCATGAGGTGGGTGGGGGGGGTGGAGGAATCTGATAGGTGGACCTTATACCCTTGTCTTTAAATACTCCCTAAAATAAATGTTATACTGATGTTGGCCAAGAGTGTTTGTGTCTAATTTTCTTTTAATGTTTATGTGCAAAACGATTAATGTTTGGTTCTTGTTCTTGGTTCTTTGATTTCCTGCTTGGCTTTCTTTTAGCTGTCTCCTCGGTTATCTTTTATTAATGGTCTAATTTTTTGGCCTTTTCCTTCAACAGTGCAAACGAAATTTCGTTGACACATGAGGTGACAATCTCTTCTTCGGCTAACTATTATTAAGTTGTGGGTCTGCTACACACACACCTTCTATTTTTTGTGAATGTATGTAATGCATTACTGACAAAAATAATAATAATTTTTCAACACCATGCCCTAAATTTTGTTGAGTCCTGAAAATGGCGTGATTGTGTAAAATTAGAAAGCTCTGTTGGGTGTTATTTACTAAAGGAAAATACACTTTGCACTACAAGTGCACTTGAGACTGCACTGAAACGGCACTTGCAGTGCAAAGTGGATTTGCCTTTAGTAAATAACCCCCATTGTCACTGAAAACACCAACTTTACTACAAAAAATGCTTTTGAGCTTTTGAAAGAAGAAGCCACACATTGTTGATTATCAATCTTTTTAATCAAAGCACAATCACATGTGCATTTCTAAAAGGTTTTTTGAACAAACCAACATGTTTGTTGTATAACAATTTTTTGGGTCATATTAAAATAATTAGAAATTGCCTTTTAAGGTAAAACGGACATGTTTAGAACCATAAAAAAATACACAACTCTGGAACTTACAAAGTTCAACTTTTATAGAAAGTGAAGGCAATATCGGACATGAGTATTTATAAACTGTGTTTTGATATTGCAATCAGCAGATGGGGTGAAGTCACCCCTGGAAAAGCTACATTTTGAAGATGCACACAAATTGCCTAATGTCAACATGTGCTAGCTGCCTTCATGGGGGATCAATGGACGTGTTTTGTGGGTGCAACCCCTTCCTCTCAGCTACTTTATTATTGAGGAAGGGTTTGCACCCACAAAACACGTACATTGATCTCCCGTGATGGCACATAGCACATGTTGACACACTGTGAGCATCTCCAAACTTTGACTTTTCTATAATTTGTCAAAAAATTGTCATAAAAATAACAATAATAAAGCTGCAGTAAGTTAGGTATTTCTGGGTGTTTTAAATTCTCCCTAAAACATCAATGATGTTCTTCATTTTGTTTTGAACATCATTGATATTTTGCTTGATGTTTTCCAAATCCCTATTACACCCCATTATCTTCTCGATGAGGATCTGGGCACTTTCACTGGTGAAGTGACATTCCTTTTCCACAACATCACGATCACCTAAAATATAAAAAAAAACACACACACCATGTATTATAAATATGCAGGCATCCATCTTACTTGAAGCTGTGGTCGCAAACACTCACAACGTCTCCCTCTGGTTGGGTTTGGGGGATTTCTCCTTCTTCCTGAGGTGGGGGGTCCATGGTCTCCTCTGATGAGTGGTGTCCTCTGAGTCTTTTCTCCCCTATGTTAAAAAAAAAAAAAACAGGTATACTTAGCACACAGATATTTGATGGCAGAAATAGGAATATGAAACATTGCTTGGAAGTGGGGTACAATTGTCTCTTTTGGCAGAGTTGCAAGATGAAGAAATATTTTTGTCCTTTGTCAAGCTTGAATACTTACCTGTTTTGTACAAGCTTCACAGCTGGAGACACCCCTATAGTATACACTGGAGCACCTGTGTGGGCCCCCTAATAAAAATGGTGTTCTGGTGTCCCACACTAGTGCTCCAGCGTCCAAATGTGTAAACAGCTGCTGAGTGTCCTCTCCTTACACAGAATTTAGTTTGCATTTCATTCTAGTTACTAACCCATCTAGACAACAAACTTATTTTAAGAGAAGTAGGCCAGAAAAAATGTATTGAACTGCATCTGGACAAAACATGGTGTTTTATTGGCCGAACGAACAATGTTTCCTACGAACGAATAATGTGTTCATGAACATGAAAGTTGCCATTTTAAACTGTACAACAGTGAAGCACATGGAGCAGCACGAACGTAAGAAAAATAAAGTATAGGAACACAGGACAACTACTTACTTTTATGCAGCACTCGTGATCCTTCTATACTGATCGTGCTTCCTTAAATTGAGGTCCGACCACTGCTTCCTCAGTTGATCCTTGGATCGCCGTACCCCAAAATTCCTGTGCAGACTCTTCACAACTTTCACCATGATCTTGGCCTTTTTGACGTTGGAGTAAGGTCCATACTTTCCGTCATAGCCGGCCCTCTTCAAAATGTCCACCATCTCAACAAAGGCCATATTTGATGCGTTAAATCTCCTCTGGGATCGTGACGTTTCTGGCTCCGGCCTTTCCTCCTCCTCCTTGTTGCAGCTATTCGCACGCACCTGTTGTGTCTCCGCCATGTGCTCTTCCCCACTGCGCTGAACAAGAGGGGGCGGGGAATAGACTAGAAAGAACGTCGGGCGGGTGGAGTTTCATGCATGCGCAGTGTATATAAAGTGTAACACTGTTGCGTCGTACGTACGATCTGTGAGCGGAGGAAGGAGTATCGGAAACGCTGATCGTGATAACGAAGGTAACATTTAAACTTGGGCCTATACTGCTTATAGATTGAGGCCTATATTGGGACAAGATTAGAAGACTTTAGCCTGACATTAGGGTTTGTCTTGTGTATTGCAGATAAAATGGATGGCTTCAATGACCACAATTTCCTCCCCTTGTCTGTGGCAGGTCAAACACCGCAATATAATTATAAACAAAAGAGGCAGGCAGTGCTGGAAAAACTGCTGGAGTTGGTGAAGCCGGTGGTCCCCACAGCAACCATCCCCTATTTAAAAGCCAAAATTGGTGGCCTGAGGAGCACTTATCTTAGGAAGCGCAAGAAGGTCCAGGATTCCCAGAGATCAGGAGCTGCAGCAGATGACATTTATGTCCCCAGGCTGTGGTACTATGCAAGACTTTGTTTTCTGTCAGATCAGACTGAAGTCAGGGAATCCCTCTCAACCCTTCCTTCCACCCCAGCTGAGGCTTCTGATGTCCAACCTGGGACTTGCAGCCAGGAAGAAGCGGAGGAGCCCAGCTTGAGTCAAGTATAGCATTCTTCTACAGATTTCTGGTCAATAAATAAATGATGTTTACTAGATGTTATTATTGATCACCAATTGCTGATTTAATAAAGTGTTTTACATATAGTGGGCAAAAATAATTGGGACAAGAATGAAAAATGCTGGGCTCAGAATGGTAGTCTTTTATATTTGTTAACATTCAATTTGTAACAGTCATGAGGTGAAAATTGTGTGTGATTGATGAAGAAAAAACTAAAACTATGTCCTTTTTCATACACAGGAAGACCTCAGCCAGGAGGAGGCTGTGGAATGTGGCACACAGGAGGAGGCTGGGGTTAGTGGCAGCCAAAAGAAGGCGGGGGTAAGTGTCAGCCAGGAGGTGGCCGGGCCCAGTAGGAGCCTCACAGAATCACAGGTCCCTCCCCTCCGCTTTCCAAACAAAAGACCCAGGAAGGGGAGTAACGTGGAGGAGTCAGCGCTCAGGTTAATTCAGGAGGCTTCTGTGTCCCTCAGAGCCACCCCAACTTGTGAAGAGGCCTTTGCCTGCATGGCTGCCACAAAACTGCAGGAGGGCCAACGCCTCATGTGTGAGGACATCCTTTATAAAACATTTATTAAGGGGGTGAGTGGCGAAATCACACCCAATACCCACCTGTGTGAGTTGCATCATCATCCCCCTCCTCCTGCCACACGTTCAACACCACAGACACAGCCTGGAAGGAAGCGTGTAAGGAAGACAAGAAAGTGATGGCCTGGGTTCAGTCTGGTCTGACAAAAGATGCAGGCTCTTGTATGACCACAGCCTGAGGACAATACATGTCATCTGCTGTTGTTCATGATCTCTTGGACTTCTGGACCAGATTGTACTCCCTTGTATATGGACTCCTAAGGCCACCAATTTTGCAGTAAAATAATTGATGTATGCCCTGGGGGCCAAAGGCTTTGCCAATTTCTGCTGTTTCTCCAGCGTTGCCTCCCTCTTTCTTTGGTTTTGACCCTTTTAATACATTTTTGGTTTGTTTTATTATACTCGCCTATGTGTGTTTCTTTCAAAAAGGACAGTTTGTGAGGAGGCAGGTACATTTCAAAAATACAATGTGAACTTAACAAGAGATACCAACACCAAGCAATCGCCTTGAGATTAAATAATACAAGATAATAATCGTGTTGTGGTAACTTGACACACAAAACACACCCACGACTATTCTGGAGTTTAAAAAAAATAAATATATACAAAAAATAACAGGAGATCAGGATTTTAAAAAATAAACAAAATCTAAAAACATCCAAAAATGTAATTCTTTTCGGGAGATGTGAGAAATAAAAATATTATATTCATGAAATCACGATAAATAATAAAGAAAGAAGTTTGTGAGAACTCTTTGTGAATATGAGCAGCAAAACAACTTCATTCTTCTAGCATTGTAAAGAAGAAGAGAGTGCGCTGCATTAAACAATTTAAAACATTGCAGCTTGACGAAAGTGCTATATCCATTACGACCGCTAATTTTACCAGACCGAGCAGTTCCGTCTCGGAATTTTATTCTGAGCATGCATGGCACTTTGTGCGTCGGAATTGTCCACACGCGGTCGGAATTGATGCGAACGAATTTTGTTGTCAGAAAATTTCATAGCCTGCTCTCAAACTTTGTGTGTCGGAAATTCCGTTGGAAAAAGTCCGATGGACCCCACACACGGTCAGAATTTTCGACAACAAGCTCTGATCGCACATTTTCCGTCGGAAAATCCGACCGTGTGTACAGGGCATTAGATAAGCACCTGAAAATACAACATGCAACATACAGGGAT